>PVNU02002577.1:600000-1166609 GCA_003013855.2 Liriodendron chinense | reverse complement strand
CCAAGAAAACATATCTACTAGAGGAAAGACAAGATTCAATGGCTAGGATCCTCCTGGGAGATTTGGGAGGGCATGATACATTCATGATCGGGTCATCAGATCAGTGGCTAGAGTAAACCAACCATGGGCCGCGCCCACTTGTAAAAACACATCTTATAACAGCGAAGTTCTCATGTAAATCAATACATTTAAACAAGTGGAGCCTTGTAACACCCACACCTTTGGGACAGTGGTAGACTGAGTGACGATAACCTCGTTTCAACACTATGGTCTTCGTATCGTTTTCCAACGTGGGGTGGCAAGGGTTGTATACGATCATTTCTCATGACTTCCAGGTGGGAACGTTGTGTTCCAAGTTGGAACAATGTGTTTCATCGACAAGAGACAAGTATCATTGGTAAGCCATGTAGTTTTTTGGTGAGTCATGGGTTTCGTTAGAATTTTTGTCTCACTAGCAAGCCATGTGTTAAGTTAGAATTTGTGTCATTGGCAAGCCATGTGCATCATTGGCGAGCCATGACTTTCAGGTGAGAACCTTGTGTTCTAGATGAGAATAATGTGTTTCATTAGCGAGCCATGTGTCTTTTCAGCAAGCGAAGATGCCCATTCATTTTTCAGAAACTCTTTGGGAGTACATGATTAATGATAAAATGGTCTAAAGAAAATCTAAAAAATTGTAGGAGGCTATAATTATTGAAAATGAGTACTTCTTGGGGGCTAATTTCGTCATTTAGAAAACGTCAGTGCTATTTTGACCGAAAACCCATAATTTACTTAAGACCGTCGCATTTTCCTCTTGAGTTCGTTTTACTTCTACCGCGACTTAGAATCCAGTTTGTCTCGCCACCACTGGGGCCCACATGTTGAGAGATTCCTATGATTTGAACTGTCCATATTCTATTTACTACCATATGTAAATGACTAACACATAAGCACCTTCATAGATGATCACAGCCTTTGATTTACAGAGTTAAATTTTAGCCATTTAAAATCTTCCTTTTATGGTTTTGAATTCATCTATATACAGTAATAGTTAACAATCATCATTCATATTAAGCTTTTCTCTTGGCTCTTATATCACAGAGTCCACAACATGGACGGTTCTGATCATCGAAACACTCAACATGTGGGGCCCATGTTCTGGGACATACCTTCGATTCTAAGTGGCAACAAAGGCAAAACGAACTCTTTCGGTCGTATACGCCACTTGGTGGACTTCTCACACATCACGTAGTAGAGTGCGTCGGAGATCTGCAAAGCCACACACGTGTGGAGCCTCACCCATCTACAAGCAAGCAAGCAAGCGTGCCAATATGAGAAATGTGGGCTAGTGTACCAGACATTGTGGCCCACTCGAGGAGTTAAACAGCCTAGTTTTGGGACTAGAAGATCTAAACAGTGTGGCCCACCTGAAGGAAAGGTCGGGATTACTTGCGTGTGGATGTGGAGAGCTACACACGCGTGTGGGCTGAGCAATCCTCATTACTGAGAGTGGAAGATTTTCTAAGATGCATTGCGGCGAATGGAATTTTCAATACGGACTTTGGTAGGTTAAGAGGGTAACGTTTTGACTAAGACGCCAATAATAGAAATAATCTATGCGACAATCGTCCACGCGGATTTTTTATCTGCGCTGTCCACGTGCGTTCTCATCCTGATAAGTGGGGTCCATTTCCAGGCCATTGGTCCGTTGAGTCCCACTATTGATGAGATGTACAACGCATGTTTTACGCAGCGCACAGACAACACTGCAAGCTCTGTAGGGCCCACTGTATTGTCTGTGTGACATCCACTCCATCCATCAGTTGAAATACCTTATGTTTCCTGTTTAGATCATCAGATCATCAAGATACAGACTCAGATGGACCACACCACTGGGAACAATGTAAGATTGTGCGTAAAGCCTGTAAGTTCGTCTTGTGTGGCCCATCTGAGTTTTGGATCAGGCTGATTTTTGTACTTTGGTGGCCCCACACATAAGCCTCTGATTGGTGCCGCATATCCATTTTCATGGTGGAGTGGCCCACCTGGGTTGTAGATTCGTATGATTTTTTGCCCCAGGAACTCTCATTGAGGGGCCCGCTTGATGGACGGAGTGGATGTTGGGTACACAACATGGTGGTCCCCAGATTTAATTAGCATTATACACCCGTGTCTCTGTAGATGGACCATGCCCGAAGACTATCTAAGGTTACTGGGCCACCTGAGCTTTTAGATGGCTTAATTTCAGGGTCGTCCTTTGGTCCCTGAGGGGGTCCAGGATGTACAGATTTCATGGCGTATATGCAGGTGGATCCCTGACAGTGGAGCCCACCTTGATATATTTTCCTTATATCCACTCCGTCCATCCATCTTAATAACTCATTTTAGGTCATGTATCGGGAAAAAAAAAAAAAAAAAGCAGATCCAAATCTCAGGTGGACTATATTAAAGGAAACAGTGGTAATTTAGTATTAAAATATCTTGTGGGCCACAAAAGTTTTGGATCAAGCTGATATCTGTGTGGTATGTTCATCCAGGTCTTTGTGACCCTATCAACAGGCTGGATGGAAAATAGACATTCCTGTGGCCCCCCTGAAACTTTTAAAGGTGGGGATTCAATTACGACTACTTCTGTGGTGTGTTCCACATAAAATTTGTATCTGCTTCATTTTTTTGTAGCGTTCCCTAAAATGAGATGTGAAAATGGTTGCACGGTGTGGATTTAAGGAAAATCCATCACTGTGAGCCCCACAGTTAGGGATCCACCAAAATCATGCCCCGTATATGCACATGGTGGGCCCAACACAATCCGCAATATTTTAATGGTGGGTCCTCATCTTTTATGTAATCACCAATCTAGGACTTTCTTCGGTTGAAGTTGGACCGTTGTTGTATTTCTCAATCATTTGTCTGTCGTCACAAATTGAAAGACTGCAATGTTCTGATAGAGGAGATTTCCGGGAAATGGTCCCTCCATGTTGTGGTGCAACAATGAAACACGGTCCCTATTGGTCAGGACTGAAAACACCCATATATGGGATGATCTGAACGGTTGAAAATATAATCCACATCAAATGCATGGCCCACTAAAAAAATGAACGGTTGTAGGAAAAAGTTGGGGAAGAAAAGAGCGACCGTCTACAGTTGATGGGCACACTCCCACAGGTCCGATCAAAGTTATTTTGATGGATGATAACCCACTGATCCGGTGTCCCACCAGAAGAATTGTGCCGATCACGTGGGAAAGCAGCCATTTCTTCAATGGTCGTGAGCAATGCCAAAACAGACCTCTTTGACCAATCTCTCATAATTCAATGGCCCTTAGCACATCGAAAGCAACCGTCCCATATTTTTTCCAATTGCTTCGTATATTCTATACCCGTTTACATCATTTTTTAGACACGTTTACAAAAGAAAATCAAACGGCTACCCTTGCATTCTACTAAAACAATATTATCTTATGTACAAGGTGGGGCCCACAACAATATATGATTAGGATACGATCATTCAAATCATTGAGATGCATGATCGTGAAATTGGATTTTGTTGCCAAACAGTCGGCAGGGAACTTCCCCATTGTGCACCTACTTTGTAAACGTGGTGCCCATGGTTGTTTTATCTAAGCGGTTGATCTGATGACCTCATCATGGAGTGAGTTACCCCAAAATATCTCCACAGCTGGTCAACTCAAACTTTTCATTATTAGCTTGCTAATACATGGTTTAAAAAAAATGCACCAAGAAAACACATCTACTAGAGGAAAGACAAGATTCAATGGCTAGGATCCTCCTGGGAGATTTGAGAGGGCATGATACATTCATGATCGGGCCATCAGATCAGTGGTTTGGGTAAACCAACCATGGGCTGCGCCCACTTGTAAAAACACAGCTTACAACAGCAAAGTTCTCATGTAAATCAATACATTTACACAAGTGGAGCCCGGGGGTGGCTAACCTTGTTGTGTGACTAACCGTGTGGGTGTGTACTAAAAGTGATTTATCATAGGCTGATTGATCATGAAATCATGGCATATCATATCATGAAATTTGGTGCAACCAAACGCAGCATAAAGCATGTTTGGTGAGGCATATTGTTTATAGCATGTTATGCTCCATGGAAGTGCTGGCCGCAAAAGTCCACTGCAACAATTTTCATCACTATGGACAATTTTACCCATACATTTAGTCGTCTAAGAGTGCTGAACTTTGGGTTTTAAAAATAAATTGAGAAAGACTTTTAATATATAAAATGATATTTAGGTGACTTGGATGTCTCTTGCGTACACGTGTTACACACCTTTGACTCACGTGCTACCTCCCTCATTGTTAATTAACTTTACATCAGTCTTTGTTAGTTTCCTAAGATTCATTATTGCTGTTTTTATTTTGACGAGATAAATAAAATAGCCCTTACCATCACTGTAAAATCAAAATTATGTTTATCCACCATTACTAAGCCACAAATTGAAGGGTTAGGATCTCCTAATCTCCTCCCAATCTATGAATATTTTTGGGGCGCTCCCATCCATCAGATCGTATCAATAGGCAGGATCAAAGAACAGTGGGCGTACAGCAAAGCATTGCACATGTTCACATAAGATCATTCGTCTTAAAATGTATGTAGAATATCACTACAGTTCCATTAGCTGCCTCAGAACCGACGACATTGTGGTGAACCCATATATTTTTGGACTTCCACCGGTGCATCATAAGATCAGCAGATGGACAGAGCCCAAATCACCAGTTCATACACTGGCGCAAGGCATATAATGAATATACCGAAAAAGAACTGTTGCTGTTCTCTATTCTCAAACTCATATGCTTCACATAGAGCAAGATTAGATACAAGTATGAAAGAAAAAAGCAACCCTCTCCATAGGCAATTACACAAAAAAAATCCTCAACTAGCTAGCGCACTCGACTAATTGCTGATCACAGATGGTGTTCAACAAAAACTGCCTGATTCTGTGAGGAAAAATCTGGGTCGGTGTAATCGTGGGGCATTTCCTCAACTAATTGCTGCATTTCACTACTCGTTCTGCAGCTACTTTTGGAAAGACGTTTCCGATTCTGAGGCCCTCTGGAATGCACCAACTCGACATCACTGCTTTTCCCAAATTGGCGCATTGAGATTGGTTTCATTTCCTAATATAATTTCAAGCTCGGCCCTGCACCCAACTTCTATGCCAGCACTCGCAGCAGCTAGCTGCCTTTGCAGCAGGATTGGGATCATATCTCTGGACGCAGCAGGCATGAAGTACAATATGGGTACAATATACACCCCATACAAGCATATACTCACCAGTCAAAACCACATACATGAGCTTGGCCAAACACAGATCCACACCAACAAAAGCAATGGAAGAGACAATCAACTGTAAATAGAAGATGCGTACAGCTTGGCCATTATTTGCCAGCCACCCACAATTCATACCATGAAATAGAACATAAATCAAACCTGTTCATCACCTGAATAAGCTGCTGTGTTATGTAATAGCTTGTTCGCTCTTTAAGCTCGTTGATTTTTGCCTGCCTTTCAGCATGCAACCTTTCAAGTGTTCTCTGGTCCTTGCCATCGCCTACAAAAAAACAAGAATGAAATGTAAGATTTGAAATGTGCCACTTCACATCTTACTACCAACTACTAGCTCTCTGCAAGCAATTTCTAGATTTCAACAATCGAGGCCAGCTTTTTCAAGTTTCTTTCTTCAGCTGATTTCCAGAACAAATGTATACATGGAATTAGAAAATGTTGAGAAACTAAAGTATTTTCAACGGAAAATTAAAAACTCATTTACCCAGTGCCAGTGACTAAATGTTCCCACATGCAAACATGAAGCAGTGAATTTCAAAAGCTATGAATTACACTAGTTTCTTCAACAGATGATACTGTTGGAAACCAAGCAGATCTTCATCATGTATAAATCCCTTCATGGAACACACTTCCTGAAATTACTGGATCACATGCTCCATCATGCTCAGGGGATCGTCTGGCGCTGCATGCTCTAGACATCACCTGTTTGCCAATTCCCTATGGGGGTAGCACGAAATAGCTGTGCTAAGGTGTAGTATGGGACCTGACTGTGTTGGCATGTGAGTCATGCAAGTCATCATGTATCAGTGGGTCCCCTGCTGTTATGAGCAGCCAGAATACTCGAGCCTGCCTTTCTTGCATTTAGGTCATTACTGCTAGTGGTTTGCCTAGAAAGTGGTCCTCCATGACCATACATTGCATGCTCGCCCTTTGGGACATTTATGAAATAGTTAGCCACGAGTCAATACCGTTTGGGACTCTGTTGACATGCTGCCATGGCCACTTCCGAGAGCATGGGTAAACAAGGTAGGATTGTGTCTAGTGGGCAGGTGATCATGGAACTTCTACCAATCTACCATTTCAAAGCCAAGCCCAAAATGATGGGAGGAAGGCTAAGACGATGGTGACAACAGGGTAACATGCTCACATATTTAAAAACAAATCATAAGAATCCCGAAATCACATTGCAATGAAGAGATCTTCCAATTAAAATAAATCATTTAACAACTAATGTTGCAGAGTAAACAAGGTTGGGTCAATTATATCTATATCTTCAATGGAAAACAGAAAGAAACGTGCATCCACCCGTATAAAATTGTTACAATAACTGGAATTATAGTACTAATCTAGTATTTGTATAATAGTGACAATGTATATTAGTAGTTCAGGAATAATAAGTTAATATATATCGTAAATAAACATAGTGTATAGCTTGGGCCCACCTTGATAGACTAACAGAAAACAATCACTTCAAACAGGGGATCATGGGCCATGGCCATCCTAACTACAGCCTGGGAAACTGAAATGAAGAAAAAGACAGCTAAAATCCACACGGTTAAGATCCCCCAATCAATGTGATCTTTTCTATGGTAGCCGATGAACAATGGATAGACTTGATGGATGGTCCACATTGAGCATTGGACCGTGCACATGCTTAAACGTGCCAGGCTGCACTTAAAGCTCAAGTACACTAGGCATAATTAAGCACTTAAATAATTATACATTCTTTTTTTTTAAAACTAATAATAATGTATTAATCATTTTTTTAAAATAATTAATACAATCTATTTATCATCATCATCATCTTAGACTTATCCTAGCTATTTGGAGTTCACTTCACAAATCCTCCCATGATTGTTGGGCAAAAGTACAACGACTGGATTCATATGTTATATAAGATAAAGATATGGGTCCCTATCTTTTTACTTCTCTTTATATATATATATATATATATATATATATATATATATATATATATATATATATATATATATATATATATATATATATATATATATATATGTTTATTTATTTTTTTCCTTTTTCTTTTCTTTTATTTATTTTTTTTTTTTCTTCTTTTTTTTTTTTTTGTCTTTAGACACACACACATGCCCGTGCGCGCGCGTGCACACACAGAGGTGGAGCCTTTAGTTGGAGAGAGAGATGGTTGCAAGTGGAATAGTGACAGATCCAGGAAGTTCTTTGGAAAGTCATTTTATGCTTTGCTTTTAGGTGACAACAGGAAGGTGGCCTCAAAGACAAGATGGCTTTGATATGGTCACATCAATGTCCCAAAGACTAACAAGTTGCTCACCATTGACCACCCGAGGAATAGATGAATTTGCACAAACCTTGTACACAGCCTGTGTTTTATTTATCAATGTATCACTGAAATATGGCCAATATTATCAATATTGCATCAAGATGATATGATATTCCACTGTATTAAAGAACTCCTCTGTATTGATGATAATGTTGACAATATATCATGATACTGAAAATATTGGAATATATCAGTGGGCTACTAGTTGTGTCTACAATGTGTTGCAAGTATCCATTGATACACAATCAACGTGCAAAATTTTTGTGAAAATAAAAATCCAGAAAACTAGAAAGAAAAACCATATATCAGTTCTTTGGGGGGATTCTGAGTCTTATGATAACTCCACTCGAGTTGGTTCGCATCAAAACACAATTTTGGTAGAGAAATAGTGATTTGAGAACAAAATCTGGTTGAAACCCAACTGGGGAGATGGTAATTAAATTTATATTAAAGAAACAAAAAACAGAAACTATACTTTAACTACTCAACACAGGCAGCTCCTACACCTGTAGAAGAAAAGCCTCAGTTTCTTCCTGATTGCACCCTTGAAAGAGGGTATTCCAAACACCCATTCCAAAATGAGACCTTTGACTCTGTTGACCAAGTAGAGGTGGGATGATCTTAGGAGTGAATAGGAAACTAGAGAAGAGATTGGGGGGGGGGGGGGGGGGGGGGGGGGGAGGGAGGGGGAGAGAGTTTGGAAGAAAAGTGTTGTATGTTAGTCTCTTGACAAACACATACACACATATTAACTTCAGAGAAACATACAATGCTTCACAGGAGTACAAAATATACATACAAAAACAAACACAAGTACATGTATTTTCACACTCTCCCTCAAGTTGAAGCATGGATATCGATCATGGGCCATTGCTCTTCCTCAAACACAACATGGCGGGATACAAGATCTTTGATTATTGGTTATCTGTAGAATATAACTTGAACTTTCTTTGTTTGTTGAATCTTCTCTTCAAACAAGAGGTCATAACCAAAATCGACAACCATCGAGTCACTAACCCATCATTCACATCCAAAATCCTCTTATAAACTTGTACAACATTGCACAACAAATGAGTGAACTACACTCACAATACTTGAGAGGATACATATACAATAGCACGTGAAGACACATGCATGCAACACGTACAACACTATGTGAGTAAATTACACCCACAACTAACAACAAAGGCCTAATAAAAAGAAATGATAAACGGAAAAAGAAAACTCCACTACTTGTGCAAATCCTCCATGTTAAGTTGGGTCCAGCATTATCTCAAACAGTTTGTGTGTGTCCTGTGTAGTAACTTTAAGCACAGAATGAGAACACCAACTACGCAATCACCATTTTTAACATGATTTTATATCTCATTTCATAGCTTCACAACATCAGAACATAAAGGCACAAAGAAATTCTAGCAAAAAAACCAAAAAAAAAAAAAAAAGAGCCAACGACACCAATTTCTCATAAAAAGCATTATAGTGCACCCAAACCTCAATGAAACTTCATGATTCTTGTTTCTGATGATTGCACATGATCAACCGCACCTGCTCCATGTGAAAAATATACCTAAAAAACTTCAGAAAAACAACACGGCAAAAAAAAAAAAAAAAAAGGGAAATCTGAACTTTTTCCGACTTTTTCTATTTTCGCTAAACCACTACAAAAAACGTATCCAAAAATTGCAGAAAATCACCAATTTCTTCTAAAATAATTCTCTTTCATATTCTCATAATTTCAGTTTCAAGGGGCTACCTAGCCACCCACACATATTAACTTCAAAGAAACATACAATGCTCCATAGGAGTGCAAAACATACATACACACACAAACACAATTACATATATTTCCACATAACATCCATCCTCTACACCGATTCCAACCAGTAAAAAAAAGTGTTGTACTTTTTCTTTTCAAATGGTCCACATTGATGCTAGAAAACCCAATCTCCAAAGCGGCATCCTTTTTTTGTCAAAAGATTGCTCTTGGACTGACTTGGCATCACCTATGACACCCCAAACATCTCTAGCACTAACACCATCCTTAACAAGCTTATCAACTATAGAGCTAGCCTCCCTTCTTGCATGGGCAAATGAATTACATAGTCTAGATACAATAGTCCAGACCTCTTTGAACACAAAATTGAACTTGCACCAAGTTCCGAAATAAGGTCTAGATGCCCAAGAGAAGACATTAGAAGAGTTTCTCTCCATGACAACTAGGCCTAAGTAACTCTTCACAAAGATTCTCTACCCTTCTAGACGGGACTTGGATCACAAGCTTCACCCAGTCCAATAGGGCCATAAAATCTCATGTAAATGCCCATGCCATCTTAAGACCCACCTGTGGATTGCAGTTGGGCTTCCAAAAGCCTGAAGCAGCCATTTCCACCAACTGATGAACCTCACTTTCAATAGATCTTTTTCTTTTCTTTTTTTTTTGAGAGAGAGAGAGAGAACAAAAATTTCTATAAACAGCCCGCAAAGCGCGAAAAGAATACAACAAAAAGAAGCACCACACCACACTACAAACACACTGGACCTCCGGCCTAACCTGAAGCCGCCCAACTGGACACCAACCCTTCAATCCTACAGATGAGAGCCCCAACCCCCACCTTCTCATTACGAAAACAACGGCCATTCCTAGCCCCCAAATAGCCCAAAAAAACCACATCAAAATCAAACACCACTTAGCTTTCCCTAATTTACCCACTCCCCCACTATGCCAAGCCCACATGAAGTCTTCCACCTACCTTGGCATAACCCAGTCCACCTGGAGCAAACGGAAAAAATGAGCCCACACTTTTGAAGCATAGGAGCAATGCAAGAACAAATGGTCAATTGATCTACTTTCAATAGATTGTTATCAACTACGACTGGCCGATCCCTAAGCATATCCAAAATAAAAAAAAACTCCCTGAAATTCCTTGTTTTACAGATATGTACCAATACCCCTCAAGAATCATCTAGTGGATGCTATGCTAGACTTTGATGTTTGTAAATATATTTAGTCTATAAAAGTAGAGCTTGCCATGTTACTGAATCTTGCATGGCATTTCACTTGTGTACTGACATTGCAAGTGAAACTCGAGAAATCAGACTTGACTAGGCCTTGTTTCTTGATCATATATGTACGGAACGATTGTATAAGCATTTGTAAAGGGTGAGGATATTGAAAATATTCTTAGTAATACTAAGACCACCACCCTCACTAAACATTTCAACAAGAACTTAAAAAGAAACTGAAAAACTCATTCTACCCATACATGATGCATCCAAACCTCTTTGCAAATCAGAAAGAACAATAAAGAATTTAAAACCACTAAATTTGCCACTAGCATGATTATGAAGCCAATTTCCAACACCCAGAAGAAAATTGGTTTGCATTACATCCTTTGAGCTGAAAGCTTACTAGCATAACAAGAATAACATTATGAGACAATCCATTGAAAAAGAATGTCGTATTGATGCAAAATAATAACAAACAAAAGTTAATAAATTGGTCATAAAGACTTCAGCCATAGAAGGAAAGAAATAAGAATTCTGCTTAGATGTAGAGTTTGAGATACTTAGACATGCTTGTTAAGCTTGTTGAATAGAGTAAAGACGACAAAGCAGGCAAGGCAAATGCAAACATAGGAAAAACTCGTACCACCCTCATTTTCCGGTTCAAATTGAATGATCTTGTGATCATGATTTCTTAAGCCAGCGTAGCAACCTGGAAAATAGACTACAGTGAGCACTTGTTTCAAGTTGAAAAGATAACAGCAACTTGATGCCTGCCGAAACCGATTCCACTACCACACTCACGGCCAACCATCCTACTGCCACGCTCACGCCAACGCTTCTGGCCTGCCATTAACATCACTACAAATCCTCTCTGCCTCGATCCTAACCACCACCACAAACTGAGCCATTGGGATTTCACCACAATAGCAGAACAACAACCTTAACCATTGGGATTTCAGCGGTCCAGTGTTGTCCTGCATCGGCTCAAACTAGGCCATTAAGGTACCTTTGCATTGGCTATACTTTTTGGCTTGCTAGCATAATTCCTTGTCTCAAATCATGGATCACGATTTTTTTTCTCATTGCACATTCGATGGCAACAATTATGGTCTTTGGTCATTTCATTTTGAGAGCTTCCTTCAACGGCGAGGATTATGGGGCATGGTTGATGGAACCGACCCCATTCCTACGGTGGACCAACCTAAAGAATTGGCTGACTGGAAAATTAAAAATGGAAAAATCGTCACTTGGAAATTAAACTCGATGGACAAAACTATTGCAACCGGCTTGACACCACATCGGACTGCAAAGGCAATGTGGGATCACTTGAAAATAATATATCAGCACAGCAATGACGCTCAATTATATCGACTAGAGCAAGATTTGGCTCAACTCACACAGGGTGATCAGACAATTCAAGAATTTTACAATATGGTAGTGCCATTTGGACTGAAATAGCTATAATGGACCCTGACTTTCCAGCAGATGCCATCACAATCTTCCAGAATATGCATGAGCACAACCGAGTTCGACAGTTTCTCATGAAACTGTGCCCAGAATTGGAACATTATCGGGTTGCTTTACCCAACCGCAATCCTCTTCCTGCTATGAGTATTGTTATATCCGATTGTTAGTAGAAGAGTAGCGTCTCAAAGCTCTCTACTATGTCACAGCTTTCTACTCCATCGGATACAGCACTTCTAGCCCCTTCTTTCGCTTCAAGAAAACGTGACATGTCTCGCATCCAATGTCATCGATGTCAGAAATTCGGTCATCTTGCTACGGCTTGCCCAGACAATCCTCTTTGCAAGTTTTGTGGAATACGAGGGCATGCTATCACTGAGTGCAGGAAGAAAAAGAAGAAAACTCGAGGAAAAGCATACATGACTGCAACTGATGGTTCTTCCGCAAGTGCAAATGTTACTAGTGGTCCATTTACTCCTGAGATGGTTTAGTAGATCGTTCAGGCATTATCTACTGCAGTACTATCAGGTACATTCCTTCGGTCTACTTGGTAATTTGACTCTGGTGTGTCCAATCATACGACGAATATTGCCTCATACCTAAATGATATAAACTCGTACACGGGTAACCAAATCATCTCTACTGCAGATGGAGCTCAGTTACCCATTTCATATGTTGGTTCGTTATCCTTTTCTCCTTCCTAAAACTATCAATTTACTTTGACTGGTGTTTTTCATGTACCAAAATTGTCAGCCAATCTTATCTCCGTGTGGCAGTTAGTCCAAAATACTTGCTTAGTAATGTTTCTTCCTGATTGTTGTTTTGTACAGGATCTGGCAATGGAGAGAGTAATTGGGAGGGGTAAGAGAAATGGGTGACTTTTCTTGTTGGATTTTGATCGCTCTACTACTCCAGCCTCTTGTTTATTTTTATCCTTCTTCTAGTGATATGCATCATGCAAATAAGATGTGGAAGCTTTAGCATTGTCGCCTTGGTCATCCACACTCTGATAAGCTATCTCATTTGTTTTCTTTAGGTATTTTGAAAAACCGGAAAGTTAGTAAATCTTTACTTGATATATCTTACTCATCATGTTGTTTGTCTAAAAGTAAATGTATGTCATTCGCCCTTGGTTCTTCTCGTTCTGTTGCACCTTTTGAGATTGTCCATACTTACGTTTGGGGGCCGTCACCTATTTTATCCATGTCTAGTATGCGGTATTATGTGATCTTTATAGATGACTTCTCCCGATATACATGGATATATTTCACACGCAACAAGTCAGAGATATTCATGTTATTTAAACATTTTCACGTTATAGTGTCCACGCAGCTCGAGAAAAAGATTAAAGTTCTTCGCTCAGATTCAGGAGGAGAGTAAATTTTACGAGAATTTAAGGGATATTTATGAGATCATGGGGTCATTCATCAGAAAACTTGTCCTAACACACCTCAACAAAATGGCATTGTTGAAAGAAAGAATCAACACATCATCGAGACGGCTAACACCTTAATGACAGAGACTTTTGTTCCACATACATTTTGGGCTCAAGCAATGTTACATTCTATCTATCTCATAAACCACTTGCCAACCAAAATTCTTGGTAATACATATCCTTACTTTGTCCTCTTTGGCACCCTACCTGCATATTCATTTCTACGTGTGTTTGGATGTGTTTGTTATGTTCATCTTTCCTCACATGATCGAAACAAACTCTCTCCAAAATCGGTCCATTGCATATACCTCGAATTCAAAGACACATAGAAAGGCTACCGTTATCATGACCCTCAATCTCGTCAAATTCGTCTTTCGACGAATATTGTCGTCTTAGAACATGTTCCATTTCATACTCAGGTTTCCACAGATCTAATAAATAATCATGTTGTCTCTGATAGGTTAACGTGGTTCCTTGACAGACCCCCCATTTCCCACTTCTCCTTATCTTCCCAATACTCAACCTATAGCCGATCCACCAGAGGTACGTTGATCTACCCGTCCATCACACCCTCCTAATTGACTCATTTGCTCAATGTTTTCCGGTCTAGAGTCTGCATTTGTCCCTACTTCATATTCTCAGGCTTCTGCACGTCAATGTTGGCGAGACACCGTTAACAAAAAATTACAAGCACTTGCAAAAAATCACACGTGGGACCTTGTACCTTGCCCACCAAGTCAATAGGTAATTGGCTGTAGATGGGTATACTCTATCAAGCTCAAGTCAAATAGAACTTTGGATAGGTACAAGGCCCGTCTAGTGGCACAGGGCTATAAGCAAGAGTACGACATTGACTACAAGGAGACCTTTGCCCCAGTAGCTAAGATGAATATTGTCCGAACACTTATTGCAGTTGTTGCTACTCGTAGTTGGCCTATTAAACAAATGGATGTCAACACTACTTTTCTTCACCGGGATTTACAAGAAACTGTGTACATGGCTCACCCTCCTGGGTCTAACATAAGTCAAAAGGATGTTGTTTGCCGACTTCGAAAAGCATTATGTGGGCTCAAGCAAGCGCCTTGTGATTGGTTTCAACAATTCCACGATGTTGTGGTTGGAGCAAGCTTTACCCAGAGTGGTCATGATCCTTATTCACATGACATTCATCTCGTGGTATTGTGATCCTACTGGTTTATGTTGACGATTTGCTCTTAACCGGCGGTGACACAACCGACATCAAAGGCTTCAACAAATTGTACAGTCATCCTTTCACGTAAAGGACTTGGGCACACTTACATACTTCCTCAGATTGGAGGTTTCTCATACTAAACGTGGTATACTTGTCAATCAAAGAAAATATACCCAAGATCTTATCAACCTCGCATAGCTTTCTGATCAAAGGATGGTTGAAACTCCGATGGAGATGAATGTTCAATATAGTAAACAGGATGGTGTTCTATTAGCGCAACCTACTCTCTTTCGTTGCCTTGTTGGCAATCTTGTTTTCCTAACGATGACCAGACCCGACTTGCCTATGTTGCCCAGGTGGTTAGTCAGTTTGTTGCTGAACCCCGTACTTTGCATATGACTATTGTCTTGAGGATTATCCGCTACCAAGTGGAGGACATAGCTCGATACTCAGCATCTGTGCTCTTCTTTGGAGACTGTTAGTTGTTTCTTACACTTCCAAGAGATAAGAGAAGTGTCAAGAAACATACAATACCCAGCAGTAGATTGATGGGTACTAGCACAACCTGCCCAATCAGCATCAGCATAAGCCGCTAGCTCAAGGGAGGATGGCGAGGAGAAGAACAAGGACCGATCTAATGTGCCTCAGTGAGATTGTTTGGTTACGAGGCATACTTTCTGATTTTGGGATTCATATAATTGTCCCAACTCCACTTCATGTTGATAACATCAGTGCTATACAGATTGCCTCTAATCCTGTCTATCATGAGCAGACAAAACACATTGAGGTTGATTGTCACTTCATTCGAGAAAAGTATCAATCTGGAGTCATCTCTCTTCCCCACGTGGCATCCCAAGATCAAGTTGCGGATATTCTCACAAAGACCATGACTACTACCCGTCACTCCTTCCTAGTTTGCAAATTGTTGTTGGTTGATTCCCCACATCAGTTTGAGGGGGGTGATAATGAATCATTCCTCTCCATGTATATAGATTGTGTATTTAATGATTCTTTTCTATATTTAGGATGTACATCTCTATAAAAGCCCCATTGAGGCTAAAGCGTAATATAAGAAAATCTGGAGAATTCTCCAAACTCTTTTGTGTTTATCGGGTTATCAGATTGTTGGGCAAAAAGTATGACGATTGGATTCACATGTACATAAGATAAAGATATGGGTCCCTCTCTTTTTGCTTCTCTTTATATCCTTTTTTCCCCCATTTTGCCTTTACATACATACATACATACATACATACATATAGAGAGAGAGAGAGAGAGAGAGAGAGAGAGAGAGAGAGAGAGAGAGAGAGAGAGAGAGCAATTGCAGTGATTGAGGAGGAGCCTTTAGATGGAGTGAGAGATGGTTGCAAGTGGAATAGAGAGAGATTGAGGAAGTTCTTTGTAAAGTCATTCTACGCTTTGCTTTTAGGTGACAACAATAAGGTGGCTTCAATGACGATGATGGCTTCGATATGGTCATATCAGTGTCCCCAAAGAGTAACAACTTTTGGTTGGCCGGTACGAAGGACAAGGTGATCACCATTGATCACCTGAAGAATAAACGAATTTGCACAAACCTACTACTCAGCCCAGGTTTTATTTATCAATGCATCACTGAAATATAGGCCAATATTATCAAATATCGCATCAAGATGATACGATATTCCACTGTATTAAAAAAAGAACTCCCTTGTATTGACGATAATGTTGCCAATATATCATGATACTGAAAATATTGCAATATATCAGTGGTCTACTAGTTGCATCTGCAATGTATCGCAAGTATCTATTGATACACGATCAAAGTGCAATTTTTTTGTGAAAATAAAAATCCAGAAAATTGGGAAGAAAAACCATTTATCAGTTCTTTGGAGGGATTTTATGTCTTTCGATAACTCCACTCGAGTTGGTTTGCATCAAAACACAATTTTGGTGGAGAAATTGCAATTTTAGAGCAAACTCTAGTCAAAACCCAATTGGAGAAGAATTTTTCAGATGGTAATTAAATTTGTAGTTAAGAAACAAAAAAACAGAAACTATACAAAATAAACTACTCGACACAGCCAGCTTCTACACCTACGGAAGCAAAGCCTCAATTTCTTCCTGGTTACAACCCTTGAAAGAGGGTATCCCAGACGTCCATTCCAAAATGAGACCTTTTATTCTGTTGACCTTCCATTCTTTAAACCAATTCCGACTAGTAAAAAAAAAAAACCTGTTGCCTTTGTCTTTCCAAATGGTCCACATTGATGCGAGAATACCCAAACTCCAAAATGGCGTCCTTTTTCTGTCAAAAGATTGACCTTTCCATGCAATAAGGAGCTCTTGGACTGATATTCACATCACTCGTGAACCCCAAACATCTCCAGCACTAACACCATCCTTAGCAAGCTTATCAACTATAGAGCTAGCCTCCCTTCCTACATGGGCAAACAAATTATTTAGTCTAGATGCAATAGTCCAGATTTCATTGAACACAAAATTGAGCTTGTACCAAGCTCCAAAATAAGGTCTAGATGCCCAAGAGATGACATTAGAAGAGTAACCCTCCATGACAACTAGACCTATGTAACTCTTCACAAACATTCTCTACCGTTCTAGAAGGGCCTTGGATCGCAAGCTTCACCTGGTCCAACAGGGCCATAAAATCTCACATAAATGGTACCCATATCATCTCTTAAAACCCACCTGTTCACTAAAGTTGGGCTTCCAAAAGCCTGAAGCAGGCATTTCCACCAACTGATGAACTTTAAATAGATAGTTATCAACTACCACTGGCCAATCCCTAAGCATATCCAAAATAAAAACGCCCCGCAATTCCTTTTTTTTTTTTACAGATATGTGCCAATACCCCTCAAGAATCATCTAGTGGATGCTACGTTGGATGTTTGTAAATATATTTAGTCTATAAAAGTTGAGCTTGTCATGTTACTGAATATTGTATGGCATTTCAATTGTGTCCTGACATTGCAAGTGAAACTCGAGAAATCAGACTTGACTAAGCCCTGTTCTCAATCATATATGTACAGAAGGATTGTTGTATAAAACATTTGTAAAGGGTAAGGATTTTGAAAATATTCTTACTAATACTACAGCCACCACCCTCACCAAACATTTCAACAAGAACTTAAAACAGAAACTAAAAAACTCAACTCTACCCATACATGATGCATCGAAGTCTCTTTGCAAATCAGAAAGAAACATAAAGAATTTAAATCACTAAATTGGCCACTAGCATGATTATGAAGCCAATTTCCATCGCCCAAAAGAAAATGATGCAGGGGCATGTGATGATCTAACCCTAGATGCATGTATATCAAGTTGGAAGATATTCAAATAATAAAATTACGAAACTAACTACTTTCAATCAGAGGAAACTAACAAATCTCAACACGAAGATGAATTCCGTCCGTCCGGATCATGCCCCTTTGCATAAAACCATATAAAATCGTAACATAGGAAGGATCTAGGGATATGAGGATATCCCAGATCTAGCATAGACCAGTCCACAGTCAAGTTTGGATCCGGTTATCGTGGCTAGGCATCCCTCTTTTCAATCGTACCAAAAAGGGGGGGGGGGTTTCAGAAAAGGATGAGGGATGTCGAAAAACAATGGGTTATCATGAAGTACGAATTAGGAATCAAAAGAAGCTTACCTTTCCTCGCACCTTGAAGAAAGAGAGAAGAGAAAACGGAAACTCCGGGGTGGAATCCTCAACACCCGAGGGCCAATCCTGAAACCCTAATCTCTCAACAAAGAGGAAGAAACTCACGAATTTTCTATTCATTCAATAATTTCGAAATAGGGTTCTCACAGTATATATAAGCTACGAAATAAAAAAAAAGTGCACTAAAGTGCCTGAAAACCAAAGAAATAACATAAAAACGTCTAAAGTAAATAACGACACTAAAGCGCCTAGAAACAAGGAAATAAATAGAAAAGCGCCTAAATGTAAATCCGCTCCATGGTCCAGCGATGATGATGCTCCTGCGCGATCCTGCAACTCGCGTACTCGTAACGCGTCAGAAAATGGGCCCAATGGGCCCGGCGTCCATCCACATCAACTCGTCTGCTCCAACACTCGATCTGCGACGTCGCCTCCTCTGGTACACTCTAAAGGGTGCACCACTGATGTCCGCATCAGAAAATTAGTTTGCATAGCATCCTATAAAATATAGCAAACCAAATCTTTTGAGATGAAACCTTACTAGCATAACAAGAATAACATTATGAGATAAATCAGTTGAAAAAGAATATGGTATCGATGTGAAATAAAAATAAATAAAAGTTACTAAATTGGTCATGAAGACTTCAACTATAGAAAGAAAGAAACGAGAATTCTGCTTAGATGTAGAGTTTGGAATACTTACACATCCTTGTTAAGCTTGTTAAATAGAATAAAGACGACAGAGCAGGCAAGGCAAATGCAAACATAGGAGAAACTCGTACTACCCTTATTTTCCAGTTTGAATTGAATGATCTTGTGATCATGATTTCATAAGCCACCGTAACAACCTGGAAAATAGACTGCAGTGAGCACTTGTTTCAAGCTGAAACATTTCCACTAGCAAAGAAGATACTCCTGAGACTAATTAAGTACCTAGCCAAAGAAGTCATGACAGAAACCGAATATTTATCCATGAGGACTAGGATCCTCCTCCTGAGACTTTGCACAATTTACATGAGTTTTCAATTCTGATAAGCAAAACCAATGATTTAGTGATCACATTCACACCATTGATCCTCTGGGCCCCATCGTGGATCTAAATGCCCCAAAAATGTATTGGATAGGACAACACAAACATTTGGATGCATGACCTACAAATAGATGATTGAAGAGACAAATGCAACAACCCTCCACATTCAACTGAAAAAAGGCCCTCCCATACTTGGGTCCTCCAAAAAAACTAGAATCCTGAGTTGAGGACTCTAATAAGGGTAAGGGGATCACCTCCCAAGGCCTGAAATCCAAATTTTCTGGGATTTTGAATTCTAGAGTTACCAGTTATTAAGAATTCGTAGCAAATCGTGCCGATTGGGCAGCAAATTCTACTTCTGATATTATTAGGGAAGTAATTTAACATGTCTATAGGAATGAGCAGTGACTGATCCTTGTTTTACACAACCTGAAATTTGGATTATGAGGATCTACCCATTCTCGATACCCATAGTCGTACTGAAGTAATTGAAAAAGCCCAAGTTTGGTGGATATGAAATTAAGCTCTTTCAATCTAGGAGCATTTTATGGCATGGTCCATCCACAGTGGAAAGCAACAGAGCAATGGTCTGGATTTCTGAGTCATGGTCCCAACTGACCGATGGTTTGGATTTTTGAGCCATGGGCCCAATTTGTCAAAACTGAAAACACCAATACACTGCAAAGCTTCACATTGAGGATCCTATCATTCCTCTTATCCAATATGCATATGCCATGGTTTGACAGATATACGTGGCCCTTGCAAGTCAAAATGTCTAATTCAAATCCTAAGGGCCTGTTTGATTTTTTGCCTCAACCGTAATTACCTTGTAAATGGGTAATGATTATTTACCTGGGTAATTACTGCATCTTTCCCAGTGAAGACAGTGACGGTTACTTTTCTTAACACTAAAATTGAGAAACTTGTGCAATAAATGTGGGGCCCACCCTGATGTATGTGGCTTATCCACGCCGCCCATTCATTATGCTGGTTGAATTAGGGCATGGGCCAAAAAATGAGGCAGATCCAAAGCTCAAGTGGACCACACCAAAGGAAACAGTGGAAATCGAGCGCCTACCATTAAAAACTTCTTGGGGGCCCTAAAAGATTTGGATCAATCTGATATTTATGTTTTCCCCTTATCCATGTCCGTGTGACCCTATGAACCGGTTAGATGATGAATAAACTTCAATACGGGCCCAATGAAAGAAACAACTTTCAACGGTGGACAAATTAAGACCACTGTTTCCTTTTGTGCGGGCCATTTGAGTGTTAGATTTGCCTCATTTTTTGGCTCATGCCCCAAAATGTGCTAATAAAACATATGAACAACGCTGATATATCATATACATTACGGTGGGGCCCACGGATTTAAGTCAACACTTTTGGACCGATTTTCGTGGTGGAATTACTCACCCATTTTCAAACAAGGTGAAAAAGTAATAATTACCCATTTACCACATACTTACCTGTATCATGGAAAATCAAACTGGCCCTAAATGATGTATTTCATATCAATTTCACGAAATGCCGTCCTTTACAAAAGACCTTGAAATATACCTGGAAGCAGTGTTTTGAATAGCGTCCGTAGTGTAGCTACGACGCTACATAGCATATAGCACAAATCCCCAGTAGCATGCGCATAGCATTTTTTATAATGACATTTTGTATTTTGTAATTAATACTCTCAACCTGTGGGATTTTAATTTCTTTTCATACTTGTGACTTGTGGTTTCAATTAGACATTATTAATTGAAGTGGTTTGCTTAGAAAGTTATTAATGTGATAATGATTTGATTTGGTTTATATATGTGAATTGGCTTTTGATAAATGATAGTTAACAACTTGTTTGAACATGCTTATACTTGAAAAACTGAATCATCTTTCAGCCATTTTTATATTTTTTTTGTTTGTTTCATATTATTTATCATATTTTTCCTATTTTTAATTAAAAAATAGAAGTATTGTGCGGCTTACACTACACGTTTCAGAGGGTTGAATGCTACGCAACACGCTACCACTATTTAAAACATTGCCTGGAAGTTAACCGCTGAAATTACTAAAGGATCGTTTGGATGCCTGTAAGTTTTTAAGTTGTGGCTTTTAACTGAAAGTGACTTTTAGCTGTAAGTCAACAGGGAAGTGACTTCTCAACGCAGCCCCATGAAGTTTCCTAGCAGTTTTGCCTGTAAGTGACGTACAGGTCGTAAGTGACTTACAGGCAAATTTCCTCTCCCATGACTCACGGGCGTGTTTGGTTTTCCAATTACAATGGTAAATGGCTGTAAATGGATAATGATTATTTACTCTTGTAATTGTGGGGTGACATCACTTACATTTTATTGCAATGATGATTTCGCTATTTAACCCAGAAATCAATGTAAACATGTTAGTTTTAGAATGTGAAAATGTAATGATCACAATTTACTTTACCAAAGTGTATTTGACTCTCGATTTATGAGCCAGGAAAAGGATGATGATGGCTCATTTACTTTACATTTCATAAGAAATTGGAAAACCAAACAGGCCCCTTTAAGTCACTTCCCACTTACAGAACTTAAGGCATCCAAACAACCACTATTAGAATTTTTACTTATTTTCTCTCTAGACAAATATATTAGGACCTTTTAAGTCCCAATTAAAATCCTTCACTTGAATTAGGCACTTGAGAGAAAGAAATTTGAGTTTGGGATTTTCCTTTTCCCCAAAACACTAACACAATATGAGAGGAATATCACCAGAACTAAAGGAGAATCGACAAGAGCCCATTAATCATTCATCTTGCTCCTATACCCAATCAATGAGATTTGAAACGAACTAAAATAAAAATGCTCGAGACAAATGGTATAATGTCTATCGTAAAACTATAAAAATAAAAAATAATAATAAAAAATAAAAAAATAAAAAGATTCCTTACTGTCTTTCACCACCTTTGAGCCCTTCTCTTCATCATCCTCGCATGAAATCCTCATTGCATGCTCTGAAGATCGTATTCTAGAGGCGAGAAAGAATTCCTCTGTGTTGCTTTGATACTGTTCCACTTCTGTTTTGATTAGCAGCCATCCTTGGATTTTCAGCAACAGCTGGCTGCTGATTCGCATCGCCATCCATTTCCTGCGAACGTATAAGTTCCAATTGTCAGATGCAAATGTCGGATTTTCTCTCAAGTGCTGCAAAGCGGACGCCGTTTCGCTGCTTACCCCAACACCAGCCAGCTAGCGCCGGTGTCTAAGCTTTGTGGGCCCCACCATGATGTGTGTGTTTTGTCTACTCCGTCCATCCATTTTGCCAGCCCAAAAATGAGACAAAGCTCAAGTGGACCGTGCCATAGGAAACAGTGGAGATTGAACTCTTGCCGCTGAAAACTTCTCAGGGGCATGGAAGTTTGAGATGGCTGATATGCGTGTTTTCCCGGTACGTAACTTTCGTGAACGAGTCCGGATCTTCTGTTAAAACCGAGCAGGGAAATCTGCTTGCGACTAGTCTGATTGGTCCAACTCAACCTAACTGTGTCAGATCTGAGCAGCTCTGATACAGTCAGACTGAGTTGGACCAATCAGAGCAGCAGCAGCAGACGTCCTATGCTTGGTTTTAAAGAGGATCCGAATTATGAGTGAACATGTTGGATGGAAAATAATCATTGTAGTGGCCCACACCAAGTTTTCAAGGGTAGGCATTTAATCCCCACTGTTACGTGTGGTGTGGTCCATTAGAGCTTTGGATCTGCTTCCTGAGCCATGCCCTAAAATGAGTTGTAAAAATGGGATCCGCCTCCTGGGACATGCCCTAAAATGAGCTGAAAAAATGGACGAACGCATAAAACACACATACATCAAGGTGGGGGATAGAGCTTCTCCACCCATAGCTGGAGGGTGTGGGGGTCGCGAGCCCGTCCGAGTCCCGATTCTTAGACATTAGCTTAGGAAGCTGAAACAAACTCTGGAGAGGACTCTTCCTTAACCCCGATGATGTTTTGTATATCCAAGCGGTCCATCCAATTCTCTGACCCATTTTAGGATGGTATACCAAATATTATGCATATCTAAATCTCAGGTGGACCACACCACAGGAAATAATGGTGATTGAGTGCCTCACTATTAAAGATTCAAAAGGGCCCATCAGAAGGTTTTAGTAATGTTTATTCACAACCCAACCTCTTGTTAATGCCGAGAAGATCTGGATGAAGGAAAAATTATAAAGATTAGCTTGATTCAAAACTTTTGTGGCTCATAAAAGGTTTTTAACAGTCATTCATCACTGATTCTATTGGTATAGTCCACCTCATATTTGGATGTTCTTAAGATTTGGGATCTTGCCCTTAAATGAGATGGAAAAACAGATGCACTGTGAATATACAACAGATACATCGAAGTGAACTCCACACGGTTAGGGTAACACCCACTAAGGTGTTACTTGAGTAACCACTATTCCTTGGCAATTGTTTTTTTGGTGAAAGAAATTTATTTATTTTGTCATAGATACCAAAGCCATCTTCTTTTAATTATTATTATTCTTTGGTTAGTACACACACCCCCACTATTAGTACACCCATCCCTACTGTCAGTCACCCCGCAATGTTAGCCACCCCACTTGGGAATTGATACCAAGACCTTAGAGTTGAAACAAGGTTAGCTTCACTCCGTCTACCACTTGAGCTATGGATCGGGGTGTGTACCCAAGCCATCTAAATTGCACACGGTTGACCAATCATCAATCTCATTCATTCCTACAGTTACGAGTATGGAGCCATGGAATGAGAATCATGCCAAGGGAGTTATCCTAATCCTTCCAGTGGGGTCAATTTGTTACAAGTGTCCACAGGAGCTAAACCACATGGTTCGTATCATTAAACAATAGTGTTACTTTAGTAATCCAAGTGTGATCCATCTAGCGGATTTTTAAAGATGACGATCGGACCTATTTTGTTTCTCCCATGAATCTTGAGTGTCCATTTTAATGTTTATCGAGCAGGAGCTTAGGACCACCCAATTAGTATGATTTTTGCACCATGGCTTGCTCTTAATTGTATGAATAAATGAATGGTTTAGATCAATAATAGGTCACCTCATGTGCCATTCAAAAGGTTTAGTAAAATTACCAACATCTCTTGAAGGTGAGACCTTAGCAAAATCCATTATTTATTTTTCACGGGGTCCAACTTGAAACATTTTATGAAAAGAAGAAATAGAAAAAGCAAGATACAATCAAAGCCAATAATGGGCACACCAGAAAATAGCAAAACAAATAAATACATACAAGAACAGCTAAAAGCATCTATTTTTCAAAGGACTTCATGTAACGCTCCAGATTTTCGAGATTTATTTGAAAAAAAATTTTAATTCATTTTTAATTTATTTTTTTATTAATTATCGTACATTTACCGTTGATTTGCGAATAGCGGGACATCCGTAGGAGATCCGATAGGGGACCCTTTACAAAAGTTGCTTAGAATGATCCCATAAACATCGTAGAAAGATCATATTTCAAAAACCACGCACTTTTCAGATAATTACGAAAATGCCATTAATTAAACTTAAGTTAAGATGCCATTTTTAAGTATTATAATTTTTTACAATCACTTTCACGCAAAATCCTGGATTTAAGCTTTTAGGCACATATTAACCATACACGTTAAATTTCAACCCTTAAATCATAGTAGAAGTGGTCCAATTGTCAAATTAGCCCCTTAACCCTTGATTTTCATGTCCATCGAGTGAGGAAAGTAGATGGTTAGTCATAGTCGAATATTTCTCTTCATATGAGTGACTTGGATCGTCTTTATCATAGACCAATAGTGTGATTTGAGTGCCCCACCTTGATAAGCATCTTTCTTATGCGCGAAGTTATCCTGTTTTAGAAATTAACGAGTTACCAACTCTTTTTAAATCTAAACCTTTTCATTTACCCACTTCTCACCATAAATCGCTTCTCAAATTTGGATCACTTATTATAATCATATGACTACGAGTTTACATAAAATTTGGACCCCGATCTATAATCCTACACCATTGAACCACAAAGCCAGCCCCTTCCTTTTCCGCCAAAAGTTGGAATTTCAGATCTAGGCATTTCTTACCATCAATCAACCACTAAATTTTGTACAATTGTTTGCCTATCATGACTACATATTTTTTCAAAATTTGGGCCCTGATCATCAAGCGTAGACCGTTAATTGAGATCTAGCCCATTTTAGCACCCGTCAGGCCATTTTCAAGGATTGGGCAAGCTACAATGTGGATCATCAAGAAATTTACGTATTCTGACTCTATTCTTTGAGCTTGATAATATGAACGGATTGTAATTGATCAAATATCACCCAAATATTGAGATTTGAGAAACACACCTCAAGAGGTTGTTACACAAGACCTCGCGTGCACATCCCTCTCCATATTTCTACTACGCACCTCCAAATCCTTCTCCTAACCCTAGCCTCCATGCCTTAGAGAAAGAGAGAAGATAGAGAGAAGAGAAGAGAAGAGAGTTCTTTCTCATATTTTTCCAGCGGCTAGAATCTTCTACAACCATCTTCTTCTAAGTCCATCCTAAGGTGAGGATTTTTCTTCAAGCCTTTCATTAATAATATCACGATTATCATAAGTTTCTTTTGTAGCATGTGAAGTTGTTTTATTTTGAATTACTTATCCATATAACATGAAGTTTGATGTGAGATTTGTAATGAATATCATTATATGGTAATGTGATTCCTTTTTTTAGATTTTTGACTAAGAAGCATGTGTATTTGTGTTATTTATTTTTGTGAAATCTATGCCCTTATTTTCTTAGTCCATGTATTACAAGTAACATTGGTTTTCATATTGTGATATGAAATATGTGTATAAGATCATCATATGGAAATCCCATTATTGTATACTCTTTGTCCCTAAGTTGGTAAAATTATTCGATGTAAAGATATGGAATCCGTGAGAGGTGTCCATGATGGAGGAATATATCTTAACTTAACTGAGAAAATGAAGTGATTGTTTGTTAATGGATCCTTACATGTACATGATGCTTGATTTGATCCATTTACAGTACATGGGTATTTTAATGAATTTGGTCATGGTGTACAACATTGGCTTTTTGAAACATGATGAAATCATAAAATGGGACAATGAGTGGACACTAATGGTATACAAATTCTCATGAGCCGGGGTTGGTGCTATGGACACTAATCCCGTGCTGTCGGCCTATGCTGGGTTGCTTGCGACTCCCCATAGTGACCATTAAGTTTTATTTAAATCGGTTGTATGTGAAAACACTTAAATAAAGGTGAAACTAAAGTCATGCATTCACTTAGCACCATGTGGGTATACGGAATTGAGAATAAGCTAGAACGTCATACTTCTCCCGTACACTGTCACGTGTAGATTTAGGCTATGAGCGTCCCGTTTCTCACGTGGTCGGGTAAAACTATGGGCTTGTGTGTCCTAGGAACCTCTGGTGACTAGTGGCTAGCGTGAAGTCGTAACAGGGAGTCTCCCACTTCATGTATTGTGATTCTAGCCAGGGTATCTTAGCCAGAGCATGCATTCCATGCATCGCATTAACAAAGATTTTTACTTGATTGTTTTATTTGAATAAAGATATTATTGTGTTGCGTTACTTTGAGTTTTGTACATTGTTATTCTTGATAGTCTTTGAGGGAATATTCCCCACTATGATAGTGTTTAACGCTATCCCAAACACAATTTAGGTGACGCAGGTGAAGATCCAGGTATTGACCCCGATTTTTAAGGAAAAGAGTTCGATGATTCGTACAATCACATGGCGGATGGCGATGTTAGAGAAACTTAATCGATGTTTTCATTTATTAAATGTTTCTTTTGAGTAGTTGATACATTTATGGAATTGCAATAAGTCTTCAAGAGAAGACATAAATTGGTATTTTAGTTAATTAGTGAAGATATTGGTTGGTTCCCTTATTTAAACATTGATGATGACATAGTGAGTTTGATAGAATAAGATGAAAACTGTTTCCGCCATTGTGCATGAATGCTAGATTTCATTATTTGACAAATTAGTTATTGCATAAGTTACTTGGGAATTCGGCTGTTGTGTTATACACGAGAGTCGAAAATCTCGGGTCGTTACACTTCAAAACTCTCCCGCAACATGCTGGGTGAAACTCTGCATGAGAATATACTAGGCAAGAGTGAGGTTACAGCGGAAAAAGGGGAACCAAGCTAATTCCCACCCAACTTATAATAAGATTAATGCACCAGTGCCCCTTTATTAGTTGCTAACATATAAAACTTTCAACCTTCTCATATGAGGGGACTTAAGGACATCGGATATCTTCCCAAAATCTCACCCTTAGCATAGAAGGTTGACACCCACAATATCGCTCTCCATACAGGCGAACCTTTGGTGGGTTTTCATTGTTGATCTTTTTTTTTATTTTTGGGTAAAAGGTGTAAAAGAAAAATCCCAAAGGCCAGGTTTCAACAATTCCGTTCATAAGCACTCTATTTCTCAATTCTTTTGGAATTTTTTGATGTAGAACGGGTCACAGATGCATTTATGACTTAGATGGACAGAAGGAAGGAACCCAAGAAAAATCAGTGTTGAACAACAAAATTCATTATGCAGGGCTCCACCCTTAATGTGGACTATCTATCATGTGGGCCCCACTTTCCATGTGGGTTGCCCATCATGCAGGGCTCGCCTTGAATGTATGTCATTCGTTATTAAGGGCCGACCTTTGATGTGGATCATCCACCATGTGGGGCTACCTCAATACCGGCCATTCATCATGTGGGGCCCATCTTCAATGTCCATTGCCCATCATGTAGAGCCCACCTTTGATGCGAACTGTCCATCATATGGGCCCCACCTTTGAAGTGGGTCATCCATTGTACTAGCTCACTTTGGATGTGAGCCTTTTATCATTATGGGCTGACCTTTGATGTGGACTATCCATATGTGGGCCCACATTAATATGAGGTGATCCATCATGTGGGGCCCACTTTTTATGTGGATCATCTAGACAGTCCACCATGTGGGGCCTCCTTGGACCGAGAGAGAGAGAGAGAGAGAGAGAGAGAGAGAGAGAGAGAGAGAGCCTCCTATACCAACATAGATCATGAGAGGAAAGTAGAAAAGTTAGAAGTTAAAAAACTAAAATAAATTACTTATTAAGATGGGAGCAAATTAGTTGTTATCATGGCAATAGCTTCATGGTTGTTACCCTAACTGTTTGGGGCCCACCTTGATGTATTTTTTGTATATCCACATTGTCCATCTATTTTCCTGTATCATTTTAGGGGACTATTCCAAACCTTAAGAAGATCCAAATCTCGGGTGAACCATACCACTAGAAACAATGATAAATGGCCATTAAAAACATTTTATAGGCGACAAAAGTTTTGGATTGAACTGATATTTGTATTTTTCCTTCATCCAGATCTTTTTGACATTACAAACGGGTTGGATGGAAAATAAACATTACAAAAACCTTACTATGGGCCCTTTGGAATTTTTAATGGTGAGGTACTCAATCACCACTGTTTACTGTGTTATGGTCCACCTAAGATATGGATCTGCTTAATTTTTTGTACTCCGTCCTAAAATGATATGTAGAAATGAATGGACATGTGGATATACAATAAATCACCAAGGTGGGCCCCACCGTAGGGGTAACACCCACTAAGCAGTTACCCAGGTAACAACCAAGTTGCACCCTATTAAGATAAGTAGCTTCTGGCACATAAACTACTTTTACAATAGTCTTACCAAACTTGTCTTGAACAAGTTACTTACCTAGTGTTGTGAGAAGAAAAAAGTAACTTATTTGGTGGTATCCAAATAGGCCTTAAATGCTCCTAGACAGGGAAGGCTTCTAACATTGTAAGCAGGGCATCCGGTCTAATGGAGAACTAGATGTGTGGTGCACCCACGTCGATGGTGTGTTGGCGTGGCAAAGTTCTATGGGACTCAGCATTATGTATGTGTTATATCCACGTCGTCCATCCATTTTGCAAGATCATTTTAGGGCACCCAAAAAAAAAAAAAAAGAGAAGAAAAATACAATGGGGATTGAATGCTTATCCAAAACTTCCTAGGGCCACAAAAGTTTTGGAACAAACTGATATTTGTGTTTTCCCTTCGTTGGGTATCTCCCATACCATGTGAACAAGTTGGATGGTAAATAAGCATCATGGTAGTCCCTAGAAAGGTTTTACCAGTGAGTGTCATTTTACCACTATTTTATATGGTGTAGTCAACTTGATGTTTGGATGTCTCATTTTTTCACTCATGCACTAAGTTGATTTCACCAAATGGATGGCAGTGTGGATATAACACATACATCATGGAGGAGCCCATGCAACTTTGTTACGTCAACACACTACTGAGATCAGTAATGCTTAGCACACGTTGCAATCCCTTTCCATTCAATGGACGACTCATTTCTTTTATAGCGGGCATCTAATTTTCCAATTTTAAGCCCAGTTTAAACTTTGGTCTAGTCTAGCTTGGATTGATTCAATTGTCTTCAACTTGATTGAAAGTGATTCAGGTTGGTCTAATTGATTTTATTATTAATATTTGTTATTAAATCTATGTTAATTAATCTCAGGATGAAGAGAGGTTTGGTAAGCCCCAATGTGTTCTGAATGGGCTCGGATTGGATTCTACCCTACCAGGACAGACGGATGGGTATGTGTCACCATGGCATTGGTGGAGAGCAAGTGGGACCCGACTGATGTGACAGGCCTATTAACTCTCCATTATTACCGAGGTGCGGGTCCCACATGCTCTCCACCAATGCTATGGTGACATGTACCCATCCATCTCTAACTGCGTCATAGTGGGGTTAAGTATCGGATCTAAGCCCGTTCTAAACTCACTCACATCCGGGTCTTGAAAACTAGATCCAGAACATGCTCGATCGGAACCTGATGTGCCTCGGGTACAGGTACTCTAAAGATGGAAGTGGAATAGCTGGTGCACCGCACACCAGCAAGCTCGTTGGTGTATTGATGTCACCAATTTCTATGGGCCCTACCATGAGGTTCGTGGTATATTCGAACTGTCCTTCCATTTGGCGACATTGTTATAAGGGTTTAACCCAAAAATAAGACACATTCAATGATCAAGTAGACCACACTGCAAAATGTAATGGGAGATTGAATGTCTACCATTAAAACCTTCTTGATTGTCACATAAATTTTGGATCAATACGATATTTGTTTTTACCCTTCATCCAGATCAATGTGACCTTATGAACAGTTTAGATGGCAAATAAACATCATGGTGGACTCTAGAAATGTTTTAACCATGAGAATCATTGTCCCAGTGCCTTTTTGTGGTGTGGTCGATTTGAGATTTTGGTATATCTCATTTTTTTGGATCATGCCGTGAAATAATATAGTAAGCTGGATGGACTTTGTATATATGTCAAATACATCATTTTGGGGGGCCACGCAACTTAATTTTCTTGGAACAGCTGGTACGGAGTTCGAGGACTGACGCAGTTGTCTGTCAGGCGACACGTGGGGTTACAATCTGGTACCTGTTTTCACAACGCCACCGCCGCGTGATGTATATATACAAAACCCAACCTTCATCTCTCCTCATTCTCCTCTCTTTCTAGGGTTTTTGCCGCCACTCCCAAATCTCTTTATTTCAATGGAGTAAGATTTTTGCAGTTCATCGATTATGCAACGATGATCTGTGGTTTTAACTACTCCGAATAGAAAATCTGAGGCTTTTTTAAAGCCCTAATCTTCCCATACATGGATTAGGGTTACGCTCGCCGCTACAGTTTTCAGATCTTTTTTTTGGGGACGGCTGTGATGACGAAATTCATTTCTCGATGCTGATTTTGTTCTTGTTATAGAGACCAGATGAGGGATATACACGGTTTTTTCAGTGTATATCTGGCATTGTTTTTTGATGACGTATTTGTGCGTGTCTGAGCCATTTGATTTTGATTTTGGAATAGAGATGAGATAAAAGAGGGGTTTGCTATGATTAGAAAACATTCCTCGTTCTGAGAAGCTATTGCCATGGCATTGCGGACTCTTTTACACCCATAGAATATGAGCTCCCCTCTCTTTTCTCCTCTCTCTTTTTTTTTTTCCTTCTTTTCTTTTCTTTTTAATTTAATTTTTTTCTATTTCACTTTTTTATTCTCATATTTTCATGTTGTATGCTGGCCTGTTTGGTGTTTCAATGGCAATTTCTAATAATAATGTATGGTGGGATTAGCTCAGATCATGCACGGAAATGGTTAGCCGGACTCGCGATAGAACTTTTTCGGTTCCTCTGAGGTCGGTGCCTGGCTTGGGCCTAGGTTTTTCTAGAGCTGACAACGGGCCGGGCTAGCCTGTTGGGCTTTTGGGCTTGGCTGTTTCTGGCCGCGGTGAAATCTGAGGCTGGACCCTTGCCTAAAATTGAAGGCTTTATTGACCATGCTGGGTCTTGCTGCGTCGAAGAGCCTATGACGTTCGTTAGTATCATTAAATAATAGTCTTACTTTCGAATAGTGAGAAATACAAAGTGTGATCTATCTAGTAAAGATGATCGGTAAATAATAGTGTTACTTCATAATAGTAAGAAATACAAAGTGTGATCTATCTAGTAAAGATGATCGGTTGGACCTATTTTGTTTCTCCCTTGAATCTTGACTGTCCATTTTAATCTTATCAATCTAAGACCTCAGGATCTCCCAATTAGTATGATTTTTGCACCACTGCTTGCTCTTAATTGTATAAATAATCGAATGGTTTAGATCAACAATAGGCCACCCCATGTGCCACTTAAAGGGTTTGGGAAAATTGCCAACATCTCATGAAAGTGAGACCTTAGCAAAATCCTTTTATTTATTTTCCAGTGACAATAGGCACAGCTGATAGCATTTGAGTGTGTTATTTTTTTTTTTTTTAAACTAAAATCACTTTCATCTCCTGCCAACATTTGGGGCTCCGTCCTCACTCCTCAGAGCCCTTGACTGCCTTGACTGACAAGGCTATCACTAGAGCTGAGCACAAGCCAAGCCAGCTCGGTTAGCTCGCTTGACTTGGCTCGAACCTACTCGATTCGGCTTGATTCGAAGGCTAGATTCAAACCAAGCCGAGCCATTTTTCTAAGTTTGAAATAATTTTCAAGCCGAGCTTGAGCTAACCCAAGCTCGATTTAGCTAAGCTTGAAGTTCGTATCGATTGAAGCTTGATTCGGCTCGGCTCAACTCGACTTGGCTGATTCACTTGTAAAAAACTAAAAAAATATAATTTTTAGTCCCACATTGAAGCGAGCAGAGAAATGAGGGATGAAACTCTCTATAATAGTGGGAGGGTGTTAATGGGCTTTGGGCTTCTTTTGGGCTCAATTTTAAGTAGCTTTAAGCTTGACTTTTAGGTTGGGCCTACCAGGCTCAAATTGGGCTCCAACTCGTTCGAAAGCTCGGTCGAGCTAGCTCGAACATTTCAATCCAGCTCGAGGGCAGAGCCGAGCCAAACACGAGCTAGGGTGGTCATTGAACTAGCCTAGCTCGAACACGGCTCAACTCGGCTCTGCTCAGCTCGTGCTCACCTCTAGCTATCACCCTCACATCCCAATGGCCCAGCACACATCAAATGAAAAGAATTAAAAGACGGTTACATAGTGTTGTTATAGAGTTGCTATCATAATGACAATGGTGAGAACTATTATGCATTTCCTGGCCATTATGGGAAAAAATAGCCCATGGATTTCAGTGGAAAATTCCCATTCAAATTCCAAGTTCCCTATCAACTCCAAAAATTGGGATGTAAATTGTACAGAAACTCCACAGAGGTCACCTTGTGAGACCGCCTTGGATTTAGGCTGTCTATCATGTTGAATGGTGGACACCTTGTGAGACCACCTTAAATTACACACACACCCTCACACCTACACACACGAAACTATCATGTTGAATGGTGGACACCTTGTGAGACCACCTTAAATTACACACACACCCTCACACCTACACACACGAAACCCATGACCTTGAAATCCACAGGGTCCACCGCTGAACCCATGACTAGGGGCGGAGCTAGGACTTTCTTCCAAAAGGGGCTAGGCATGAGCATGAAGAGGAATGAAGAGGGTGAAGGTTTTTATTGAAAGGAGGGAGATTTCCGGACGCGGATTAGCTAGAGACGGATTGAGTAGCAGATTCACTATTGAAGTGACATCAAAATGTTTCATGGGGCCCATCATTATGTATGTGTTGTATCCACACTCTCCATCCATTTGGAGATCATTTTAAGGCATGGGCTAAAGAATGAGACAGGATTGAACGCCTACCATTAAAAACTTTTGTGGGACCGCAAAACTTTTTGATCAAACTGATATTTGTGTTTTCCCTCTGTCTATGTCTATGTCTGTGTGAACTTATAAATAGGTTGGATCTCAAATAAACATCATGGTGGGCCTTAGGAAGGTTTGAACGGTGGTCACCACTATCCCACTATTTCTGTGGTGGGGTTTGTTTAAGCTTTGAATCTACCCTATTATTTGTTTCAAGCCATTAAATGATCTTTCCAAATGGTTGGACGGTGTGAATACAACACATACATCATGGTGGGGCCCGTAAAACATGGTGACATCACTTTACTCGTCAATAGCCAATCTGTGCCTGAGATTTCCCGTGGACGGACGCGAATTTCCTACCAAGAAGTTCCTACGCTAAGAAGTTATGTGGGGCCCACCATGATGTTTTTGATCAATCCACACCATCCATCCGTTTTACTTGCTTATTTTAGGACAAGAGACAAAAAATGAGGTAGGTCGAAGGCTCAACAAGACCACACCACATGAACCAGTCGGGATTAAACTCTTACGGTTGAAAACTAAGGGGGGCAATTCCTTGCCCCTACGTAGCTCCACCCCTGCCCATGACCCACTTGAGCAATCAGATTGCTAGAATTTTGATGTAAACACATACACAACAAGCCTCACCTGATGTGCAAAATGGACCGTTCCTAGCGTTGTACCCTAGTTCTGATCACTCTAAGAAGAGTGAATCAGAAAAGAATATGTGGCATTGCACGGTAATGGTACAACATGCGTGCGATCTGCTGAATTATGTGGAGCAGATTTTCCAAGAAGACAGCTAGCTTTGGTTGATTGGAGTACATCATCCAGAAGGTAAGCAGTCAAAACTAGCTCTAGGTGATTGCGAAACGTCACAAGAAGAGGAAGAGTCCATGAGAGTGAACGGTCGTCGTAACAGATGAAATAAAGAAGGGATCCAGAAGATTCCTGGCTATCTAGGAAGTCTATAAAAGCATATGAAATCAACAAAGTAAGAGGTCTCATACCAAACTAACCAAATCAAATTTATCTTTCCTTAACATATCTTAGCTTAATCGGTAATCTACGAGTAGTTGTAATCCCAGTCACCCGCTAGACGAACTTAGTTGTAATCACAAGTCTACGCCCGCTGGACGAACTTATCCCAATACAATCGATTCTCTTCTTGCGGAATTATTTGTTCGACAATAGATCTCTCCGACCGGCTGTCACTGTTACCAGTTTGTATATGAAAGTCGTTTTTGGTGGAAGGCAAGGTGCAACCAATTCCCGGAGGACGAACTCTACCCTTCGATAATCGCCTAATTGTACTGAACTCGTTTGCGAGTGGTTGGATAGGTGACCGATCTACTCAGACCTCGGTCATATATGGTTGAGCATGACATATCTGCCTATCTTAGCATTCGAGGTCGAGGTTGAATTGGTTGTAATCGAGCCGTATAGTCGATTCTGGCACGCCCACGCAAATCTAGTGTGGCCAAAAGTGTTACTCGAGTGCCGAAAAGCCTAGGACACACCTAGACTTGATCTAGGTCACCTAAGAACTACGAGGGCTAACTTGTCTATGTCGAAGCTTGCTCCAATATTCATTAGTATTATATGGATTGGGCCAGCCAAGACCAACTAAAAAACCCAACAATCTTGACGTGTGTCTGACCTGATCCAATGAGCCTATGAGTCGTCTCTTTAGCCCGACACAATACTTAATGGGCAACCCAAAGACCCCATGGGGTAGACCTGCTAAGTTGTCATATTATCAACTGTGTGTTGGGATCTCTAAGGCCCCGATTGGATCATGAGTTACTTTGGATAAGCTAGTTATTTCATAAGTAGGTTATCTTGGTTTCTACTTATTCAGCCAATAAGTACGTTTGGTAACCAACATACTTATCAACAAAAAATGGAAAAGCATGTTTGGTTTCCAACATAATAAGCAATTATCCCTCGAGTTTGTTTGGTCCCCCTGACATCTGTCATACCATGTGGGGCAAACCTTTTGATGTGGACCATTTACTGTGTGGGCCCCACCTTTGATGTGAGTCGTCCATCATACAAGGCCCACCTTGGAAGTGGCCAATTCATCACTATGGCCCGAACTTTAATGTGCACCATTCATTATGTAAGGCCCACCATCAATGTTATTGTCCATCATGTGGGGCCCACCCTCAATATCCACCACACTGGCCCCACCTCTAATGTGGGCCGTCCATCATGCCCACTCATAATTAGGGCTGACCTTTGATGTGGACTGTCCATCATGTGAGGCCCACCATTATTAATTGCCCATCATGTGGAGTTACCTTTAATGTGGACTATCTATCATGTGGGCCCCACCTTCAATGTGGGTCGCTGATCATGTAGAGCTTGCCTTGAATGTAGGTCATTCATTGTTAAGGGCCGACCTTTGATGTGGATCGTCCATTATGTGGGACCATTTTAATGTGCACCATTAATGTCCACCATTCATTATGTAGGGCCCACCATCAATGTTATTGTCCATCATGTGGGGCCCACCCTCAATATCCACCACCCTGGCCCCACCTCTAAAGTGGGTTGTCCATCATGCAGGGCCTACCATAGATATGGGCCACTCATAATTAGGACTGACCTTTGATGTGGATCGTCCATCATGTGGAGCCCACCATTATTAATTGCCCATCACGTGGAGTCACATTTGATGTGGACTATCTATCATGTGGGCCCCACCTTCAATGTGGGTTGTTGATCATGTAGAGGTTGCCTTAAATGTAGGTCATTCATTATTAAGGGCTGACCTTTGATGTGGATCGTCTATTATGTGGGACCGTTTTAAAATCCTTTTAAAAACTTATTTGTCTAATTAAACTAATTAACAGGTATACACTAATTAAGTAAGAACACTTAACATTCAAGCATACGTAGGTCCAATGACATAGACTAACACTTAATAAAGTAATTAAGCAACCTAGACTAATATTCATAGATTAACATATGATTTAACTAATCAAGCACCTAATTTATGTAACCTATGTAGACTATATGAGAATAGATCACATAAGCTCAAGTCTACTCTAATTAGTGAAAACATATCTTGTGTGTGAATGTGCCTATTTGGTGCCTGACATACATTCCTATCAACACATTCATAATTAAACAATTAAACATATAATGCTAGATTAACAATGTGCTCAAATACATCACAAACATAAGCATGTATAGTGGTTCGACTACGTGTCTACTCCACTCCTGGTTTAAGTACTCACCTCTTAAGCACACCGGATTTCACTATGGAGTTTAAATTAAGTTCCTCCCAACCTAGGAGTTTTAAATAGGTTCATTTCAACCTTTATATAGAGATTTTTGAATAGGTTCACCTCTCAACCTGAACGGTGGTTCTACGGGTTCACCTCTCAACCTAGGTGTTTGCGGGTTCCACCTAACTTAAGAGTTTAAACAAGGTTCCTCCCAACCTAAGAGTTTTGATGAGGTTCCTCTCAACCATCCAATTTCAATTCAAGAACCTACAATGGTTTCTCAGGCTAACCAATAACCTACACGTATACACCTGTGCCGGTGGACCATGTGCATACCCATATTGGTAGCTTCCCTCGGAAACTTACGTGATTTTCAATAGGCTAATCATCAACCTTAAATTCACACTCAATCATACCAAAAGGAAGGAATGCTACTGGACTCTCTAATTGATAATTTACTTATCAGATTGAGCCCCTTGTTCAACGCCGCTTAGGTTGCATCTTCTCACTCTCTCCGTCTCTCGTGCTTGAATTATCTCCCCATGTGCTCCTTCGATCAATGATGCCGTCACTTTGCCAAGGCTTCAGCTCCACCGATCAATTGTCTTGCCAAGGCTTCAGCTCCACCGATCTTCCTTAAAATGACCAAGGTGATGGGAGGTATATCGAATATTTTACAATAGGTTATGTGTTGCAAGCCTAGAAGGATTCACCTATTTTAATCTCTAGAGAGGTTAAGACAAAGGATATACTTATGGTGTATGTGTCTAAAACATCTGGAGATTAAGAGAGAACAAATTTATCTTCATATGAGCCTTGAATGCTCTATCTTATGATGAATCACAAGGAAGATGACTTGGGACGATTAAGATTAGAGCCTAATGATGTGGGTAATTTTAGGTGGCTTTTAATGTACTAAAATCTCTTTAAAAATCCAAAAAATTGGCTTGCAAATATATATAGCAATAGATCTAATGGCTAGAAAGCGGCAGCTAACGACTAGTTGCCGACCGGTCGGTCGTTGAGGGACGACGAGTTAGATATTGGCCTTGGACTGGTTAGATGTTGGTGTCACATATTTGGCCTTTGCCGATCGGTTGATTTTACTCAGGGACAAGCTGATTTAGTTCATTTGTTGCTATTCCTTTTTGGGGCTCTAACGATCGGTTGACAGACCTGTTTGGCTGCCCTCTCTGCAGCCTCTGACGATCGGTCGACCAGGGGCCAAGACCAATCGACAAGCATGAAAAACTGTTGTTTTGAGTGTGTTTTTATAGCGGCCCATGCAATCTCTTAGGCCATTCTTTGGATGTTCTTTTGGGACATCTAAGGCTAATCTAAGATGACTAAAAATATGCCTATTGGGTCAGGGTCATCTAGAGATTTGGGTTTTTGTTTGGTTCAAGGTTTAAGGCTCATCAAGCATCTTTTTTACCTGTTTTTCTTTCTTGATGCAACAGGTCCACTTGAGTCTCTAGTCTTCAAGTTCATTGTCTTTAACTTGCAAGTTAAAAATGATCCAGGTTGGTTATCGTCCCGTCTAATTGATTTTATTATTAATATTTGCTATTTATCTATTTTAATTAATCTCTCAATGAAGAGAGGTTTGGTAAGCCAAATGCATCGACCCATTGTGTTCTGAACGCGGTTAGATCGAGTCCAGAAAATAGACCCAAACCGCTAGATGCGGATTTCCTGCAAAAAGCCTTCTGCAGCTGGGATGCTAGGTGGGGCCCACCATGATGTTTGTGAGAAATCCACCCTGTCCATCCGTTTTGCAACCTCATTTTAAGACGTGTGGCAAAAAATTAGGTGTATCAAGTACTAAAGCGGGCCACATGAGAGGAAATTTTGGGAAAAGAAATGTTTACAGTTGAAACCTTTCTAGGCTCTGCCTTGATATTTATATGTCATCCAAACCGTTTATAAGGTCACTCCCACCTGAATGAAGTGAAAACACAACAAGTTTATTCTAATATAAAACTTTTGTGGCCGTACAAATATTCCTACAGTGGTCACCGAATCTCAAAGCGAGGTTGAAAAATGATGGACGAGGTGGATATCTCACAAACATCACCGTGAGCCCCATCTAGCATCCCAGGAACTTTCTGCAAAGGCTTTGCTAGGAAATCTGCGCCCACTTGATGCATCAATTTATCCACCCTGTACATCCCTCTTCTATTATCAGTTTAAAGGCATGAGCCAAGAATGAGACTCATCCAATGCCCGCGTGGACCACACCACATATGACTCTTGCATTCAATGCAACCTGCATATGGTGCATTTAATGCAATCCAAGCTTACTCTTAGGTGTGGTTTACTTGAGGGGGCCTTTGGTGCATGGACTTAACTGGAAATAGGTGGGATGGAATTGCATGGAAGGGATACTTAAAGGTGTCAGAGGATTGTTAGGGATTGTCGGGGAATTGAGGATTAGAAGGCAAATCTCAGTCCAGTTTGAAATGTAAATTTTTCGTAAGGCAACATGGGATAAACCTCATATGATGTTTGGACATGCACGGCAGCAGAGTGACGGCTACAGTAACAGATTCCTATTGAAGTGATGTCACTAAGTTCTGTGCGCCCCACCATGATGTATGTGTCGTATCTCCACTGTCCATCCATTTGGATCTCAAATAAACATTATGGTAGGCCTTACGAAAGTTTCAACGGTGAGCATCACTATCCCCACTGTTTTCTACAGTGGGGTCCACTTGAGCTTTGGATCTGCCTTGTTCTTTGGCTCATTGCCTAAAATGACCTCTCCAAATGGATGGACAGAGTGGATATAACACATACATCATGGTGGGGTCCACATAACTGGGTGACACACTTCTGTAGCAAGGTTCACATCCAACGTCTTGAGTACTATTCAAGTCCTGTGAGGGGTAGACCAAATCCCATCTTCAGCTTGCACAGCACTGGCACAATCTCCAATGGTCACACCCTTGCTTGAGGAATGCCCTGCCCAGACACTCATTTCAGTGTCCAACGTAGGATTCCTAGTTCCATCCCACCTACTCTCATTTAAGTCCATGCACCAAACGCCCCCTGAGCGTTGTATGTGCCTCATTCTTGGGCTCAAGCAGTTAAACTAATCTTATAAAAGAGTTGGACGGAGCGGATAAACTGATACATCAGAGTGGCCCCTCCACAGATCTGCTAGAACGATCCGGGTGGGGGTAGGACGCAGCGTCCTCCAAAATTGGATGCGGATTGCGTCGTACCCCAGCCCATCTCCAGCTGGGTATGGGAAGGAGCTTTGAGTGGACACCGTGATGTATGTGTTTTATCCACACCGTCCATCCATTTCTCCTTGCCATTTTATCGTATATAACCAAAATTTAGGTAAATCCAAGTGTCAAGTGGACCACACCACATGGAGAAGTAGTGGTAATGATTCTCACTGTTGAAACTTTCATAGGGCCCACTGTAACGTTTATTTTCCATCCAACCTATTCATAAAGTTACAAATGGCTGGATGAAGGAAAATACAAATATCAGCTCGATCACAAACTTTTGTGACCCCTAAGAAATTTTCAACCGTGAGAATTTTAATCGCCATTGCGTGGTCCAAATGTGCCTTGGATCTGCTCATTTTTTGGGTCTATTTCCTTAAATAATATGGTGAAATGTATGGACAGTGTGGATAAAACCCATACATTACGGTGGTCACAAAAAGCTCCTGCCCGTTCCCAGCTGGAGACGGGCGGGGTAGGACGCAATCCGCGTCCCCCATAACCTGCCAAATTCGAACCTGATGTGCGGGTACTCTAAAGACCCGACCCAAACCCTAGCCTTTGATTGGATTGGAAGATTGGGGCGGATGTTCGCAGGGATACACTTAGAACACGTGTAAGATATCCAGACCTCCAAATTGTTGGCTTAATTTTACGATTCTAAAAAAACCGAAAATCGCACCAAACTGATCTTTCACCTAACCGATCGGTGGACATCTAGTAGACGACCGATGGAAAAAATTTCAACAGTCTAAATTAGACAAGAAAAATTTCCACTGATCAACGGTAAAGATCATCCAGTCAATCCGACACTTCAGATCCACGAACTATCTACAATGGGACCCACAACTTTGAACCGTCTGATTCAAGTTTCACGTATGCCACGTGTACAATCTCATCGTGCATGAAATATCAGACCTTCCTAGGGCATCAAACACCACCGCTGCTTGATCTATATATACAAAACCCAACCCTAATCTCTCCTCACTTTCTTCTCTTTCTAGGGTTTTTTCAAGGCCGCTCCCAAAATCTCTTTATTTCAATGGAGTAAGATTTTTGCAGTTCATCGATTATGCAACGATGATCTGTGGTTTTAACTACTCCGAACAGAAAATCTGAGGCTTTTTTAAAGCCCTAATCTTCCCATACATGGATTAGGGTTACGCTCGCCGCTACAGTTTTCAGATCTTTTTTTTGGGGACGGCTGTGATGACGAAATTCATTTCTCGATGCTGATTTTGTTCTTGTTATAGAGACCAGATGAGGGATATACACGGTTTTTTCAGTGTATATCTGGCATTGTTTTTTGATGACGTATTTGTGCGTGTCTGAGCCATTTGATTTTGATTTTGGAATAGAGATGAGATAAAAGAGGGGTTTGCTATGATTAGAAAACATTCCTCGTTCTGAGAAGCTATTGCCATGGCATTGCGGACTCTTTTACACCCATAGAATATGAGCTCCCCTCTCTTTTCTCTCTCTGTTTTTCTCCCTTTCAAAAAAAAAAAAAAATCTTTTCTATTTTTTATTATGGTATTTTCATGTTGTATGGTGGGGCACACATAACGAATGGCTCGGATCAGGCACGGAAATGGTTCGCCGGACTCTAGATTGAACATTTTCGGTTCGTCTGAGGCCTGTGCCTGGCTTGTGCCTAGGTTTTTCTAGGGTTGGCGCTTTTGGGCTTGGCTGATTCTGGCCGTGGTGAAATACCAGGTCTGAGGACTGGACCCGTGCCTAAAATTGAAGGCCGTTTATTGATAATGCTGGGTCTTGCTGCGTCGAAGAGCTTATCAAGTTCGTTTGGATGCCTGTAAATTTGGTAAGTAGTAAATGAATTGTATGTGTAAATTGTTTACTGCTTGTCTTGTTTGGCTTTAAGCTATGCTGCTATAGTTTGTTTAGGGGTAAATAGTTGTATGCTTTTGGGTAACTTGTAAATTATTTAGCTGTTGAATTGAATTTCATTTGCAGTGAAATCAAAGCTTTTCAGGAGGTATTTAAAAGGCTGTAAATCAGCTGTAAATCTGTCTAGTAAATCATTTATAGTGCTTGGATAACCTGTAAATGGTAAATGAAATCTACTTTATAGTCTTTGATAATGATTTATTAGCAAATCAGAGCATTCAAACACAAATAGTAAATGATTCGCTAGTAAATCAGAGCATTCAAACACAAATAGTAAATGATTTGCTATTTGCCCCATTTACCACCATCCAAACAACCCCTTACTTCGAATAGCTGTAAATCAACTGTATTTCATTTCATTTGTAGTTATAAATGAAGCCAGAGCTTTCATTTACCATTAAAAGCTGTAAAGCAGGTATTTTTCAACATCCAAACACTGTAAATCATTTACCCTACGTAATCATGCAGGGTCAGTTTAAGTAGTAAAAAATGTTGAATATGTGTCAATGTTACACCTGTTAAATTGTATATGCACATTTCTCAATGTCATGTTTGTCAAAATTGCACATACCTCAAATGAGTCACAACCAATGCATGCCAATATCCTTCGTGCTTGACCAATAAGTAGGCAGCAACAACATTTGTACATGACTAGCTAATCTTGAAAGCATGCAAACCCATCCAAAAGGATGGCTAATCATACATACCACATAGCACAGTAGGCTAATGATGCTTTATGTGTTTCTCAATGGTATGGTCCAACTTTCTGAATCCACATGTACAAGCTGGGGTAAAGCAATTTGTTTTGGCTCGACAAGCCAGCCTCACTTAAAATTGAATAAATTGTTATTTTTATTGTGAATGCCATTTTGGCTCACCAAATGGATGGTAGTGTGGATATAACACATACATCATGGTGGGGCCCACAACAGAGGTTGATAATGCTTATCACATATTGCAATCCTCTTCCATCCAATGGAAGACTCATTTCTCTTATGGCTTTCATATAATTTTCCAATTTTAAACGAAAATTAAAATCTGGTATAGTTGGGTTTGGATTGAGTCCATTGTCTTCAACTTGATTGAAAATTATTCAGGTTGCTAATTGCTGGGTCTAATTTATTTTTTATTATTAATATTTGTTATATCTATGTTAATTAATCTCCCAACGAAGTGGGAGACTGAGTGAAGATAACCTCGTTTCAACACCTGATGATTGGTATCAATTCTCAGATTCGAACCTGATTTGACTCAGATACTACCCGACCCAAACATCCAGAAAATCTGGTCCTTGTTTTCACAATGTTGCCAGGATCAGAAGATCGTGGCCCATGCTCATGCGTCATATGGAAAAAATCTTCTAAATTAGACAAGAAAATTTTCCACTAATCAATGGTAAAGATCATCCAATCAATTCGACACTTTAGATCTACAAACTATCTACAATGGGTCCCACAATTTTGAACCTTCTGATTCAACTTTCCACGTGTACGAGCGCTTCGTGTGCAAAATATCAGACCTTCCTAGGGCATCAAACACCACTGCTGTGTGATCTATATGTACAAAACCCAATCCTCATCTCTCCTCTCCTTCTAGGGTTACGCTTGCCTCTACAGTTTTCAGGTCTTTTATTTTATTTTCTATTTTTGCTTTTTGGACGGATGTGATGATGAAATTCATTTCTTGATTCTGATTTTGTTTTTGTTATAGAGGCCAGTTGAGGGATATACATGGTTTTTCAGTGTATATTTGTTATTATTTTTTGACAACGTATTTGTGTGTGTCTATTTGATTTTGATTTTGATTTTGGAATAGAGATGAGATAAAAGAGGGGTTGCAATGATTGCAAAACAAAAGTCCTATTCACTCTGAGAAGCTATTGCCATGGCATTGCTGACTTTTTTACACCCATAGAATATGAGCTCCCCTCTCTTTTCTCCCCCCTCTTTTTTTAAAAAAAAATTTATTCTGTTTTTTTTTTTTTTTAATTCTAGTATTTTCTTGTTGTATGCTGTGGCCTGTTTAGGGTTATGATGGTGTATTTGTGTGTGTCTGAGCCATTTGATTTTGATTTTGTAATAGAGATGCGATAAAAGAGGGGTTGCAATGATTACAAAACAATAGTCCTATTCACTCTGAGAAGCTATTGCCATGGCATTGCTGACTCTCTTACACCCATAGAATATGAGCTCCCCTCACTTTTCTCCCCCCCCCCCCCCCCCCCCCCCCTCTCACCGAGATGAATTTTATCAAGTATGTTATAATTTAACCGATTACCTGGTCAAACAACTTTGTACTTGGTGAATTTCACTGACTACGATATAATTTGATTGAGTACTCAGTCAAACAACACCAAAATAGCAAAAAATGGAGCACCCATTGATGGAGCTTTCTTTCAAAGAGTATAATGAATTTGATTGAGTACGTTATAATTTGGTTATAATTTGATCGAGTACTTGATCAAACAACTTTGTAATTGTTGAAATTCATCGAGTACGCTATAATTTGACCGAGTAATTGGTCATACAGCAAAAAATGATGTACCAATTCACAAATCGACTGAGTTCTTTTTCAAAGAGTATGATGAATTTCACCGAGTACTTGGTCAAACAACCATGTCCTGTTATAATTTGACCGAGTCTTTGGTCAAATAACGCCAAAACAATAAAAAATGATGGACCAAGTCCGTCGCAAATTAACTGAGTTCTCTTTCAAAGAGTACATTGGATTTCACCAGGTTCTCCGTGAATTTCAATGTACTCAGTATATTTCACCTCACGAGTACAGTGAAATATTCTTCTTTCCCTCAAATCATACAAGAAAACATATTTTTCATTCTTATTGCCCACAACCGCCATTTCAGTGAAATTCCAAAGATTTCAAGTTTATCAAAGCAATCAATTTGAAGCAATGAACAAAACCCTGAAAAAGATTACAGATGTAAAATGACAATTACTAGAGATTTTAATAAGAACCGAAGGTTTCATTAAGAAAAACAAAGAGAAGGAGATGTGTTTTGGGCATAGCTGAATGAAAGGAATAGAACAAAAAAGCAAGGGTATTTTCCTCCATCCATCCTTACAGCTTATGTTTAGAAATGGAATCTAAAGTTTTGGATGTTTAGTTAGGCTGGTGGGTTAAAAGTGAAGTCTAGAGAGGAAAATTTCTCTTTCGTTTAGGGGTCATTTTGATGGTGGTAAATGGTTTACATTGTAAATGTTTTATTAGTAAATCACTTAAAGGTTGTAAATGGATGATCTACTGGCCTGTTTGTTTGGCTTTAAGTTGTAAATGATATTTTAATAAATCATTTATTACAGTGCTTGGATGACCTGTAAATGGTTAATTAAATTTAGGCTTTCATTAAAACAAAAACCGTTGCCATCTGCTCAATTACCAGTAAATGAAATCTCAATTTTTTGCTAGTAAATGAGAGGTGGCTTTAATAGTAAATCATTTACAAATTTACTAGCTAATTTGAGAACTATAAATCATTTACAAATCAAATCATTCTTAATGTACTCAGTAAATGATTTAATACTTGTCACATTTACCCCCATCCAAACAACTCCTTACTGCTGACAACTGTAAAACTACTGAATTTCATTCATTTACCATTAAAAGTTGTAAAGCAGATATTTTTCAACATCCAAACACTGTAAATCATTTACCTGTATTTCTTTTGCTAGTAAATGTGGTGGCTTTGTTAGTAAATCATTTACAAATTTACTAGCAAATTAGGGAATCAAACACAAATAGTAAGTGATTTGCTAGTAAATCATTTCCTACCTGTTGCATACTCCCATCCGAACAACTTTTTACTGCAGACAATTGTAAAAATACTGAATTTCATTCATTTACCATTAAAAGTTGTAAAGCAGATATTTTTCAGCATCCAAACACTGTAAATCATTTACATTCTGTTATCACTTAATAATTTACTGGCATCCAAATGACCCCTAAGATTTCAATGCTATGGTCCAACCTTATGAATCCCCATGTAAAATGTTTATGTACAATTTTAGAGCCAAGTTAGGCTTGATCTTGTCCTTTCACTAGCACTTGAGCATGCTACTGACCATTGTAAGGTCTTAGCTTGGCTAGCCCTAAAGGGACTGAATCTAAAGTGGGCTTGCTGGTCATTGCCTGGCACAATCGGCTCAAGTTGTGCTAAAAAAGTTGGATGGATGGCTTTAACAGTCGTGAGCTTGACTTGTGATTATTTAAAATATGAGACTTGCAAAATGGACAACTTATCCCAAGCAACTATAGATTTAAAAGTCAATGGGCTCCACAACATCTTGATTCTTGCATGGTTTAATATATCAACTTGCGTCGGCCATTAGGTTCAGTGTACATTTCATGTGTTATCAATTCTGTGATCCGACTTGAATTCATTTGTATATTACTTTGATTTGATAAATCAGGCCCATCTATATGCTTGGACATAGATGGAATGTGAAGTCGCTTTGTGAGCATATAAATGGAGATTCATTTGGATTTTGACTTGGGCCTGTTTTGGAGCTTATAAATGGAGGTAAATGGGAAATGAAAATGGAGGTAAATGACTTATGCAGTTGTATTTGGTTGGGAGTAAATGAAATGCATTTGAAATCCAAATATTTTGTTTGGATGGGAAGTAAATCTAAGGAATTAGAATGTATTTGAATTTTTTCGTTATATGCACAGGAATATATGTGATATCCCAAATCAGTTTTAGTATCCCAACTTAGTGTACGTTTGTGAGGAAATTTTTAGCCTCGGGTAGCCTGCAAATGTTAGGATCTTAAAGTAGTTTTTTTTACAATCAATTTATATGACCATCCTTTCGGACAATGCTGACAGTTTCTTCTCTTTTCCCCATCATCCCATTATTTGAAAATGAATCATCCAAACAAAAATTCAGCATTGGATGGGAAATACTAGACTAACTTTAAAGTTTTCTTAGAGTAGTTCCACTGGGTTGACCAACCAAAAGTTGAAGGTTGAATCATCAAGTGACAACTAAGGTCCAAACCTGAATTGTCAAGCGACAATGAGGTCCAAACTGATTGGACTATGCAAGTCTGTGTGACTATTTGGTGTCGATTGGAATAATTCAAGTATTTTTAAAGATGTAAATTTTCACTAGTTTTTTTTATTATTTTAGGCTGAAGTTTCTCTTGAATTTGGACACTACTGCCTTTTTCCTTTTTGTTAGTCACACACTCATGGTTAGTCACACATGGTTAGTCACACAATGCACCCACCCACCAGTGGGGTTAGTGAGTCTCCTTGGCATTCGAAGAGGCTTAATGTTGGCATCTTCCAGCTGGGCTAGTAGGCGAGGCACTACTGCCTTTGTTGAGCTATCACCTTTAGTGACATTTGGAGCCCCTTTGGCATCTTCTCTAATCAAATAAGAGCTAATCTAATAAGCTTTTTATTTTTGTTTTTGTTTTAGCTCTTGTTTTATAATAGATTTGTTTGGTAAAATAACTTTTTTCAAATTGAAAAAAGCTCATATTTGAAATAAGCACATTTGGTAAGCGCTCAAATAAGAGATGTTTTTTAGTGCAGTTGATGTTATTTTTAAAAATTACAACTCTCCAATCTCCATCCTAAGAGCTCTCACCATAAATGGACTGTATCCCACATGGCAAAATAATGGATGGCTACTATCTTCATGTTTTAAGGAATTTGGGTTGCCCATCATGTTGGGTATTGGATGTGGATCGTCCATCATATGGAGCTCACCTTTGATGTGAACTGTACATTGTGTAGTTCAAACCTTTAAAGTGGGCCTTCCAGCATATGAAGCTTGTCTTGGATGTGAACTTTTCATCATTGGGGGCTGGCCATTGATGTGGATCATCCATTATGTGAGGCCTACCTTGATATAGGTCATCCATTATGTGGCATTGCTAATTGTTTTTCATGTGGCTCTCTTTAATGTCCACTACCCGTCACTGGAGTCCACATTTGATTTGCCCATCATGTTGGGGCCACCTTCGAAGTGGGTTCTCCATTATGTGGGGCCCACTTTTGATGTGGGTTTGCCAATTTGAGATGGACTGAAGGAGATACTTTCTTGAGATAAAAGTTGCTTGATTCACCAGTTGCATCTTTGAGATGGAAGTATGCCCTGTTAACCACAATAAGGGTCTGTTCGGTTGCATAATCCAGATTCTAGAGAAAATCCAGTTTCCACTATAGGAATCCAAAATTGCAGAAACTTAGACTGGGAACTAAGCTGTTTGGTTGAAAATTGTGTAATTTAGATTCTGTTTGTTGCTTGTTGCATGGCTTACTTGGGCTTCAGATCTGCTTGAGAACTTGGCCCTTGGTCCATAGTAGTCCCTCAAGACAGATGGCCGGTTCGATGGCAAATAAGCATTATAAGTTTTTTTATGGTGGACGTTCAATCAACACTGTTTTCTTGGGGTGTGGTCCACTCGAGATCTTGATCTATGATCTGCGTCATTTTTATCATCTAAGGCCTTTAATTGAGCTTTCAAGACAGATGGCTGGGTTTGATGGCAAATAAACATTGTAGTGGGCCCTTAGAAGTTTATTTTATTTTATTTTTATTTTTATGGTGGACGTTCAATCAACATTGTTTTCCTGTCGTGTGGTCCGAGATTTAGATCTGCCGCATTTTTTGTCTAATACCCTTGATTGAGCTTTCAAAATGGATGGACTGTGTAGATATAAAACACATACATCATAGATGCACAACACATACATGGGAGGCGGGTGACGCTAACTTCTGCCTCATTTCCCTTATGTAGAAACGATTCCTTACACCGTTTCCACTAAGCCCATTTCCGGCCAAGGCCCTAAGTATGCTTGTCTCTCCTGCCAAGATGCCAATCGAGGCAAGCCATATGTTGGTTAACAATGAGTTTTCGTTGCTCGATTAGTAGGCAAGCTTATTTATCTATTCATCACTCATCAGGATATTTCCTATGTGAACGTCTTCTCCAAGTTTACATATGCTCCATGTATATATCACCATATATCCATTTTGGTAGACCTGTGGACCATCTATCTTATACATATCTATAGATGAGAGAGACACCTTAAGTCTTTTAACCTTGGCCTCTCTTGAGTCTCAATTTGGACCATTCTGTATTAGACCAGATTTGGGCCAAGATCAGATCATCAGTTTTCTTGACATGGCCCACCTTCATCAGCCATTTTTTCGTGGCCCACCTTTATTAGACCAGCTTGGACGCCAGTGTTAGAGGATCCGTTCATTACGGAACAACACCTTATTCGCTGGTGGGCTTAAACCATTCTTTAAGGGCCTAAATCTTTATCAGTTGGGCCTCACTTATTTTTGAGCTACTGCGGATAAAAGACCTTTGGACCCTACTTGTTTTACGGTCCAGTTCACTGTTGGACCTGGTTATTTTGAGGCCAGATTTGTTGTTTGGACAGGATCGTTTTGTTTGTGGCCCATGTCGTAGTTGGTGCTTATCTTACTTGTGGCCTAGTTCCTTGTTGGCATTGTTCAGTTCATTGTTAGGCCTGAATTTTCCTGGGGCAGATATAATTTTTTACTTGGTGGTCTTGGATCTCTTTTAGCCTAGTTGGCCCAGGTTGTTAGTTGTGGACCTAATTCAGTCTTTTATGCGTGTTGCTGCTGACATTGGTTTGGGCCATTGAAGACCTATTTGGGGCATGCTTGCTTTTTGGGTCCAGTTGATGATTGGCCAAGATTCATCTATTGTGGGCTTCGATCTTGAGTGTGGGCTCAGGTTGCTTGCCTCCTTTCCATTACCTTATTCGACAACTTAATAGCTTTTTTGTGCGCTCTTTTATTTGCATGTGTGATTGTGATTAGTATTCATACAAGATAGTTGCCTGATTCATTTATGTATTGGGTTCTTATCTTTGGCTTGGTGATAGACTCAAGGAGTTTCAACGCCAGGTCTCAGGTTCGAGTACCATAGGTGGTGAAATTCTACGTAAGGCATGAGTTTGGGGGTGTGTGCGTGTGGGTGTGGGGTGCATATGTCAATTAAAAAAAAAAAAAAATTGGGTAGTTATCTATGATCTGTTTATGTATTGGATAGTTCGTTCAAACTCGCGTTTGGATTGAGTGGTTGTTGTAGTCTTATTGCTCTTGAGTAGTTGGTTAGGACTTGTATTGTATTGGATAAATAGTTCAGTTGCAGTTGTGCCGGATGGTTGATTTGGACTTTTGTTTTTGTTAGGCAGTTCGCCCAGATTTGTTTGAGCAAGCTGGATAGTTAATCCAAACTCATTTATGTCAGATAGTTGTTTGGTGGCTGGCATCATTGAAAGTGCATGAATAAGTTGTAATGGGCCCAATCCATATACAATGGTACGAGTCTATACAGGTTCTCTGCTTGTTTGAAACTATTATGTATAAGAGGGCAAGGGTTTCTATAAACCTATGCATCTCACGTTTCTAAAACTCTCTCTCTCTCTCTCTCTCTCTCTCTCTCTCTCTCTCACTATATACATACAGTGAGTGAGAGAGAGAGAGAGAGAGAGAGAGAGAGAGAGAGAGAGAGAGAGAGGAATGCTCACCTGGGCACCTCTTGTGAGAGATACTCATGAGCACTTTTTCATGGCTCATCACACGTGATGTGAGCCAAAATCTGAGCCGTCCATGTGGTGCAGCACCCTAAAAAATCCCTAGGGCCCATCTTTTAACCTGAACCAAAGCTCTGGTGGGCCGCAACAAAAAGCAAGAGGCAAATCAAGGGAGGAAACTGTTTCCTTCTTTCATGGCCCATTAAAGTTCTGGAACAAGTTGAAAGATGGGCCCTATGGGTTTTTTGGGGTGCCGCATCACATGGACTGCATAGATTTTTGGCTCACATCATGTGTGATGAACCAAGAAAAATGCTCATGAGTGTCTCTCACGCGAAGTGCGCAGGTGAGAATTCCTCTATATGTGTGTGTGTGTGTGTGTGTGTGTGTGTGTGTGTGTTCATCATTGGCTCATGAGATCAACAAAATGTAGCCATCAACAGAATAATTTTTTTTTTCCTCATCTAAAAGATATCTGGTGTGTTCATTTTCATTGAAGGTTATTCAAGATTAAGATGATCTAATCGAAGTGATTAATGCAACATGCCCTAGTATAAATGGGGCCAGTCATGTTCTAGCATCATGATCTGCTGGTTAGGATGACTGGATCAAAAGTAATTGTTGCAAAGCACATGCAATCCAAAGTTGGTTAGACCTATTTTCATGCAATCATAAACTGTCATTTTCACTACCGTGGATCATACAGTTAAATGGTCTTATTAAATTTGGAGCCGATGGTCAGATCAATGAATATCGATCATTTGGCATTTCAATCTAATTTTTAAACCCTATTTAAATATTTTCTTAAAAGAGGAACATGCAGTACATGATATACAGCTTAAAATCTTCATTTTCCCAACCATTGATTAGATGGTCAGTACCACATGAAAAAAGTGTTTCTTGACAAGCACACTGGTTCCACATGATGGATAGTTTGGATCAACAATAAGACCTTTTTTTTTTCATTAATTAATTTTGATTATCTGATATTTAAACCATTAATTAGATGGTCAGAAGCATCTTATCAAAGTGATTCTTGACTAAAACAGTAAATCCGGGGACTACATAATGAACGATTATTAGACACAATTTCCCATATTCAATCCTTGACCATTCATTTTTCCAGTCATCAAAACTAAACTTCCTAAAACATGCAATCAAAAGTAAGATGGTCTGCATGTTCAATCCTTGACCATTCATTTTTCCAGTCATCAAAACTAAACTTCCTAAAACATGCAATCAAAAGTAAGATGGTCTGCATGTTCTTAGCCATCGTTGATTGGTTAGTAATGAAGGTGATTCTTGAAAAGAACATGAAGATCAACAAGATGTAGCCGTGAACGGTGCAGACCTTTTTTTTTTTTTTTTTTTTCTAAAACATGTTTGGCCTGTTCATTTTCTTTGCCATCCATTAGGATTAAGATTATCTAATTAAAGTGATTAATGCAACAGGGCCTAGTATAAGTGATGTAGAATAGGTTGTGGACACATTCATGGCTCAAATGGACTGGAGGAAGGAACCCAAGAGAAGATTTTAGAAATCAGTATAGTTCGGTTGATTGGCCATGATCTCATCGGTCGTCCGAAATTGATCCAGAAAGTCTAGAAGATTGCTGGACGCTTTTGGTCCAGTTTGGTCGCATGATAACTAGCTTGGTCGTCTGGAACCACCCTGAAAATTCCAGTTTGGTCTCTAAACACTTATAGGGTATTTCGGTCACCTGACCAGCACTCGAAGGTTTGAGTCGGTCACCTGACTATGATAGATAGACTCACGTGAACTTGTACGCTTTTTCTATTTTCTTTCCTTTTTTTTTTTGTTAAGACTTACTAATTATGTTTTAGGGTTTGCTTTCAGTATTTAAACACTCTTTATTTCATGGTTAGAGTTAACTTTCTCATTATTATTATTAATACAAAGTCAGACTTTTGTCATTTTATTCTCTGTATTCGAAAAATTGCCTGTGCATTCGACGTAGTTATCTTTAAGAAGGACGGTGATCATCCTCATCACATCAATCCCTGCCTTAATGAGTATTCCCACCTAGCATCATGATCCGATGGTAAGGATAACCGGATCAAAAGTAATTCTTGCAGAGCACATGTAATCAAAAGTTGGCTAGACTTCTTTTCATGCAATCATAATTGACTGTCCTTTTTCACTGATGTTGATCATACCGTTAAATAGTCTGTTTAAATTTGAAGCCCACATGATGGATGGTCCAGATCAATGAATATCATGCATCTTGTTGGCCTTTTAATCTAATTTTTAGACCCTATTGAAAGATTTTCTTGAGAGTACATGATGTACAGCTTAAATCGTTCATTTTCCCAACCGTTGGTTAGATAGTTCCTACCACATGAAAAAAGTGTTTCTTGACGAACACCGATCCGACATGATGGATAGTTTAGACCAACGATTGGGATTTTTTTCATTAATTAATTTGGGGTTTTCCGATATTTTAACCGTTGATAAGATTGTTAGCAGCATCTTATCAAAATGACTCCAGTAAATCCAAGGTGGGACCACATAATGAACTATTATTAGACACGATTTCCTATATTCAATCTTTGACCATTCATTTTCCCAGCCATTAAAACTAATCTCCCTAAAACATGCAATCAAAAGTAAGATGGTCTGGATCAACGATTTGACCCTTTTTTTTTATATGTGACGGTTCATAGCCATTAGATCATCGGTTAGTATGCTTCGATCAAGATGATTCTTGAAAAGCACATGCAATCAAGAGTGGTCCACATGGACGGTAGGATTGTGAATAGGTTGGAAATGAGTTGGACATTGCAACGCATTGTTGGAGATGTCTCCAATCTTGGGCGCTTAAAAACATTCAAAATGGGCTTATGGAATTTGAACGGTTGAATCTGTTCTTAGGAGTTGTAGCGGCCTATTGACTGTTGCAGAGGATCCGATGGTTTCTGCTGGGGAGCCGAAATTCTCCTCGATTTTGCTGGAACTCTCTCAACAGATTTGGTGATATGTCGGATTGATTGCTATTACATAGTTCTTCTATTTAAAGAGGTGTAATGTGGGTATCCTAGAAAGTATTGAGAGAGTTCTATGGAAAGCTTAGAGTTCTTTGAGAGGTGGTAAATAATTTCCTCTGATGTTAATTCTCTCACCCTAGAAGGTGGATAAACGGTAGCAGCATTTTTGAATTGGGTAAAAGCTCCTGCCAACCTTAGTGGACAAGTAAAATAAATGATCACACAACTTTCTTAGAATTGATCTGAAGCCCTCCTTTTTCTTACCTGTTAAAAGGGATGGTTAGGATGATCTGGTCAGAGACTCTTGCAATGCGTGGGCAATGAAAGTGAGGCTAGCTGCTAAACAATCCATATATATGAGTGGACCTTTTCGTTACTGTTAATATGGACCGTTTATTTTCTTGCCATTTATCTAACTGTTAGGACCATAGACTGTGGTGACTGTTGAGGAGCACATGCAATCAAAAGCTGAGCCCACATGATGGATGGTTTAAATTAATGATTGGACCTTTTTCTTTAATTAATTTAGAGCTTATGAATTTCTTAACACCAAGCATCTTACCAAAGTGATTCTTGACTAGAAAGATAAATCCAAGGTGGGGACCACATAATGAACAGTTGTAATTAATGCTTTGTCATTTTCCCTTGTAAAGAATCTGGCATCCATTTTACTACCTGTAGGTTGAACGGCCAAGATGATGCAATCAATGTGATTCTTAAGTCGCCTGAATAACTTGGGTAGGCAGTTAGAATTTACGGTCTAGATTGATGATTCCATTTGTGGGTTTGCCACCACATTAGGAGACTATATATATATATATATATATATATATATATATATATATATATATATATATATATATATATATATATAAAGTCAAATGTTTTCTACTTACTAAATATTTTAAATGGTAAGATTAGAAGAAATTTTTTTTAGTAAGAGTTGTTATTAAAAGAAAAAATATTTTACGTTATTTTTCTTTAATAAAATAAAAATGTACAAATAGTTTACTTTCCGTAGAGCTGGTGTTAGTTTATCATATTATCTGCTTATGTCATAGTTTTATTTTGCTTTGCATTCCCTTAGTTTACCCTCAATCCAGTGGACACTTTGTGGATGGTTTAGATCCAATCATCACAGTGATTGGATAAATCTGACCATCCAGTTGTTAATTTTCTGGTTGAAGGTGGACTGCTGCCAAGGGCACTGATCTATATGGTACCAGTCCAGATCAGTGGACTGACCTGATTAACAGGCCCTGATCATGTGACATTCTGCCAACCGTTTAGTCTGTGAAAAATCTAAGCCATCTGTCCCGTGGGGCTAACTGCAAGCATGAACCTAGCCAAAAGATCAGGCTAGACCATATGAAGGCCGCCCAGCTGATGAGTGGCCCACCTTGGTTTTTTGGGGTAAAGAATATTCCTGTTAATCTCAACTTGATTATGGGTGCGTGAAAGTGGCCTGAGCTGGTATGGCCCATTCCACTTCGGGCTTAGGCAAAAGGCTGGCAGGCTGGGCTGTGCACGGCCCAGCCCGGTCTGTTCACATCCTAAATATGGTCAATCACACGAGTTATTATTATTTTTTCCCCCTAATGTTGGCTCGGTTATACTTAGAGCTGTACACGAGTCGAGCTAGCTCAGTTGGCTCGCTCGACTTGATCTGACTCAGTTCGGATGCTGGTTTGAACCAAGTCGAGCCAATTTATTTTCAGCTTGAAGATTTTCAAGCTGAGCTCGAGCTAACCTTGGCTCGATTCAGCTCGACTCGAAGCTCGATTTGTGTTGGCTCAGTTCAAGTTTGACTTTACTCTGCTAGCTGGGAAGGGAGGTTATTTAGTCCACATCAAAAGAGAGCAAAAGAATAAGTGGAAAAACTATCTATAAAAGTAAGTGGAATGGTAGTCAGGGAGTCAATGGGCTTAGAGTTGCTTTCGAGTTTGGACTTCGAAATGTTTTAGGCTAGGCTTTTGGGCTAGGCCTATTCAAAATTTAGTTTTTTCCAAGCTCCAACTCGACTCAACAGCTAGACCGAATAAATCCGAGTATGCCATTCCAACTTGAAAGCCGAACCAAACTTGAGCTAGGGTTGTCTACTGATTGAGCCGAGCCAAGCTCAATTCAGTTCGGCTTGATGTACGGCTCTAGTTATACTCTTTCAAGGGGGGATGATCAGTACTCTAGCGGCATATGACGCTTGATACACATCCACTTACAAATTGTACACGTGACATAGATAAGCTAAAGTTAAATAAATTGTACATATGACATATATAAGTAGAGCTGGGCACAAACCAACCCAGCTCGAAAGCTCAGCTCGGATTGGTTTATAAAAGCTTGGCTTGGATTGGTTCAAATGGAAGTTTAAACCAAACCAAGCCTTGGAGTCAAGCTCGTTTGAAAAAACAAACCAAGCTCAAACTAGGGCAGTATCGACTCGGCTCAGCTCGAAGCTCGATTTGATTCGGCTTGATTTGGCTAGTAGATTGTAAGCACACTGTTCCTATGGTGTGATCCACTTGAGCTTTGGATATGATTCCACTTTAGGATATGTAAAACAGATGGACAACAGTGGATAATACATATACATGATGACATGAATAATACATAATACATATACATGAATGTACACGGTTTCCTTGCTGTATTTGTAAAATCATGCTAGTATACTTTTGTTTGGAAAATGCTCTTACATGTCTATTTTTAAGCTGCACTACTTTCGAAGATGTTAGACATCATATACTAAGATACTTCTGTACATTTTTTTTTCTAACTTTTTAATTTCTTTTCTATTTAAATAAAGAAGCAAAAAAAAAGAGCCTTCACCCGTTTGAACTTGGCCTGGCCCAGTTCAAAAGTTTTGACCAAACTGATTCCGACTCAAAGCAGAGTTTTCTAGAGCAATCCAAACTCGGGCTGCATGAGTCGGCTCGAAACCCAAACCAAGCCGATCCACAAATTGAGGTGGCACAAAAACAAACCAAACCAAACTAGGACTAACTTGGCTCGGCGTGGATCATTGCCCACCTCTATATATAAGCTAAGATTAAATAAGTTGTGGAACCCACTGTCACCTAGTCCTAAAGGCACATGGATTGAAATAGGACCACTGTATATTTTCATTATTTAACCATCCAATGAATGTCTATCAAGTTGATGGATGATAAAATAATATTCGTTTTTGGCTTATGATAGATCAAAACAACGGTCCCTAATTTTAGTATTTCAATTTAAACATCTTCTACAAGGCGTATGGAATTTATACTTACTAAGGTGCCTGTGTACCATCCATCACACTCCACCACAGTATCATGATTTTTCTCTGAAAGCTCTCTGAGAGTGTCACCTCCGGATTACAATGTGGGCTCATGAGTTCAACCCCACGATGGTGGGCCACACAGGAAAGTAAGGATCACAGTTTGAATTTTGTTTTGTCTATATATTGCATCTCAATCTCATGATTGCCCATGGGCCCACATGCAAAGTTAATCCTGAGCACTGATTTGTGGACTTTAATTCAAGCGATTGAAATTTTTATTTCATAATATTCTACGTTCAGCCACACAGCAATGGCCAGATTAATCATCCATTCAGCATACGTTGATTACGGTGGCCTTGTTCAATCACTGCAACAATGTAAAATCACTCCTAAAACCTGTAAAGTCACCCCTTAATCCTGGTGAGGTACACCTGATGATGGGGTTGGATGGAACAGCACACGATGGTGGGCCCCACACATAAACCTATGGTTGGCATCCCTTGGCCATCATTCCCTTGTGGTGTGTCCTACCTTAGTTGTCCATTGGGTTTATATTTCCCTCGGGTCAAAAGATTGGAAGGCGTAAAAGAACGTAGCAAATCACATTCACATGGATTCCAGTTAATTTTGTTTGTAGGCTGCCAAACCATTACAAATTCCAATTCGTATGAATTTCATAATAGTTGCCAATGCACAACAAATACACGTTGAGGAATGAGACCTAAAGCAATGGAGAGATTTGAGTGCATGCAACAAAAATAAATGAAGGGATGAGATTCCATGCCAGAAGTCAAGCTTGCATAAAAGTAGGACAAACGCACAAAAGAAAAGGGACATCAGATGCATACATGCATGCAGAAAAGGGGAACCAGACATACACGCAGTGTTGCTAAGGAATCAGCTTTTACGCTGATGTTGAGACGAGGAAAATATTCCATGCAGTGGAGTAGCCGCTGGAATTCAGTCCCACATTCCATTCAGGCCGGGCATGCTTTTCACTAATCCAGACCATTCATATAGTGGGCCTCTCTATGGATGGGCGATGCCACTACAAACTCCCACCACCAGACCATCCTAACCGTCCGATTGTTGGCCTTAAAAATGTTTGGTCCAAAATGTAACATAACACATACAGAGTAGGTCCCGGCCAAATGAACTTTATATATCAGTTGAGCGTCGACCCCACCTGTAAGGAGTGATTGTCTAAACAAGAACTCCACAACTTGAGGCAGACTACCGTATAATGGTGAATCACAGGATCTCTGGTCGTGGATGCATGGATTTAGGACTCAGTGACTTGGACTGGCTCATTCAGTCTCGAGTCGAGTCACAACTCAGTCCAGCTAGTCTAGTCCACGGTGACTCATGCAAGGGGCCCATGGTGCCGAACTAGATCGGGTCCAACCGAGTCGGACGAGTGGCACGGGTCTCGTCGAAGCCTCAAAACCACGCCTGGATGGCAAATGACTCATGAATCTCCTCATTAGGGCCTAACCTTTCAATTGATAACAATAACCTACAAATAGATGTCTACAAAAGGAAACAAAGCCATGACCCTCATTCAATCAACGAATGGTCCAAAAGATCAGATGGCTAGGACATTACAATCTAGGATAATTTTGGGACAGGGTCCATCAGACAAATGGTCTAGATCACTCAACCATAGCAACACTAGTACAAACTAGAAGCCAAACATTCTGTACATATCCTCAATAAAGTAGATAAAGCAAAGACATGGAGAAATGACAACAGAAATACATAGAACTAAAATCCTAACAATAAATAACCGTTGATCGGCAACCCAAAATGGCCGACATCGGTCCTGATTGGCCCAAGATTGCCGGCCGTCACTTCCCAATACCATTCAAGGAAAAACACAAGAAAACAAAGAGAAATAAATAAAATTAAGTTCCTAAATTAACTGTTCTTCATGTGGACAATTGATAGTTCTGAATCTTTCTTCCATCACCCAAGTAGGTTTTTTGTTGGCTTTTCTTTCTCGTCACCCCAAAAAAGCTTACAATAAAGGGATGGTGGAATTTACAAAAGCCGAGCCATATAGATTGTCACAGAGGCTAGTGTGGTCACAGGCCTTGTTGTTCTCAGCTCTTGGGCTGCTCCCACTGCTGCTGTTAGAGATTGATGTGAAGGTGGTTTTTTGCAGGACGCCTGTCGGAGATGATCGCAACCGTGGGCTTGCGTCCCACCCTTCGGTCATTAGGTTAAGGGCCGATGCAGAGTACTTTCGATCAGTTGGGTTGTTATTGGCATTATTCAAAGCCTCTCCTAGAGGTCCCCCCATTGAGGTTTCCCAAGAGATGGGTATCCAACTGGTCTGCCTCTGGGCTGCATCGTTCAGGGTCCCACCTACTCCTAGGCCCATCTGAACTGGGTCGAACTCTCGTGACAGCTTCAATGGCGAGAGGGTGAGTTTTTCTTGGGTGGGTGAGGAAGTGGAAGACGAGAAGTCCGAGGAAGTAACCGGTATCGAAATCGAGAGCTGTGTCCTATCCGATCGGACCTCATCTACTTCAGGCCACGTCATGGCTGAGTGGTTGGACCGGCTCTTGGGCCAGTCGTCTATGAAATGACGGAATGGATGGGATTGTGGTTCTCGGTCATTGAGATCATGGGAAGCGTAGAAGTTTCCACTGTCCACATATGAGCTTCTCTGCATATTCAGAAGGGAATTGGAGGAAACAAGACCGGATTCCATTTTAGAGTATTCTTCTTCGAATGCAAGATGCTCTTTTGGAATGGCGAATTGTGCCTCTTTCGATTTCAGTGGGACAGAAGATAGCATAGATAAAGTCTGTGAATCTTGTATTCGGCTATCGACATTCGATTTGTTCATTACGATCCTGCAAAAGAATACAAATCATAAAAGAAGGCGATAAAGGAGATGGAAAGCACTGTTGTGGGCCACACATTTATCTGTAGGGAATCTAGGATGCAAGGACCACAAAATCTTGCCTTTTATCTTTGTTGGGTAAGCCCTTAGATAGTTCTAAAATAACAAGAGAGACTTGATCTTTTCAAAATGACTATTCTGCAACTAGGCCTCATATCAATGATTTTGATAACCCAAACAGGAGGAATCATATGTCCACTTGGTTCACAAGAGCGGGCCCCATGGTCCACTGATCTAGACCACTGAGTTGATGGGCCAACTATGGAAGGATAATGCTGCAAAATTTTCAATCCTTTGGTAGTGGCCTAGAAACTGAGAACGCGGATTGGTGGGGACCTTGCCACCACCAACGTTCATGGTGACAGGTCTCTCTGGGGGCCACCTTGATGTATTTATTTTATCCATGCTATCCATCCATTTTGCCAGTCATTTTAGGCCATGAGCCCAGAATTGAAGCATATCTACAGCTCAAGTGGACCACACCACAGGAAACAGTGGGGATTGAACGCCTACCATTGAAAACTTCTTGGGGGCAAGAGAAGTTTTGGATCAAGCTGATATTTGCACTTTCCCTTCATCCAGGTCTTTGCGACCTTATGAAAAGGTTGGATGACAAATAAACATCACTGTGGGCCCTAGGCAGGTTTCAACAGCGAACACCATTATCCCCCCTTTTCCTGTGGTGTGGTCCACTTGAGCTTTGGAGATGCTTCAATTTTGGGCTGATGGCCTAAAATGAGCTCTCGAAATGGATGGACGGCATGCATAAAACACATACATCATGGTGGCCCCACAGCCTACCACCACAGAGGTGGCTATCACCACCCCACATCCACAAACTGATGTTTAAGAAGAAATGTGGCAAGGCCTACATATAATGGAAGAATGAGTAGGATGGTTTTAATTTGGGAGATCTATCATCTACGGAGCATGTTCCATCACTGGTGGGGCACTTCAGACAAACAGTCTGGATCAATGAGCAATGGGCCACTCTTGAACTAAGGATCACATGGGTTTGGTGGGAAATCTAACAATCATACTTCAATCCTACTCAAGGAATCTCAACTACAAACAGTGGTGACTTTCAGATGAACAAAAGAGGAAACAGTACCTACTACTTTTACGGAAAGAGAAAGCAAGGAATTGTAAAGCCATCCATATTGTTTCTAGATCAAGATCAATATAAATGTTATTGAAATTCAAATGAGAAACAAAAGAAAGAAAACATGACCAGGGATTTTACTTGCAGATGTGCCAAGGTGGCAAATGCGACATCCAGACCGTTCATCAAGCAGGCCCCATGGTGAAAGTTTCCTAGTGCAAAATCAGGGCAGTCCACTTACCAAGCGGGCAGTAAATGGAGCGTTGGTTATACTTTTTCAGCTGCCCTTTTTCATACATGAATGGCCCACCAGACAAGTTGAGTGGCGTTATTTTGGCTAGGGGACATTTATCATTAGGCCCACCAGAAAAATGGCCTAGATCTCACACACATGTGCAACTTTAGCACACGTGGAACAATTTCAGATGGGCTTCTACAGGTAGCATTCCACCAATGAGATGTGGCGTACCTGCTCATTGGCGTCACAGATGGATCAACACCAGGCTGCAAGCTCTTGGTCTGCTGGTGAGCAAGGGCGTCGCTGTTGGCTGGGCCGCTGATTGAAGCAGCTGAAGCTGACGAGGAGGCAATCGCCATTGCCTTTGTGGCAGCGGCCATGCCAGTGGCGGCATGGCCAATCTGGCCTTCCACAGGCTTTCTTGAACGATGGCGGCCGCGATTCATGTGCCGCTCACAGTATTTCTGATCGGCTACTGCATCTCTCGAGCACCGCCATTTCTTCCCGTCAGTCCGACGGCATCTCCCTGGCTCCGGATCTGTGTTGCCGGAAAAACCCAGGTGGAAAGATCCCCAGCCCCCTAAATAATAATTAAAAAAAAACCAAATCTTTTCAACTAAAAATAACAGAAAAAAAAAAAGCCTCATGATCTCCACATCAAGTACAGTAGCTTCCTTTGCTAGAATCACAGATTTCCATGCATTGAAGCCAAAATCAATAGAATTTAGAAAAACCATGATTTCAAAATTGATATTTTAATAACATTTATCTATAAAGTGAGAGAGATCTTTCCTGTTGAATCCTACTTCAAGAAAACAAAAAGATCAATACCTTCTAATGAGTGAGAGAGATAGATGCTTACATGTATTGGGTCTGAAAGATCCAGCTGAAAATCCAGAAAACCCAGATGGATTGAGGCTTTTCCTAATGGGGATGAGTAGATTAGATGGTATAGGAACATTAGCATTGAGGTATTTGTAGATCAAGGCCTGATGCTCTAACTCCATCCACTGAGATGGAGTGAATGGCCCTCTAACCCCTGCCAAAACCCCATGCATGCTCCCATTCAAGCATCCAGAAGCCAGACCTGACTCCAGAATAACAGAAAACAAGATGAAAAAGAAGACAGACAAACCAGACTCAGAACTACATTTCAACAGTGACAAAAAGAGTAATAAAAAATAATAATAATAAAGAAAGGAAAGAAGAAAGGCCTGAAAGGGGTTTGGCAGTGAAACACAAGCTAATGACATGTCTGGAAAATTTAAGGAAGCTTAACAAGGTGCAAAAGACCATGACTCTCTCTCTCTCTCTGTTTTTTTTTTTTTTTTTAAATTTTATTTTAACATCAGAGAAGGAGAGAGAAAAAAAACCAAAGCAAATTAATGTCTGCTCCCTACAGTTCTACTGTTCAAATCCCCTCTTTTCCCTTCCTTTTTTTTTTTTACCCTTTTTTTTCTTTAAGGACTGAGGATTCATCTACTGTTTTAAAGAAAAAAAAGGGTAAACACACATACACACCCCTCAATCTCTTGAAACCTGGGTAAGTTAAAAACTTTGAAAACATATCACTTTTCTTGACAAGACTCAAAACTAAGATCTGTTGTGGCCTTGAAAAGACGTTGTCTCTCTTCCGATTAGTACAAGAATCCAAACCCAACAAAACAGCTACATCTTTTCCTAAAAAAAGTCCAATCTTTCCACCCAGAAACCCACATTAGCACAAAGCCATCTCCCAAATCAAATCTCCATCCACGCCCAAAAATAAATAAAAAAGAAAGAAAGAAAAGAAGAAGACCAAACACAACACCAAAAAATAAAATAATAATAGTTTTTTTTACCCCAAAAATAAAATAATAATAGTATTTCCACTCCAAAACTCCATATTACCAAAAAACCATCTCGCAAATCACAAATCCATCCAAACCCAAAAACATTAAAAAAGGAAAAAAAAAAAAAAACTCCATACACAAAACCAACATCTCATCTTCAAAAAAATCCAAAATTTCAACCCAAAAAACCCTCATTACCACAAACCCCTAACCCAAATCACAAATCCATGCATCTAAAAAAAAAAAAAAAAAAAAAAACTCTTCCTCAAAAAAAATTATCTTTCCAGCTCCATAACCCAAATTACCAAAAACCCATATCCCCAAATCACTATACAAACAACCCCTCCCATTAAAAAATAAAAAATAAAAAATCTGAGTCAAAACATAACAGTCACATGCATATACCATCCAACTACCTGCATTCCTAGCATAAATAGATGAAGTGTTGTAACAACCCAAGCTTCCATTTTGGTAACTCCTCTCCACTAATCCCTCACTGCTGACCAAACCGCCATCTGATTTAGGTGATGAGAAGCTAAGCAGCAGCTGCTGTTGCCCTCCATCTGAAAACAGAGAATTAGATCTCAAAAGAGAGCCCTTTGATTGAACCAGCATTGGCTTGGACACCCCACCATCATCATTCCTAGCCATTTTCAATCCCATCCATTCATCCTCCACAATCCCCGACCTCCCTTGCTTGAGAAAGGAAGACCCAAAGCCTCTCTGCCTAGCTTCAGCCTCTGAAACCAGGTGAGAAAGACCACCTTCACTACCATCCAAGCCCAGTACCCCAAAGTCCATATTTTACAAGATTGCCACTGCCCAGTCCTATAAAAGCACCAGGCAGAGAAAAGGAGACATGGGTTTTGGTGGGGAAGGTGTAGGGAAGGAGAGGGCGTGCATTTTAAGGTGGGTGGGGGTGCGTAGGTTAAGAGAAAAGAGAGTGAAACCAGAAACCAGACTGGTTTTCTGGTTTGGTCGAGAATGGAAATAATTGGAGAGGAGAGAGAGAGAGAGAGAGAGGAACGAGGGAAAGGGGTGAGTAGACAAAGTACTAAATACTGCGAGTCCACGAAGGTGCACCTAAGAAGGTTTTGGTAGCCACACACGCGCCACTACACGACACACGTATCATCATGACACGTACTCCGTCTAACTATCAAGACTACCCATAGCCCAGAGGTGGAACAAAAATACTAGATGGGAATCGTCTAATTCACCTGCATTACAAAACACACGACTTTTGTGGGGTCCACCGTGTTGTATATTTGAGATCTATTCCGTCCATCAGGTTAGAACCATTATTTGGACCGTACATACAAAATGTGATTAAAAAATGTGTGGATCATACCAATGAAAACATACCCGATGTGGCCCAGCTGAGCTTTGCATCAGGCTATATTTTATTTTCTCATCATCGTAATGACTTACAACTGGTTAACAGGTTTCATGGAAGATATGATGGCCCAGCAAAACCCAGCAGTTGGGCCAATTTGGAATGCCGGATTAAATGGTATGAAATTATATATTTCATGGAGTTAATACCATAATTGCACAATGATTCCCTGCCTTCTAATAGATTTTAACGGTTCAATGTTATGTTTGGGATCAAATTCTTCATTGTACTAAAAACATTATATTAAGTGAAACTTGTTTCCCAATTAATGAAGGTTATACGTACACACGCACCTCTAATGTCATATAAAGGGTACGTATGAATGTACGAATCAAAGTGGGCTCACAAATGCAGTAGACCTCTAAAAATCCTACAAATGCGTTGTTAGCTATATATGATATGATGTCTGAATTATTCCCATCCTTCTGCTTATTTCAATAGTTAAATGAAATTTGGATGAGAGCAAATGCAATTCCACATATAACACCTAATCCCACGTTTCAAATAACCCCAACTTGATGAGATTGCATGTGCCTTTGAGTGTGTGTGTGCGGGAAATGGTACTATGAGATCGAGTTATGTGGGACCCACCATGATGTGTGTCGAACATCTACCCATCAGTTAGATGCACCATTCCATGATGGGACATGGGCTTGAATATCAGGTCAATCGATGACTTAGGTGGGCCACACCACAGGCAACAGTTGAGAGGGGTTACCCGCCCATTAAAACCTTCATGATTGTATATTGGCCCCATTGAGATGTGGTTCACAAATCCAGCCCATCCATTGTGTGTGTGTCACCCGGATGAGGGGTCAACCAAGTTTCAGCCACATCAAAAACTCAGGCGAGACCCACCAAGTGCTTTTAGATAATTTAGGCATGCCTTCATATGGTTTTTGATGGTATGGCCCACAAGAGTTCCACATACGACTGATTTTTTGATATCCCATATCCTAAAGGGGGACCTATCAAATGCATGGTGATGATTTTCGATCGACATCACAATGGGACCCACGCAGCTCAACCTCATGGGAAGTGCTCGACCTGATGAAAACTTCTCATAAGGTGGACCTCATAGTACCATTTCCATATATATATATATATATATATATAGCCAATAGAAATGTTTTTGCCAAATCCATTTGTAAAGACCACAATAGATATGATTATATAAATAAGCATATCCAAAACTTAGGTGGGCCACCACAAAGAAAATAATGGTAACAACCTCTCAACTATCTCTCACCTGGGGTAAAAGTTTGATTGAATAGTTACAAATAATGTACACAAAAAATATATTTGATAGTTCTTTTTATTAACAGCTAGTCAAATTTAGCAACATGGCAACGTGGGGCTGAGGAACCGGGCAGTACCCACCTGAATCCAACATCAATGACTCGAGGAATTGGATGTACAACCTGATGGGTAGGTGTTCTACGCACTGTGCGAAACAGGTGCTGTAGGCATCACCGTGTACCTGGCAAATGTTATACGTACTGTGAACGTACAATGATCCCCACCATTTGGACGGTCTGGATCTCTTGTACGGACCTCATTTAAAACATGGTGTTAAACTATCACCGTGGTGTAGTCTGTTTTACGTGGCTGAGAGCTGGAGAGGGAGGTGTACGCGCGGGTAGGAGAAAAGTTCGCGAGAATACATCCGGACGTACTAGTGTAGAATACATCGGGACCACACCATTGAATCTGTGATCATGTTTAAATGATCCAAACCGTTTATATGATGGGCCTTTCATTGGATTGAGAATATCCTAAAACTAACTCTTCTCTTGGACTACTCAACGCTTTTATCATCTGAGTCTTTTCCTTTAATTATGAACGGTCTATTTAACTTTTGAATAACCAATGGATTTAAAACATTTCAACCTAAGATTTCTTTTGGTTCTTAGCTATCCACCTTAACACCCATTGGATAAAAGAGTTTGGCCCCTGATCCAACGGATTAAAGCGTGATGTATCCTATTGCAATACGTGGGAATGCATTCTAGCATACCTCAGCAAAAACCTATGCCTTAGCCGTGCTATAGCTACTCGCGAGAATTCTATACGCACCGCATGGGTGCCGGATTGCCCACGAGAAGTTCCAGCGGTCGGAAGTTGGTGGGCCCATCGTGATATTTGCTAGAAATCCACGGAAGCGGATTGCGTGCTGAGTAACTCAGTACGGTACGGGTACCGAGTAAACTATGTTGGGCCACCGTGATTTATGTATTTTATCTGCTCCCGTCCATCTATTTTACTGCTTGAGCTAAAAAATGAAGCATATTCAAAGCTCAGTGGACCATACAAGGGGAAACAGTGGGAATTGAGCTTCTACGGTTGAAATGTTTTTTGAGGGTCACATAAGTTTTGGTTTAAGCTGGTGGTATTTGTGATTTTATGAACAAGTTGGATGACAAATAAACGTCCTTGTGAGTCTTTAGAAAGGTTTTAACCATGATTTTAAGCTTTGGATATGCTTCAATTATGGGTCCAATTCCTAAAATGATCTAAAAATACAGAAGAAGTTCAAGTGGACTATACCCGAGGAAACAGTGGGAGTTAAACTTCTACGGTTGAAATGTTTTTTAGGGCTACATAAGTTTTGGTTTAAGTTGGTATTTGTGTTTCCTTTCATCTATGTCGTGTGATCTTGTGAACAAGTTGGATGACAAATAAACATCCCTGTGAGCTTTAGGAAAGTTTTCACTATGATTTTAAGCTTTGGATATGCTTCATTTTTGGGTTCAATTCCTAAAATGATTTAGAAAAACTGATGAAAGGCATGGATAAATCACATATGTTCACATTGGTGCCAACCGAATTTATTCAATACTATAAAAGCCTATTGAGTTTCTCAGTGTGTGATCCATTTTGAAAATACACCCCGTGCCGGTGCTCGAGTTGGGATACGAGGAAAACAAAAAAAAAAAAAAAAAAAAAACAGATAAAAAACAATAGGCCACACAACAGGAAAGAGTGAGTTTGAATGGCCACAGCTGAAGCTTCCACAGGTATTAAGTTAGGCTTTCCGTACCTTCAGTTCATCCCAATTTAAATGATTTTATGAACGGAGTGGATGGCATATAAACATCAGGAGGACCAACGACCCAGGAAAGCTTCAACCACAGGCATTTCACTCACTTTTTTTACCAACTAAGTTTTAGATCTACCTCATTTTTTTTTCCTGTCGGAGCGGGTAAAAGGGATGTATGAGTTGATTTCTTACAAACATCAGGTGTACCAATCAATCTGCGTCTGCCGATGCATCACGTGTGTGAGATCCGCGAGTAGATGTGGTGGACCACGCATTGTACGTCCCAATTTAAAGTTGGTAAAGTCATCAGGTGGCCCTAAAGTCTACGAAAATTGTGAGTCATTGATCAACTCCAGGCCTCCATTTTATGATGTGTTGCCAGCTATGACAAACGGTCCAGATCATGCATACGTTGGCACATGTGGAATCGAATGGGATAACATATTCAAATGCCGCAATGAACCTGGAGATTTCTCGTATCTTCCCAGTTCCCTCTGTATTTATTTATAAAAAAATTTACAGCCATTGTCTCAAGTCCAACATGCTGGACCATAATTTAATTTATAGTCCATCAGCGATTAACTTCAATTATATCATATACATGAAAAATCCAACCATATCAATAGGTTTTCCTGCAATGTGAATCATCTCGTGAAAAAATCAGACACACCCACTCATCGTGTGGACCACACTTGTAAGTGTATTTTGTTATTTTATTAATGGCTAAAATTTGTTTACTATTATAGGGCTCACTGATGACTCAATTGACTGATTTTTTTTTAAAGTGATCCACATTATGCAGAGAGATTATTGGACAGGTTGGATGTCACATATACATATGAAAAGTTTAGTTTATTTACTGGTTGGACATTTACTTGTGGTCCAACTCGGTGGACTTGACTTCTTTTCAAATTTACCTATATTGGTTAAATTAAAATAGGAGATTACCAAAACACCCCTAGACCTAATGACAACGACTAATCATTCTTTAGGTCGACTCTGTCCATTTCAGGTCTCATTAATTACCCATTTAGTCCAACCTTCCTCCCAAAAGTACCGTATTGTGCCACTGGGGAGCGGATTAGGTGTTACCCCTTACTGTGGGGCCCATATTGATGATGTGTTATATATCCATGCCGTCCATCCATTTATACATCCCATTTTAGGACGTTGTTCCAAAAATTAATCGGTTCCAAATCTCAGGTGGACCACATCACAGTAAACATTGGTGATTGAGTGCCACACCATTAAAAATTCCAAGGGCTAACTTAACGTTTATTTTCCATCCAACCTCTTGATAATGTCAAGAAGACCTGGATGAAGGGAAAATAGAAATATCAGCTTGATCCAAAACTTTTGTGGCCCACAAAAAAGTTTTCAATGGTCATTCATCACTATTTCTAGTGACATGGTCCACCTGAGATTTGGATCTTCTTAAGGTTTATTATCCAGTACTAAAATGAGATATAAAGCCGATGGACGGAGTAGATACACAAAAAATTCATTAAGGTGGGCCCCACATGGTTAGGGTAACACCTTAGTGGGTGTTACCTGGGTAACAGCTAATCCGCACCCAGGCTACTGAAAACCCAAAAGCAACTCCCTCTGCCACATGATTTGCTTTCTTCACTTTAGGTACAAGTAGTTGAATGTAAAAAAATAATTTTGACATTGTTGTAAAAACCCTATCTTTTGATCCATTGAGGGGTCGTTTGGCATCCCAACCAAAATTCTGGATTTTGAGCCGTTGGGATTTGAAATCCAGGATTTGTAAAAGTGGTGGTAGTTTGGCACTTGTAAAAATTTTGGATTTTGAATTCTAAGAATTCTGGATTTCAATCGTAGATTGTTCAAAATCTAAAATTTTCACTCTTTTTCAATTGTAATGAGACTTCTAGATCACAAAATTTAGGATTTTCTAGTCCTCTCTGCTCGTCAAAGCTATCATGTCCTCATCTCTTAAGGTATTCACATTACGATCATTAAGCCTGTGGGATCATTACCTGGGCTAAATCATTAAAAAAAAAAAAAACAATCACTTAAGAAGGAATGTAGGATTTTGTTTTAATTATTAAATTAGTGAACCTACTTTTGTAAACCGACAAAAGCTTGGATTGACTTCCTTAAAAGATGTTTACAATAGGATCAGTGCAATTGTCTTATAGTACACAAATATATCATGTTTAAAATATTTGAGAATTAATTTATTATATTCATAACCCTATTAATGTAATACAAAATAATTTTAAAATTTAAGAGTCACAATCCATGCTCTCAAATACAATCTTTGAAACCTATGCTGTCAAACATAATTGAAAATTTAGAATTTCAATTCCATAGTCTTAATTGAGCCCTCAATAAACCCTATCATTTTAGATAAGGAGAAAACATTTCCATTTCGACTTTGACTTTGACCCAATGAAAATGGGCAGGCGTGGGTGGGAATAACATAGCTTACACAATTTGTATGATATTTGCTCAATTGATCAATCTATTATGCTAGCTGGCGCAAGTTAGGACATGAGCTCCAAAATCAAGCACATTCAAAGTGGAGCTCATATTTCAATTGTTTTAGTTACCTCTACATTCTTGGAGTCATGTGCTGAAAACAATGAATAAAATTAGAAAATAGAAAATAAAATTAAATAAATAAAGATGATTTGTGTGTTTAAGTTAAGGTGTGATTGAGTCACCCAGCTTGAAATTAAATCTGTTATCTTTGGACCGCGTCCCAAGTGTAATAGGATTCTTAGACAGTTGGCCTCTAGGATATAACAACTATGACCCAATACTAATGGTGCACTTGTTGTACACAGGCTCGAACCAGCGTGCAATACTTAATCGAAGTGAGTTGGCTCGGCAACGAACTTAGTTATAGAAAAACCCAAAGACAAATTTTTTAAAAGAGAGAGAAATCAATTTTGTTATAAATAAAAAATTGGATTAGAGCAGGTCTACTTATAGACAAATTAGATTTGTTAGGTTTGAATTTAATTGGAGGGATCATTCGAACAGAGCGCAAAACCACCATGTGTGAGTATACTCAAAGACCAAAACCATTAGCGCGAGTCCACTCTCAATCCTCACATAAGCTCGGATTTGGCACGGCTTGGCGCACACGCGCATGTGTGGTTAATGGCTAGGTTTGGGCTAATACACATCACATAAGGTCATAGATTCATTGAGACTTCAAAAACTCATCCCCCCTCACGTTGCTGCTTGCACTTAGAAAGGAGCAAGTTCTCTGAAATGCTTTTCCAATCTCCTAATATCTGATTGTTTATCCATTAAATCTATTGTGTGAGATCTCCATTCATACAATACAAAGATATTGAAAAACCTTACAAAATTTCTTTTTTTTGTTAGATCTTCAATTTCTTAATCCATTCTTGAGTTGAATTTGACCAACTACAAACGGTGAGTTTTTCATTTTACAGAAATCAAGATTGGATGATTGGTGGGTATGTTTTTCGAACGACGAGTTTTTATTTGAATCTATTTTTTGTTGTAAATTACTTAGAATCTGTAACACTAAGATGAAAATTCATAATTTTACATGTTTTGCATACTCAATGGTAGATTTCAACTTTTAATTTGTGAATTTGAAAATTTTAAGAAAATTGTAAAAAATCTAAAATTTCACACATTTCACTCATTTAAATTACAATTAGAGTATGAAAAAAAATTCACATTAGACATGTTAGGGGCTTATCCATATAACCACCCGATAACCATAAAGTTATCCCTATCTCAATCTTCAACAGGATGGGTCACTTACGGTATGTTTCATTTTAGAAATAAATAATGCGCAATTTCTCTTTTCGCCAAGAAATATCTTCACAACCATGTGAGATAGATACAACCATCCAATTTTATAAATAATCGTATTATAAAGTTTTCATGATATTGGTCTAGTGACCTTATTAGACCAACCTTCTGACTATCCATAGCTTAATACTAAAAAATGAAAAATGCAAAGATACCAAACTAAACATACTAATAAGTGGATGGTCGCACATGATGATGAATGGGTAGCATGTAGATTCTTCATATTTGGTTGAGAACAAAAGGTGGCAAAGAGGCTTGGGGATGGCAAACGTGGAGCAGTGAGGCTACTGCTAAAAGACTGTTGGTTATGGCTTATGGGTCTACTAGTGGCCGACGGAGACTAGGTTGAGATGGCTAGAGCATTGCAGCCGCATGATGATGTGCCACTGTCGACCAACATTGAAGAACGAGAGAGAGAGAGAGAGAGAGAGAGAGAGACTTTAGCTCTGATACCATATAATTTAGGAGAAGTTAGGGTTAATGCTTTTTTTATAATCCTATTTGCTTTTATTTATAGGTTTATTAAGGGCATGGTAGTGATTTGGATAGCCCAATTGGATACACTACATATGTCGCTTAACATATGGCAACTTATCAAAGCTATAATATATTTTTTTTACTTATACATATCCAAGTTACATTGCATATTTTAGTACTATATCTTTTTTTTTTTTTTTTTATAACCAAGGTATCCAGGCCTTATATCATCTGACTAGGTCCTCCAAAGGGAGCAACCTTTGAGGTCCCTGAGTCACATGCAAACCCTCCTACCCACACACGTCGGGTAAGCCCCGGGGAGGTGGCCAGTGAGGGGACTTGAGCTCAAGACCTCCTGCTTCTCGAGGCGAAAAGTCCTAGCCAAGTGATATACCAATTTATCACTGACTAGCCTCCCATGTTACTTTACCATTTTGAATTAGGTGGTGACTCATCCTCCTCACATGTGACATATGTACATCAATTAAGACCGTCAAAATTGCAGGTACCATTGTGGATGGAGCATGTATATGGAGCATGTATGTAAAATCACATAGATCAAGCAATCCTAACTATCCAATGAATGGCCATAAAATGGATGGTTAAAAGTAAAATAGTATTTGGTCCCAATTCAAAGTGTAGACTAAAAGGTTTAATATTTATCCTCTCAGTTTAGGTTTTAGCTTATGTTTAACCTACATTTGGACCACCGTGCAACTATGTAACATAAATGGTTAAAGAGTTCCCACCATTTAAAAAGAAAAAAGAAAAAGAAAAAACAGACCGTATCCTATATTCCCGGGAGATGTATCATATGATGATATCACACAGGTGTTGAAAACAATCATTTGTACTGGTCTGCATCGTAGATGCAATCTGATGCAGAGGCATGTTTCGTTGCATGACATAAAATGTATCATATCATGCAGGGAATATGGAATAAATTCATGTAGCAATATCATACATTTTACCGATTATCATACAAAGTTTAGGACGAGGTTTGCTCGAATACATCCCCATATGTTGCAACTTGATACTTCTGGGCTAGCCTTTGAATCCGGATCATCTTTGAATGATCCAAGCCGTTTATATGATGGATCTCAACATGTTTCATATGCTACAAACAAAATCTCTTAAATTGGATTATTTCAAATATTTGAAATTTGTCTTATTTGCTTTAAAAAATGGACGGTGGCCATAATCTTTGTATAATCAGAAGGATGAAATATTTAATCTGATGAATCTTTAGGTCATCCCCTACTCAAGAAGATCTCTGTGGATTCAAATGTTTAAAACTTAAATAGTTTCTCACTATCTCCCAAGCAGGATAACATCCCGAACGGTTCTAATCGTCCGACCATCTCAACATGTGGGCCCCATCGAGGCAACACATTGTGTTGATGGTGAGTCTCTTCAGAGGCGAAATGAAATCCACTGCATCCGCCACATTCTTGTCGAAACTTAAGACTGGCCTTCTCATCGTGAGGGCCGCACTTGTACCAAACAAATGAACGGCCACAGCAACTGGCCAACCGTCCATATTCAACGTAGGTGTCTAGCCATCCAAATGAGCCTGTCCACCATTGTGGTAAAATTATGCTTGTGTACTTTTGCTTGGAAAATGCTCTTATATGTCTATTTTGAAGTTGTACTCCTTCTTTGGAGAATGTTAAACATTGTCTAATAAGATACTTCTGTATTTTTTTTTAAACTTCTTAAATTCTTTTATATTTAAACAAACAAACAAACAAAAAGAGCTACCACTTGTTTGAACTCAGCTTAGTTTGGTTTGAAATTTTCGGCCAAACCAATCTCGACTCAAACTAGCTTTTTCTAGAGCAAACCAAACTTGGGCTGCATGAGTCGGCCTGAAACCCAAACTAGACTGACCCACAAACTGAGGTGGTGCAAAAACAAGCCAAACCAAACTAGGGCTAACTTGGGCTGGTCTTGATCGTTACCCACCTCTGCTGACCTTATACTCAACGGACACAGATTCCCGGCCTGCTATCCTCCACTGCAAGAAGGGAAGCTAGGTTGGGCCCACCATGATGTTTGTAAGAAATTCATTCTTTCCATTTTTTTTCCTTTTTTCAGATGATCATATTGGGACATGAGATAAAAAATGAGACAGATCCAGAACTCAAATGGGCTTCAAGATAAGAAACAGTGGGGATTAAACAGCTACGGTTGAAACATTTGTGGGGCCATTCATCCTATGGGAAATTACCTAATTAACGGTTTCGATTGAACATCATGAGATTTTGGGGCACATGAACCTAGCCTGATTTCCTCTGTGCTCAACCCTAAACTGATCCAACCTAGCTCAACTTGATCCAAATATATGATTATTCCCAACCTAACCTAACGTAGCCTGAATTTGCTCAACTCAAACCTGGCCTAATCTCAAACCGGGTTTGAGTTTTTCAGCCCTTACGTGACTTGAGGACCCTGACAATCTAACCCAACCCAACCCAAACTCAACTCAGGCTTGTTTAGCTGGGTTCGAGTTGACCCAGACCCAAGTTGCAGCCCTAACTGTATCTTAAGCTATAATAAAACCATTATCCCCTGCCAATGTGTCACACGTCTAGATTACTCCAATCGTGTAAAAGGTCTGCCCGATCGACCATGATAATCACCCCATACGAAAAACAAGTTGATCCACACATTAGGCGGGCCACACCAGTACATTAAGTCACACCATCAGCTGTCCATTGATATCAACTTTCTTTTCATCTAGATGTGTGGATCAATCTAGTGATCATCATGGGATGGACTACCAATTATATTAATTGGGTATTCTACATATGTGACATGTTGGCGGAAAAAAATTACAACTCCATCGCTTATGATATGGATGCTGTATCTCATCATCTCTCCATCTGTTTTTTTTTTTTTTTGAGTCCGAATCCTCTGTTAGCTTTCAAGCAGTAAATCTCTGCTTGGAGCCTTTTCATTGGTCCACATCATTACATAGGTCTACAACTCTGTCAAATACTCAATGCAACCTGGTCACATAACATAATGCAGTGTAATGTGGACTAATGAAAAGGCTCCAAGCAGAGATTTCTTGCTTGGAAGCCAACAGAGGATCCACGCTCCTTTTTTTTTTTTTTTTTTTTTTTTTTTTTTTTTTTTTTTTTATGCCAAAAGCTTACTCGAGGTGCTTTTAGAAAGGGGAATTACCAAAATGCCCTCATCTATTTTTTCATTAAAAGGGGTAAGGTGGAGAATTGTGGGGCTCACTGGTATATGTATAACATCCAACCCATCCAACATATGTAACCCATTATGGTGATCAAAAGAACAAAAATTCTGACCAATCGAATCATCACATGGGCCACCCTTGAATTTGGATATTTCTAAATGGTATACAATTTTTATTTTTATTTTTTTGGTTTGGCCTACTTTATGATTGAATCTGCCATTTTTGGCTAGTTAGATAATCTTAGTGAGGTGCATCTATTAGACAGCTTGGAAGTCAGATAATACCACGTAAGTCTCACAATTATCTATTCTCCACTTTTTAAAGAAAAATAAAAGAAGGGCATTTATTCAATTTCTCCCCCCCTTAAAATCACCATGGAGAGTTTTGGTTCTTCAAGGCACTATTTGGTAAAATCAGAACTGAGAAGAATTTTCGGGTAAAAATCCCTATATATTTTGTAAATGTGCTCAAATCACACTTAGGTAGACAGCTTAGTTACCCTAATTATAACATTCATGCCAATTTGTCATGTGTCCATAACATCCAATCCGTTAAAATGGTTGGCCCCACCATGATCACCTTGCAAAAAATCAGCCTAATTCTGCTAATGATCAGGTGGGTTATGTACCTTTGATCAGATAAGTGACCAGTGACCGTCCATTGTTTTCAAAGATGTGGTCCACATGATGAGCAGAACTTTGACCCGGGTAACGGGATCCAGATTTTGGACGGTTGGATGAGGCACCCACATGACACTTTGGCTTTAAAATGCCATTTGGAACATAGCTTTGAGGTCCAAGTGTGTCTGAGCCCCATGCCAGTATGAAGTAGCATCCAAAACATGGACGGTTCATATCATCAAAAGTTGGTCTTTTTCTTTACCACCATCCATTGTGGGTTGGTTAGGATCACCTGATAAAAAAACATAAGCGATCCATCATGATCGAGCTAAATGGAGGGTTTAGATTGTTCATTGGAACTACTTTTTTAATTCTCTTGTGGGCTGTGATCCGGGTTGTGTTTCTTCTATCTTTTGTAACTTCTGATATCATAGTGGATTGGTGTCACTTTGTGCCGTGGTTTTTTTTTTTTTATTATTATCCATGATGGGTTTTTTCACATAAAAATCAGATTGCCTCTTGTGTGTGTCGATTTGCTTGTGTGATTGCTACTGTGGTGTGTTCCTCACCATGCTTTGATTGCTTCCATTACGGGGCTCCTAAACCCAACAAGTGGTATCAGAGATAAAAGTGGGAAGGAGACAGAGAGAATCTGAGGCGAGACATTAATGACGTCTTCTAGCATAAGATTCGATGTGGAGAAAGATTTCGTAAAAGAAAAACATGGAAAGTGATAGATATCTATGAAAGAAGTAGAGTGGAAGAATGTGGACCAGTACGCCAATATCTAAATCAGGTTTATTGACTGCGATTGGGTTTGATCGGGAGAACTATTCATAGTGGAGCTGCCGGATCAGCAGCGGGATCTACGATTGCTCGTGCGTGGCGTGCGCAAGGGCCAAATGAGCAAGCGGGTGGTGAAGGTGCAATGATGAAGTCGATGAAGCATGAGAAGTGGTGGAGCTATGATAATGATGGAATAGAGATTGAAGATGATACGTAGCAAGATGGTGCATGATGATTTGAGTCGTAGTGGAGTTTGTCGGGATTGGACACTTCAAATCTTCAAGCATGAAGACCATCGACCGGTCGATCATAAGGGATTTCAAGACAGCAAGTTTTCTAGAATATTTTTGGGCTATCCAGCCGGCCGACAGTCTCCTAATTGGACTTAGTTTGTTGCGCGGTTTGTTGCGCAAGGAGTTTCTAATTTCGATTTTTTCCTATTTAAGGGGATGTAATCCGGGATTACGGTTGCCGCCAATGGGCCAACAGATTGAGAGAGTTCTGGAGCAAGAGAAAGAGCTAGGAGAAAGCTTGAAGTTCTCTGGGTTGAGGAAAAAGGGATGTGTTTATCCTTCTCATTTGAGAATTAGCTTCGTTAGCTTAGGTTTTCTCTTGTGGGCTATGACCTGGATTGTGTTTCTTCTATCTCTTGTAACTTTTGGTATCTTAGTGGATTGGTGTCGCTTTGTGCCGTGGTTTTTTACTCATGATGAATTTTTCCACATAAAAATCGGATTGCCTCTTGTGTGTGTCAATTTGCTTGTGTGATTGCCATTGTGGTGTGTTCCTCGCCTGCTTTAGTTGCTTCTGCTATAGGGCTCCTAACCCCAACAAAATGATCTTAATAATCCATTTCACATGCTATTTTTGGATGGTTAGGATATTATGATCAGTAGATGGACCTAGTGCTCCACGAATCCCTATGTAACTAGAAGCACAGGATAATTTATCAGACATTACATTTTCCAACAACTAGAAGCACGGCATGGTTTCTCAACATCACATTTCCCAAAAAAATGTGCCGTTTACAATATTATAGAAAGGCCCACTTAATGAGTGGACCGGACAGAATTTCGGGCCAGAAAGAGTCTCCGTAGGCTGTGCCTAGTCAACGACATAAATCTCATGCTAACATGCCACGTGTGGTAGCATGTATTAGCGGGACATGACTTTCCAATAACCTGGTGTTACACGCCTGGAACCCTAAGTTACAGTGGCCCACTATGATATTTGTGTTATATCTACCATCCATCCTTTCCACCTGCTTCTTTTAGGCATGAGTCGAAGTATGAGGTTGATCTAAAACGCAAGTGGGCCACAATGAAAAATAAATAAGGGCATGCTTGGTTGCAAAAACTGGATTCCAGAGAAAATTTAGATTCCTATGTTGGAACGTAAAATTGCACAAACTGAATTGAAAATCCAGACATCTAAAGCTTGTTGTTTGGTTGAAACTGTGTAATCTAGATTCTGTTTGATTGAAAACTATGTAATCCAACCGTTGCTTGCAACATGGCCCGCTTGAGTTTTTGAATCCTCCTAAGAACTTGACCCCTGGCCTATAGTAGTCCCACAAGATAAATGACCAACAAATAAATGTTATAGAGGGCACTAGGAAGGTTTTAATGGTGGGAATTCAATCAACATTGTCTTACTATGGTGTGGTTCACTTGAGATTTAGATCTGCCTCATTTTTTGTCTAATGCCCTTAAATGAGCTCTCCAAACGAATGAATCCTATGGATATAAAATGCATGTATTATAAATACATCGAGGTGGGCACCACCTAAGGGTATTATTGTCAATGTTGAATGATGCTCAGTTCTGTCCCCCACACTGCTTCCACTAATTCCAATTCCAGCCAATTTAGGTTTGATCTGTTTGGCTGGAATTTGCTGCCAAACACACCGGTTAAAATTGAATTTTGCCGGAATCCAAATGTCAATATAAAAACCAATTTTTAGATGCCAACCAAACATGCCCTGAATAAATAAATAAAAACTAACTCTCATAATTGAAATATTTCTTGAAGGCAACGAGTTAGATGACATATAAACATCATGTGTGAGCATTTCCATCCCACCATGTCGTATGGTGTGGCCCATTAAAATTTTGGATTTATCAATGTTCTAAAATAACTTGGCAGCACACATAGAGGAAGTGAATATAACACGTACACAATGATGGGCAGTACAGCAAGTCACGTCCGTAGCAGTGAGTGGGCTCACAGCTTCAAGCCTCCTAAAAAGGTAAGAGCCTCATGATCGCTTGATGGAAAAGGCATGGCCCCACCATGTAGTTGTGTAAATTCCAACGTTGCAGGCGCGCATTTTAGCTATTTTAACGTGCACCCAATGGAGGGCGCATTGATTGCGTGTTGTTTGCCCACATGGAAATACAGGTTTAACTGTCACCGTCCGTGCGTTTGTTGAGAGCGCAGATGATACGGCAGAGATGGAAGATCTGAGAGATATGGTAGATGGATCTTGTAAGTTATATTTACAGATGGCCTATTTATTCATCAATCTCAACTGTCCAACTAGTGGGCCCCATTATGGATAGAGGATGCATTCAAATTATTTTTCCTTTCCACCACTCACTTTGACCATTTAACAGTTTTTCTTTTCCACCGTTGATTTTAAGGCCAGTGCTTAGCTGGTTAGGATCTTCTTATTTACGAGTATCTTGAATCAATTTCCTTCCATGGTGGGTCCTACTAGATAGAAATCCAAATTGAAAGATAACATAGTCACATGTAATTAATATAGCAACATGGTTCGTCTATAGTCAGCATGGTGGCTGTAGACACAAACCTATGGTTGGCATCCAATCCTCATTATTCCCTATAGTGTGGCCCACCTGAATTGAAGAGATTTGGCTGGGTCTTGTTCTCAAGGGCTGGAATAAAGGATGGAAACTCATGGCCGGAGTCGATTTTCCATATACAACATGGTGGGGCTCTGAGCATGGGCTGTTTTATGCACTACATAAAACTGGATTTGCAGAGGATTCTAGTTGGTTCATGTTTAAGTTCTCTAGCACATTGTGAACGCTACCTGCCGTGTAAGTAACCGCCTTTACTTTTGCTTATTGTTGGGGTCCCAAAATGTTAGAGTCCTCAAAACAAATAAAATGATCACGCACCTTGAGAAAATCCCCCAAAACACCCCTCATCACGTACAAAAGATTAAGATTTACAATGTCGGGGTCTCTTACTTAGCCATTTTGGGTGAAAATTCACAGTGGGCTCCGCGAATCATCGTGATTAGAACCACTGAAAATTAAGTCATGATCATCATCATGAATTATCATGACCAGTGGATGACCATTATTCACCAAATGGACCCCGCAAACCCATCATTTTAAAGAACCCAATTAAAACAGACAAAAGAGTCTATCAACGCACCTAAAAAATCCGGCTTGACGCACCCTTAAAATATTTGAAATCAGATGATGAATTTAAGGGTGCATCGGACTCTGATGCATCTATAAATTCAGTCCGACGTATCTGAAAAATCGACAGAAAACAGATGATAAATTTAAGGGTACGTTGGAGTCTGACGCACTCATAAATTCAGTACAAAACAAAAATAATTTAAGGTTACCACCCTTGAATTTGGGACCTGAGTCACCAATACTCGGGTGTCGGATTTTGGGATGTTATAAGTTTAAAGTTTGTTAATTAAATGTTTTTTTTTAAAGATTGCTTGTTTGGAGAAGCTCCATGGAGTTTGTTTTCCCTTGTTCATTATTAAAAGTAAATATATTTTAAATCTAATACATTTTGCTACTTAAGAAACTCCTGTCGAATCCTTAGGAGTTTGAAATATTTTACTTCTTTTATTAATGATTTATTTAAAAATGTATGAGTTTACATGTTGAAGAGAAAGAGTGATATTTTTTCTTATTTTATTAAGTTTAAAACATTAAATGAAAATTAGAAAGGAAAGAAAATTGAGTATTTAATAACCAATAATGAAGGAAAGTACATCTCAAAAGAATTCAAAGTTTTTTTTTTTTTCTTTTTAACAGTAAGTATGGAAGTAAGTATGACACTACACGGTCCCTGGTACACCACATGTCACACCCCGAAATTCAGTACCCAAGTTGGTCAAGCCCGAATATGAATTCTAGACTTGTGAGGTTAATTAAATTAGATTATATTTCTATCTACACAATTTTCATTCATTTTCACATACAATCAGAACAAAACTAAAAGAAAATAATTGAAAACATTCTCATTAATAAAACATCCATTAATCCATCATTGAGTCTTTATTACATTGATATTCAATATCAAACTGACTTAATAATAAAGTAAAATTTAAATTCAAACTACTCATAAAATAATAAAATGGAAATCCTCAATATTATCTAGCTTACTCTTCATACTCTAATCCTATACATACAAAACTATTCAAGGGGGTGTGAACGTGATGGCTCATAGGGTGACGCAAGGAGGACGTGGTAGGTCGATCACTGTCTCCCTAACTTATAGTTTCTCGAATCCACGAGAAGAAATAAAAGATAAAAGAGGAAATAAATTCCGAATAATTACTTTATTGATGATTGAATCAATAAAAACGAAATTACAATGCATATAAATAGGAAACTAAACCCTAGGTAAAGTGTCAAACTCCAACTCCAACTGAATCTCCTAGAAAACGTAACTTACTATAAATAGTAAACTTACTATTTATAGAAGTCGTTCAATCCTACTAGAACTCTTGGTTTTCGGCCAAAAATAAAAAGTTATCAAACGGCCTCAACCACGTTGTTCTACTAAATGTTCTAAGCCCTTTTCATGTTGGGCACTAACTCTAAAACCCTACAGATGCACAGTTATGATCGAATTAAAACTTACTATAAATAGTAAAACTGAAAATAAACTAGCCTAATGACTGTCGATACGGTTGAATCTCGCGATTCCAGCTTGGGCAACCCAGCATAGCGGGGTTGGTTGGATAAAGTAGCTCGAGCTACCCCAAATTGATATATTATACGTCCCGTAACTCATTCCGGTTTGTGAGATACGACCGATTTACGGTCCTGATGGTCCGGATCACTTTCGACCCTGACCGGTCTTCTTTTGCTCTATCTGGGCCATGAAATAATCAGCGACCCGTTCTACATCATAGGGTCACATCATTCTCAAGTTAAAAATTCTATGAAAATACCAAGTATAATTCAATATATTGAACATGGTCAATTACAAGAAATAAATTGTTATTCACATCACCATAGTAACAATTTAAATTTACGGTACAAAAAAAAAAAAAAAAATTTAAAATCTTTTTGGACTATTCCAGGGCAAAGCACCTATATAATATAATTATTCTTTTTGGGCAGAGCACCCATAACATATATTGATCCTTTTGGGGTAGAGAATCTGTAACATATACGGATCATTTTAGGGCAGAGTACCCTTAACACATACTGATCCTTTTAATGCAAAGTGTCCTCATTTAAACATATTTTTCATTACTTTTTCTAGAGATCATAATTCTCAATTTTGATTCTTTATCATTTTTTTTTCTACAAGGACTTGAAGTGCGTTATTTGTTCGTAATAACATAGTTTGTCATAATTGAAAATTTGTATAATAGAGTTCACACTGGTTTTTTCGTAATTGTTGCACACAAAACTATCAAGGCTTGTAGTGTTCTAGAAGCAGTTCGCTAGGAACCCGACAATAATCTCATACCCTAGAGAGGGGGTGGATAACATCTTAAGGAAAGCGTATAAGATGCTTCAAAATGCTTCAAATTCTGGTTTGAAGTTTAACTTTCGGTGTGTTTCATTTACCTGCCATCCATATTATTCATCATTTGGGTAGACCTTAAAAAAAGCCAAGTTACCGCAATTGCAATCTTAAATATTCAACCTGCGGCATTTTGGAAATAGGTGGAGCAACTTTTCTCCCGGTACCAACCATTTGACCCCTAAGGTGTCCATCTTAGGAAAAAAGTGTAGAAAAGCATCAGAACTAGCTTGGCACAGTCAGGGGCTGTTAGGGGCCACCTTGACGTGTGGGTTTTATCCAAGTTGTACATCCATTTTGCTGAGCCTAAAATGAGTCAAATCCTAGGTTCATGGGGACTACATTGTGGGGGATTGAACACCCACCATTACAAACTTTCCAGGAGATGACTTTAAGATAAGTTGATATTTGTGTTTTCCCTTCATTCAAGTCATATGACCTTATGCACTGGCAAATAAACCTTACCCTAGGCCCTGGAAAGTTTTCATAGGTAGGTATCATTATCACTGTTGCTTCCTGTTGTGTGATTCAATTGAGCTTTGGATTTGCCTATTTTTGGGCTTATACCCTAAAATGATATAGTAAAATGGATGGATGGTATGGATAAAACCCCTACATCATGGTGGGCAACTCCCAACCCCTGCCTATGTCCAGCTCTGGACAGGTGGGGTAGTACCCAATCCATGTCGGAGTCATGCGGGGCATAAAGGGCGCGGCTTCTGTAGATTGGGGAAAGGTGGGTGGATCCCTTACCATGGGGCCCTCCGTGATGTATTTTCCTTACATCCACACCATCCATCCATTTTGAGAGCTCATGTTAAGGCATGATTCCAAGCAATGAAGCAGATCCAAATTTCAGTTGGACCATGCCCCCAAAAACGATGGTGATTGACCATTAAAAACTTTTTGTGGGCCACAAAAGTTTTGGATTAAGCTGATATTTGTACGGTATCTTCATCCAGGTCTTTGTGACCTTATCAATAGGTTGGATGGCAAATAAACATTCCCGTGGCCCCCAATTTTTTTTTTTTAATAGTGGGTATTAAATCAACATTTTTTCCAATAGCGTTGTCCACCTAAGATTTGTATTTGCTTCATTTTTGGAATCATGCCTACTATGAGCTGTCCAAATTGATGGATGACGTGGATGTAAGGCACATACACCACAATGGGCCCCACGGTCAAGGGTCCACCCATCTTGGTTCCCACCGGGGTCTACCGAATCCGTACTGGGTCATAAAGTCACTGGAAGGAACCCATAGGAAGCAAGTTAGCTCCTACCGTGATGTTTGTGAGAAATCCACCTTGTCCATTGATTTTGTTGGCAGTTGATGTCAGGACATAAGCTAAAGATAGCCAGTTTCAAAAGTCAATTGTGCCACATGACAACGAAACAGTGGGGGATTAAGAGTCCATCTTTGAAACATCCATGAGGCCACAAAAGTTTTGGATCACACTAATATTTGTGTTTTCGGTTCATTCCCGTCGACATGACCTCAGATGAAATATAAGCATCACAGCGGATCCTAAAAAGGTTTCAACAATAAGCAGTTTCCTCCCCACTTATTATTGTCATGTGGCTCGCTTAAGTTTTGGAACTGCCTCATTTATGGGATCATGTTCTAATATGAGCTGGCAAAATGAATGGAAGGGTGGACTTCTCACAAACATCATGGTGGGCCCACCTAGCTTCTGACCACGTTAACTTCATGACCGAGGGTCAGCGTCCAAAGTCACTTTTTTCCTTTTCTTTCTTTCTTTCTTTTATTATTATTATTTTTTCGGTATTCCAGGCTTAAAATTGCTTTTTAAGATGTGAAGCAGTGACTCGATATAAACAAAAAAAGAAAAGAAAAAAAAGAAGAAGAAATAGATACAACATCCGTGCCTATGAAGGCAAGGCAATTTCGTACCTCTAAATTGTGTATCATGCATATGGAATTTGTATACCATGATCAGTAGTAGTATCAGGTATCCTATTAATCAATTAGCCCAGGAGGGAAAACTCCTTTTATTTTACTATCTTAATCATCTAGTTTCTTCGTACCAATTTAGATGGCATATAGTCAGCACGGTGGGCCTTGGGGAGATTCAAATCGAGGTTGTTCAACCTCTAGTGTTTTATTCAATGCGGCCCACTTAAGAATCATCATGGAGGGACTTGGGCACCTGGTGCTGGGTTCACCCTACAATAAGAGAGGGGGAGGAGATTCGTTAAAATCGGGGCAATGTGTTCTGTCAGGATGTGATTATGGGCTCACGTTGATGTATGCGTTGTCTATTAGTGTCTTCCATATGTTTTTCCAGCTTATCTTAGGGGATGAGTGAAGCATATCCAAATCTTAAGTGGACACATGGTGATAAAAACTCGTAGGTTGAACCCACCATTAAAAACTTCTTAGGGTTACAAAAGTGTTGGAATGATTAGATATTTGTGTTTTTCATTTATTATCATTGACCTCCACCAAACACATCTATCTACTTTTCAAGTAAACCATAATAGTAGTAATTGATGTTGGAAAACCGGTCAGCGGAAGCACTGAAGAAGATTAAACAATCACCACAAAGCCACACAAGCAATCAACGCAAAAGCAAACGAATTTTACATAGAAAAACTCTTGTGGGAAAAAACCACGGCACAAAGCGACAACTTCCACTATAAATTCAGATGATTACAGATCTAGAACTACCCGAGTAGATCCCAAAGATGAACAAAGCACACAACCTCTCAAATCCCTCTCTCCCAATAACCCTAATCCCGTTTAGAACAGCTAGGTATTGCTAAGCATGAGGTCTAACACGATTAGGAAACATATATAAGAGGAAACCCGAAAATAGAAACAAGTAGCGCGAAAACCGCGCAACACTACAATCTTCACAGATAGCAGACCGGTCGCATAACCGGTCGTGATTAATCCAGAGAGGTTTGCTCGCTGCTGCCTCAACTCAGACCTGTCCCCAGACCGGTCTGAGCACCCTGCGACCGGTCTGAGCTGCTAGCGACCGGTCTGGCGACCGACCGGTCTAAAAAAACGTCCAGAGAGTTTTGGACTCAAAACTGCGTAGTCTGTCCACTGGCCGACCGGTCGGGCGACCGGTCGGTGGACTCTGTTCACGCACAGTAATGAGGCCTTCACAACAAACTCCACCAAGGCATCATTACACTTCAAACCATCTCTTCTACTCTTCAAAGAACTAAACTCATCATCAATCATAGTAGCCGCTTCTCATGCATCACTGCGTCTTCATTAAGCATTCGCCAATCCCAGAGAAGTTACGCAGAACTTGAACTTCTCTATAGGGACCACCTTGGTCAGCATATCCGCCGGATTCACGCTGGTGTGAATCTTGTCTAGAGTCACATCTCCTTCCTCAAGCACGTGTCGAATAAAATGGTGACGCACATCAATGTGTTTAGTACGTGAGTGATAAACAAAAGTTTTAGCCAAATTTATAGCACTTGAGCTATCACAATTAACAGGCACAGCTTTCTGCTGAAGCCTCAACTGATTTATCTTCCCTTTCAACCAAACAGCTTCCTTGAAAGCTTCTGTCACTGCCATACACTAAGCTTCAGTAGTAGAAAGAGCCACCACCGACTGAAAGTTAGACATCCAACTAATCGCTCCACCCGCTAATGCAAACGAGTACCCTGAAGTCGATCTCCTATTGTCCACACTACCTGCGTAGTCAGAATCGACATAACCAACCAACTTGTCCTTTGACTTGTTAAACGTCAAGACATAGTCATGCGTACCCCGAATGTATCGAAGTAGCCATTTCACAGCTTCCCAATGTTGTTTGCTCGGGTTAGACATGTATCGGCTTACAACACCCATAGCCTGTGAAATATCTGGTCTTGTACAGACCATGTCATACATTAAACTGCCCACAGCACTTGAATAGGGCACATAAGACATAACAAGCTTTTCTTCATCCGTTTTGAAACAATGTTAAGAAGAAAGCTTGAAGTGAGCCGCGTGGGGAACGCTAACCGGTTTGGACTTGTCCATCTCGTACTTTTTCAATACCTTCTCAAGGTATTCTTCCTGAGATAACCACAACCTGCTCCTCTTCCTGTCTCTATGAATATCTATGCCAAGAACCCTCTTTGCAGCCCCCAGATCCTTAATCTCGAATGTCCCTGAAAGCTGAATCTTCAATACATCGATATCAGACATGCTATGACTGGCAATAAGCATGTCATCGACGTACAACACAAGTATAAGAAACTTCTCATCATTCAGTGTCTTATAATAGACACAATGATCGTACTCGCTCTTGGCAAAGGCCTGACTCATCATGAAGGAATCAAATTTCTTGTACCACTGCCTAGGCGATTGTTTGAGACCATACAACGATCTTATCAACCTGCAAACCTTGTTCTCGGCCCCTTGCACTGTATAACCTTCTGGTTGCATCATATATATCTGCTTTTCCAATTTCCCATGCAGGAAAGCAGTCTTCACATCCATCTGTTCTAACTCTAGGTCGTATTGGGCAATCAGGGCCAACACGAACCTGATAGATACTTGCTTCACAATCGGTGCAAAAATCTCATTGAAGTCTACGTCTTCACGTTGAGCATAGCCTTTTGCTACCAACCTTGCTTTGTATCTATCCTGTTTCTGCCGAAAAATCCACTTACACCCTATCGCTTTTTGGCCCACTGGAAGCTCCACAAGCTCCCAAGTCTCATTCTTATACAAGGAGTCCATCTTGTCTTGCATTGCCATCTTCCACTTCTCAGCATCTACATCCTGTAGTGCTTCCTCAAAGTTAGACGGATCCCCCTAATCTGTAATGAGAGCGAATGTAATATTCGAGTCATCCCTGTACCTTGCCGGTAACTTGCGATCCCTGGGTGGATTTCTTTGCATAAGTGGTTGCTCCACCTGATCATGTACCTCTATCTGTGCCTCGGTATCGGCCCGTGTCTTATCTCTGTCCTCATGAGTATCAACCTGTTCTAATGTTTCTGGTTTCTTTGTAGCATCCTTACGGAACAAAGACCCCTCATTAAACTTGACATCACGGCTCAGGGTGATCTTCCGTGTGACAGGGTCATATATGCGATATCCCTTCACACCATCACCATAGCCAACAAAGATCCCTTTTTTGGCCCTATGGTCTAGCTTATCTCTCTCAACTGACGGTACATGAGAGTAAGCTTCGCAACCAAAAACTCGCAGGTTTGAGTAGTCTAGCGTACGACCACTCCACGCTTCCTCAGGGATTTTACATTCAATTGCCATAGAGGGTGACCGATTTATCAAGTAACAAGCCATGTTAACGGCCTCAGTCCATAGCTCTTTGCCCAACCCAGCAATACTAATCATGGATCGAGCTCTCTCCAAGAGAGTCCGATTCATCCGCTCTGCCACACCATTTTCCTCTGGGGTGTGGCGCACTGTGTTGTGCCTCACGATCCCCTCCTCTTTACAATACGTGTTAAATTCCCTGGAAGTGAACTCACCACCATTATCGGTTCTCAAAAATTTCAATTTCTGCCCTGACTGATTCTCCACCATCGCCTTCCAATACTTGAAGGTCGTGAAAACATCAGATTTATTTTTTAGAAAATAAACCCAAACCTTCCTGCTATAGTCATCGATAAATGACACGAACCACGATGACCCACCAACAGAAATAACGGGCGACGGCCCCCATACATCGGAATGGACATAATCAAGCAACCTTTTACATACATGTTTCCCTCCTTTAAAAGACAATCTAGACTGTTTCCTATACATGCAATGTTCACATATACTAAAGTCTACAGATTTAAAGGAAGGAATCAAAGATCGTTCAGAGAGTACCTTCATGCCCCGCTCGCTCATGTGGCCTAAGGGTGCATGCCACATACGTGCAGACGTGGAGTCTACTACAGTCGCTGCAGCTCCACCTACTGAAGTGCTCCCAATCAGCCTGTAAATGTTTTCATGCCTCTGTCCCTTCATAATTACAAGGGCCCCCTTTGAAACTTTGCAGAAACGGTCAAAACCGGTGAACTTGTACCCCAATGCTTCGAGTGCACCAAGGGAGATCATATTCTTCCTCAACCTTGGAACGTGCCTTACTTCCGTCAAGGTCCGTTCGATCCCATCGAACATCTTGATGCGCATTGTACCAATCCCCACAACCTTACAGGCGTAGTTATCACTTAAAAATACCAAGCCTCCTTCATACTCCCTGTAGGAAGTAAAGACGCTCCTATTTGGGCACATGTGATATGAGGCCCCAGAGTCCATGATCCACTCATCACAGAGAGGTCCAGCCTTTGACACCGTCAAGACTTCACACATATCACTACCACCTTCCTCGACTTCAGCGGTATTGACTTCCCTAGAAGAATCATCTGACTTCTCCTTCTTATATTTAGGACTCTTGCAGTCCTTTTTCATGTGCCCAACTTGGCCACATCCCCAATACTTCAACTTGCCTTTATCCTTGCCCTTCGATTTGGATCGAGAACGTGACGATCCTTCACCTCGCTTAGAATTCCTTCCTCTCATAAACAATACTTCGAAGGAGGAATTAGTATCACCGCTCTTCTGTCTCATGGCCTTTGATTGAAGGGCTGAGACAACGATCTCGACACTAATAGTGTCCCTACCCACGCACAACGAGTCCCTAAGTGACTCATATGAACTATAAAGCAAGTTCAACAAGATCAAGGCTTGATATTCGTCTTTCATCTGCTCACCAAAATCGAGCAACTTGCAAATCAGCTTGTTGAATGTGCTAATGTGGTCCTCCACATCTGTCCCCTCCGCCATCTTCAAAGTGAAGAGTTGCATCATTAGATACATGAGATTTTCTAGAGACTTCTTCGCATAGATGTTCTCTAGCTTGGTCCATGTTTCTACAGCTGTCTTCTCCTTCATGACGTTATAGAGGGCATCATCAACAAGGCACAATTGGATTGAGCCCATTGCCTTCTCATCCATCTTTGTCCACTCATCATCTTTCATCTCGGCAGGGCGCTTTCCAAGGGCGTTCATGACCCCTTGCTGATTTAGGACGGCACGCACCTTCACCTTCCATAACTCGAAGTTATTTTTGCCCGAGAACTTCTCAACGTCGAACTTGGTACTTGAAGCCATGAGATCATTTCAGAAAACTTCTTCTTAACCCTCCAACGATTGCTCTGATACTACTTGTTGGAAAACCGGTCAGCGGAAGCACCGAAGAAGATCAAACAATCAACACAAAGCCACACAAGCAATCAACGCAAAAGCAAACGAATTTTACATAGAAAAACCCTTGCGGGAAAAAACCACGGCACAAAGCAACAACTTCCATTATGAATTCAGATGATTACAGAGCTAGAACTACCCTAGTAGATCCCAAAGATGAACATGGCACACAACCTCTCAAATCCCTCTCTCCCAATAACCCTAATCCCGTCTAGAACAGCTAGGTATTGCTAAGCATGAGGTCTAGCACGATTAGGAAACAAATATATAAGAGGAAACCCGAAAATAGAAACAAGTAGCGCGAAAACTGCACAACACTACAATCTCCACAGACCGCAGACCGGTCGCACGACCGATCGTGATTAGTCCAGAGAGGTTTGCTCGCTGCTGCCTCAACTCAGACCTGTCCCCAAACCGATCTGAGAACCCCGCGACCGGTAGGGCGACCGGTCTGAGTTGCCAGTGACCGGTCTGGCGACCGGTCTCAAAAGTTCAAAAAACGTTAAGAGAGTTTTGGACTCAAAACTGCGTAGTCTGTCCACTGGCCGACTAGTCGGGCGACCGGTCGGTGGACTCTGTTCACGCACAGTAATAAGGCATTCACAACAATTGATTGTTAAAAACTTCTTATGGGCCTAAAAAGTTTTGGATCAAGCTGATATTTGCGTGGTACATTCATCCAAATCTTTGTGACCTTATCAATAGGTGGCATGGAAAATAAACATCCATGTGGCCCTTACAAAGTTTTTAATGGTGGGTATTCAATCAACATTGTTTCCTTTAGTATTGTCCACCTAAGATTTGTATCCGCTTCATTTTTGGAATCTTGCCTTAGTATGACCCGTCTAAATGGATGGACGGTGTGGATATAAGGCACATATATACGTAGTGGTGAGCCCCACGGTCAAGGATCCACCCATCTTGGTGCATCTAAGGATATATCAAAGCTGCAAGTGCATAAAGTCATTGGAAGTGGATTCTTAGCGACCCTACGTAAATGTTTGTGAGAAATTCACCTTGTCCATTGATTTTGTCAACTTATGCCAGGACATAAGTAAAAAAAAAAAAAGGCTGATAACAATGCTTATATGTGAAAAAAAAAAAAAAAAAAAACTGCAAGCATTTTCCTCCCCACTTTTTCTTGTCACGTGACATGCTTAAAATACTTCACTTCTGAGATCATGTTCTAACAAAAGCGGACAAAATGGATGGACAAGGCGAACTTCTCCCAAATATCATGTTGGGTCCAGTATTAAGAACTTCTCAGGGTCATGAAAGGTTAATTAGACATTTGTGTTTTCTCTTTGTTGCAGTTTAGGTGACCTTATTAATAGGTTGGATGGCAGATAAACATTATAGTGGGCCCTAATGGTGGGCTTTTTTTGTCACACATTTTTTTTTTTTTTACTGATAAGTATTTTGTTGATAAAAAATACTTATGAGCCGAATAAGTAAAAGCCAAGATAAGTGGCTCGTGTGAAGTAATTTACCATAGTGGATCGAAACTTCCCTCACTCGTATGCAATGTGCAATCCTTTCACACGTACGAATCAAGTAACCGTCGGTTAACGATGTGCTAGAAAAGAAATCTACAGTGATGCGCACCTCTTGAGCGGCATGGATCACCAACATGCTTTCCATGGGGCCCATGTGAGATGCTCGTTCGGAAAACCACACGCGCGCGAATGCTTCCATTTGCCATCTAGCTGATCGCACATACACGCGACAGTGACGTGTCGGCGTTAGCGGTCGCTACTCGTGGCCCCGCCACGTGCTCCTAAACCCCAGTTCGAATTTTTCAGATTCCAAAACCACTAGTGGTTTTGTTCGACGAGATGGTTAGTTTCGCCTCTGTCGCGACTCACATTTGAGCGTGTCCCGCCACTCAATGGGGCCCACATGATGAGTCTTCCAAAGATTTGAACCGTCTATATTCTCCTCACTGTAGTAATTAATCTATTGTTTTGATGATCAAGCTTCAATTACGATACTATACATTGATTTTTATAGTTGAATGGATGCCGTTGAAAATTTTCTTTTCATTATAAATTCATCTAAAGAAAACGATGGTCACGATCACATGTTCAGCCTAATTTTCGTAAGGTAACTCTTGGATTTTGAAATATGGACGATTCAGATCATCAGAGCACTTAGCATGTCGGTCCCGGTGGGTGGAGATGCTAGATACTGAATAGCGACAGAGGCAAAACGGAATCCTTCTCGGGCACGAATTAGGTGTTACCTAGGGAACAGTGTAGTCGGTGTTACCCCCTACGATATGGCCCACATGTATGATATTTTGTGTATCCATGCCGTCCATCCTTTCCTACAGCCCATTTTAGAATGAGGTTCCAAAAATGATGCAGATCTAAATCTCAAGTAGACCATACCACTAGAAACAGTGGGATTAAGCGCTGCACCATTAAAAATTCCAAAGAGCCCATCGTAAGGTTTTGGTAATGTTTATTTGCAATCCAATCTCTTAATAATGTCAATAAGCTATTGATGAAGGTAAAATATATAGATCCGATTGATACAAAACTTTTGTGGCCAACAAAACGTTTTTAATTGTTATTCATCACTATTTCTATTTTTTATGGTCCACTTGAGATTTATATCTTCTTAGGTTTTTGGATCACATCCTAAAATGATATGAAAAAACATATACACGGCGTGGATATGTAAAAAAATACATCAAGATGGGCCCACACGGTTAGGGTAACACCCACTAAGCTGTTCCCAGGGCAACACCTAATTCCCGCCCATCGTTCTCCTCTTTCCCCATTTGAGACAGGACCGCTAGGTGGGCCCCACCTATCATAGAAAAGCTGTTCGCCTCCCTCTTGCCGACATAATGATGGGGTCCACATATTAAATGCCCACGCATCACGTGGGCCATGGTGGTGTGACACGTGTAATCTAAACGTATAATCAATCATGACTATCAACTTTTTGATCCTTACAGATGAGATATTCTAAAATGGCCTTGCACGTGTAAAGGGAGCACGCGTGTATAATCTAGACCGTTCATCAGAACATACGCATAGGATAAATGCTATGTGTAAAAAATTAGGACTGTCACATAATTGGGTGGACCTCGGGTACATGTTCAATCTGGACCATTCATCAATTTCTCTTGATCGATTATCTGGTTTGTGCAAGTATGGATCATCTGATGATCATCGTCACCGTGAAGGTGATGGATAGGATTGTCCAACGAGTACTGATTTTGAACTGGGGTCCATCCCCATTAGGGCCCACCAGATGAATTGTTCCAAGCACAACTTCCACGTGTACAGTGGGATGTAAGTTTCGCATGCAAATACTACATTGTAAATTTCTTGTGCTGTCATGTGATGATGAGGTCTGGCAAACTATCAGCACCAATCACGAGGAATGTGATGTAGGACAAAAGGAAGTGCAGCTCATGGACGGCTGGGATGACATGCTATAAACTACTTTAACGGTTTTTAAAATAAGAGAGTTAAATTTGAATTTCTGGGGTTGTTTGATTGGCGGAAATCCCTGATAAATTAAAAGAGTTGGGTCTTACTGCAGTTATGTTGTGGAAAGACAAGTATAGAAATCAACGGTTCAGCTGGAAGACGCACAGGCGTTTCAACAGCAGGTCTTAAGGTTTGAAGGCGTGTTTGGTGAAAAGAATTAGACGGACTTAAAAGAGTACTTAAGATGGATTGACTTTGGAAATTCACTCTAGCTACGTTTGAATGGTTGGATGGGAGGCCACCGCACATCACATCATAAACTATAAAGAGGTTGAAGGGATCCTCCAAATCCCACCTTGAAATCTCTGTTACAGCCTATCCCTTAAATCCAAATTCCTTCTTGAAATCGATGACAGATTGCATCGATAATATGTCAATCATGTCTCTGTGGGGTCCACTATGGTATAAGTGTTTATCCACACCATTCATCCATTTTCTCATATCGTTTAAGGGAATGATCTAAAAAATGAGGCAGGTCCAAAGCTCATGTAAACCTCACAAATGAAGCAACAATATAATGGTACCTACCTTGAAACCTCTCTACAGGCCACCGTGATGTTTTTTTACCAACCAACCTAGTCATAAGGTCAGGTAGACCTTGATGAAATGAAAACACAAGTATTGAAAAGACACGAAACTTCTATAGCTCCCAGGAAGTTTTTAATAGTGGGCGTTCAATTCCCACTTTACGTCCACTTAAGCCTTAGTTCTTCCTCATCACTTTGGGTTCATACCCTACACTGACCCGGAAATATGGATGGACGGTGTGGATAAAACCCTTGCATCACAGTGGGCCCCATAGAGCCCTGCTGGAACGGATGATCATTTAGGCAGGGTAGGACACAACCCACATGGGTTTTCCAACTGCATCCCACTAACCATCCGAACATCACCTACCATAAGTCTCATGCACAACTGAATTCATGGGTGCAATCCAAACATGGCTGGTGCACAACCATGTTTACAGTAATACCAGGATGAATCCTACATGCGGTAATGATGGCTTTTTTTACAATTCCATTCCATCTAATCGCACTAAAGTCGACGCGCCAAATGCCCCCTAAGGATACACAGTAACGTCACTCATGGGTGGGTGCAACGTGTGACTAATTGTGTGGGTGCATTGCACAGCTAACATGGTAGGTGCATTGCAGGACTAAAAATAAAGTAAAATAGAAATCAATGGTCCAATCTGATTGATGTTAGCAGATAAGTATTTTGTAATTATTATACATATTTTTAATTTATTAAAAAATTTTAAAAAAATATATAAAAAACCGTACGTTAAAATTTATTATTTTTAGTAAAGATTTTTGACCATTCAAGAGTATTTTAGGATTTAAAGAGTTTAATTGCACCTAAAACATTTGTTTAAAAAACATAGTAGAATTTTTGTGAGCTTAAACCTCATTTACTACTTTCAATAGATAAACTTTATTATTTTCAAAATGTTATGAAATTATGTCTAGGCCTATTTGGATATTAGTAAATACTTTTTCTACTTACAGCAGTAACTAATTAAGTTATTTGAGATAACTTTGGTTTATGATCACTTATAAATAGTTTTTTTTTTTTTTTTTTTTTTAAATTTAAAGTTACTTAATCACTTCTGTTTAACAAGTAGAAATCAGGATAAGCTACTTGAGTCATAAGTAGCTTATCTTAAGTAACTTACAGTCCAAACACTCCCTTAGAGTTTATAAAAGTCCTATGAAAGAAGATTGAAATCTCTTCCTCCAACACCACACAACCGCTACACTGGTACAAAAGCATGCCTTCTTATAAGAATGTTTCAGAGCTGCTTATTTCTATCACGGTACACACTGATTTACTTGGCTACTGAACAAATGTGCCACATGGACAAATGCCCCAAAACAGCTACCATCCATCTTATAAGAATTTGACACGTAATCTTCAAGTGCGTCTTGGCATTTGCCATATGTGTTAAGTTGTTCATCTGATGTATGTGTCATATATATATGACACCATGCATGAAGTATTCTACAGGTACGACATTGTTCATCAAATACCTGGCATATGCCACATGTGTTACCAAGTACTTTCCAACATCATGTATGTCCAATACAACAATGCCATGTGCCAGTTCCGACATATGATCCTTTCTAATCTTAGGTTGTTGAAAAATACCACCAATGGATATCCCAAGTCTGTCAGGTCGGCTAACCTACCATCCTAGTGCCTAATCGTCTTGACTGGGACATGACTCTACTTGCTTTGCATAGCCCTAGAGAGTGCTAGGCTTCAGCACCATTAGAAGAAAAGTGGGCAGAGATTTGTGCTCATTGCCCCACCTATGTTTTCTTAGTGGGCCAATCTGTAGGTTCGTGGGTTGCTTTTTTCCTGATTATGTAACTTTTTCCCAGATCTTCCCATCTTAAATTGAAAAATGTCTAGTGATCAAATGGCTAGGATCATTCCAGTCGCGATAATTTTCAGATACGGTATATATAGAGCTGCACCAATCAGACCAATGCTTTTGATCACAATAATAACTCAGAACGCAGATTTCCAATAACTAACAGTTTTGAAGCTTTTCCCATCTCCTTGAGGTTATACTAATGGGAACCACTGGTTCACTGAACGCTAATTACTGTTGCTAAGGGCTCGTAAGTTACTTAAGATAAGCTACTTATTCTTCTATTAGCTTATTTTGATTTCTGCTTATTAACCTGAAGTGATTAAGTAGCTTTATATATATATATATATATATATATATATATATATATATATAGGGCCGGTTTGGATACTACCAAATAAGTTACTTTTCGATTGAACTTAAGACGTTAAGTTACTTTTGGCACTTAATTAACCTCCAATGTTAATTAACCACCCTCCAATTTGGCTTTTCTACTTATCCCTCTCAGATCACGCTACATATCAAAGTTCTCTCTCATAGTTCACGCAATTACTGCTCTCTCATACCGTCCATATCAAAGGAGGCCCCACATGATGGACTGTCCAAGCAAAGGTGGGGCTCACACAGTGGACAACCCACATCAAAGATGGGCCCTACATTAATTGATGCAAGATCCAATCCACCAATCAGGTTGATCTAATCTTCTACATCTTTCCCAAAAATGGTTCTAGTCCACTCACCATGTGGATTGACTATTGAAAACAAGTGAATGGGTTAGAAAACTTCAGCCAAGTCTTCCAAGCCGTACATTTGTTTTGCAGACTGTGGCCCCACCTGACCAGTGAATCAACTTGATTATTGTGCCAGGGCATCCATATAGTGGTCCCGTTCTGATGGATGGAATGTATCTCGGACCAATCTGTTGCACAGCACGCCAACAACACTGGTGAACCGAGATCCAATCTCCGGTCTCACCCACAAACGATAAACAGAAAGAAATATAATCTAGAAGTAGAATCCAAACAAACCAACAAACCATAAGACATATTTTACGTGAAAAAAACCCCAATCAAGGGTAAAGAATCACGGTGCAAACTTTCACTATGAAGAAGACAAAGTTACAAGCAATACACTTACTTTCTCTGATGCTCCCATGCACAGAGATGACCCTTTTTGCTAACCTCTCGCCTCTTTCTCACCTTGGACATATAGAAACCCTAGTCTCATACCCCTAATCCCGGATTACACCCCTTTATATAGTAAAACCTGAAAATAAGACTCAAAATAGGAAACCACGCGTAACTAATCGCGTCCGGTCGGGCGCCCGGCCAATGCAGCATATGTCCAACGAGTAACAGGAAAAAAAATAGCTGGATATCGAGCGCCCAACTAAACTTGGTCGAGCTCCATCCTTGGGCACCGGGCGCCCGACCACCTCCTGGTGGTATTGGTGTACTGGCTCCACAACCTAATAATCTCCCACTTGGAGACACACGACCATAGTCCTTCGTCTTCTACATCCGGAGTGCACCACCTCCCTGTCTTCAAGCCTGAAGACCAATCAAAGCTGAACAGAACTTCAGCTTTTCCCGTGTGACCGCCTTAGTCAACATATTCGCAGGGTTCTCACTTGTATGGATCTTCTCCAAAGCAATAGATTTATCTTCTAGTAACGAACGTATGAAGTGATATCTAATGTCAATGTGCTTGGTCCTTGAATGAAAGGCTAAATTCTTAGCCAAGTGTATTGCACTCTGACTATCACTGTACAACTTACAATCTGCATGCTTCTTCCCCAACTCTTTCATTAAACCTTTCATCCACACCATTTCCTTGCACGCTTTTGTGGCTGCAATATACTCTGCTTCCGTTGTACTGATGGATACTATCTTCTGTAACTGAGAGACCCAACTGATTGCAGTACTACCTAAAGTAAAGACATACCCCATAATGCTCCTTCTGCTGTCGATATCTCCTGCCAAATCTGAGTCGATGTAGCCTTGTAGCTCGATTTTCGATCCTCTATAATACAACCCTACATCCACAGTACTTACCAGGTATCTAAGGATTCACTTCACAGCTTCCCAATATTCCTTCTTGGGGTTGTTCATGAACCTGCTAACAACTCCCATTGCTTGAGCAATATTTGGCCCCGTGCTAACCATAGCATACATGAGGCTCCATATAGCTGACGCGTATGAAACTTTAGCCATGTAGTCCCGTTCCTCCTGCGTCTTAGCTCCTTGCTCCTTAGAAAGCTTGAAGTGGTTGGCTAATGGAGTGCTAACCGGCTTAACACCTCCCATACTGAATCGATCAAGTACATTGGCTATGTACTCTACATGTGACAAAACTAGCTTCTTGTTTTTCCTGTCACGCTTTATCTTCATGTCTAGGATTTGTTTTGCAACTCATAAATCCTTCATTGTCTTTTGAGATCTGAGATGTCCTTCATGCTTGATCCGGTTATAAGTATATCATCAACGTATAGAAGAAGAATGATGTATGGCGTATCAAACTTCTTTAAATAGTAACAGTGGTCTGCATGACATCTCCTGAACTCGTTTCCTGACATGAAACTATCGAACTTTTCGTACTACTGCCTCAGGGCTTACTTCAAACCATATAGACTCTTTTTAAGTCTACACACCTTGTTCTCCTTTCCTGGTGCTACATATCCTGTTGGCTGATGCGTATATATCTCTTCTTCAAGGTCCCTATGAAGAAATTTGTCTTAACATCTAGTTGCTTTAGATGTAAATCCGTTGTAGCCACTATACTCAAGACTATGTGAATCGTAAACATCTTCACCACTAGTGAAAACATTTCATTAAAATCAATACCTGCCTTTTGTTGGAACCCTTTCACAACCAATCTGGCCTTGTATCACTTCGAACCATCATGCTCTTCTTTCATTCTGTAAACCCACTTGTTATGAAGAGCTTTCTTACTCTTAGGTAGAGTGACGAGCTCCCACGTACGATTTGACTCAAGAGAGTTCATCTCATCATCCATGGCCTGCTCTCACTTAACCCGTGTATCTAACTGTAGTGCCTCTTCAAAACATTTTAGTTTACTATTATCTGTCAACAGTAGATAATATAAGGAGAGTGAGTATCGAACCTTGAGTCTTCTCTCCCAAGTAAACCTTTTCACAACCGATGTCTGCGGCTTTGCCTCATAATGCTTCTGTGCATGCTCATCCTGTGGTACTGTAACACTTGTGTCCGGTAGCTCTTCCAACTCTACGAATTCTTTCTCATTGGTCGTATTCTGCTTTTGCTGCAAAACGTCCTTATGCATCACTTTTTCATTAAAGACTACGTCATTGCTTCTGATGATTTTTTGGTTCTCTGTATCCCAAAATCGGTAGCTGAAATCATGTTACTCGTAGCCTATAAACGTGCACCTTTTGGACTTCGCATCCAGCTTGTTTCTGTGCTCTACATCAATGTGAACATAAGAAGTGCGACCAACACTCTGAGATGTGCAAAGTTCCCCTCTTTTCCAGTCCACGTTTCTTTTGGTAACCCACAACCAATGGTGCTGATGGACTTCTATTTATGAGATATATGACAGTATTCACAGCATCTGCCCAAAATGTCTTGGGTAGCCCTGCATGTAACCTCATGCTCTTAGCGCACTCAATGATAGTCCTGTTAATGCACTTAGCCACACCGTTCTGTTGCGGTGTCCCTGGAATCATTTTCTGATGTTTGATTCCATTTGTTGCACAATACTCCTCAAATCTCTTATCACAGTACTCTCTCCTATTATCTAATCTGAGACATTTTACTATTTTACCTATCTCATTTTCTACCAGTAACTTCCACTTCTTAAATACATCAAATACCTCAGATTTAAGTTTTAAGAAATAGACCCGTAGTTTTCTACTAGCATCATCAATGAAAGAAACAAAATAACGTGATCCACCAAGAGATGATACATGTGCTGATCCCCACACATCAGTGTGTACAGGCTTCAACAAATGCGTCTTTGGAGCGCATCTCTTTTTTTGAAACTTACCCTCTTCTGCTTGCCATATACGCAACCCTCGTAGAATTACAGGTCGATAGACTTCAACTGGTAGCTTCCCTTTTGAAAATAGCACTGTCATCTCCTTCTCACTCATATGTCCCAACCTCTGATGTCATAACTGCCCGTTCACTCCAGTTGATGCGACTGCGAGTGAACTGCATGATCCGGAAGTCATGTACAAAGTACCTTCCTTCGTGCCTCAAGATATCACCAAGGCACATTTTGTGACTTTCTAAGAATCACTAGTGAATATCGTCAGTATCCAGTATCGACCAACTGCCCCACTGAGATCAAGTTCTGTCTCAAACTCGGTACATGTCTGACATCCTTCAACTTCAAGACTGTTCTGTCTTTCTGACTTAAATGAACGTTTCCCTTGCCAACAATACTGCATGGCTCATCATCACCCAAGTAGACTCTTCCGAATTCACTTGACACATAATTATGAAGAACTTCTTTCGACGAAGTGGCATGAAACGAAGCACCTGAATCTATAACCTAAAACTTATTCCGCACATCATGACACAAGATCAACGATTTTGTGTCACTCTCCTCAGATAGATTCAATAAATCCTTCTCACCTTGAGAGCTTCCTTCTTGTTTCTTAAGTGCTCTGTAATCACACTTCATTTACCTATTCTTCCCGCAATGCCAACACCCGTGCTTGTCTTTCGGTTCCTTGGACTTATTTCTCAACTTAGAACACCCATGTTTATTGCCACATTTATTCGAAGATCTTCCTCTTCTTTCAACGTTTAGAGCATTCCCTGAATCCCCTTAAACTCCCGATTCTTTCCTTCTAGATTCTTTGTTGAGAATTAAACCAGCCACATTATCGAATTTTAACTTCGTAGACCTTGAAGAATTGCTCACGGCAATCACCAAACCATCTCAACTGTCTGACAAATTGGACAAGATCAATAACGCCCTGACCTCGTTATCAAAAGTGATGCCAACGGATTCCAATTGGCCCGTGACTGTATTGAACTCGTTTAGATGTTCAGCCACGTTCCCACCATCTGACATCTTCATGTTGAATAGCCATTTCATAAGATGAACCTTGTTGGACGCCGAGGGTTTCTCATACATTGTAGCTAGAGTTTGCATTAATTCTTTTGTGGTCTTTACCTTGGATATATTGAAGGCGACGATCTTAGATAAAGAGAGTCAGATCGTTCTTAAAGCCTTCCGATCCACTAAAGCCCATTCATCATCTGTCATCTTTTCTGATTTCTTCTCTTTTCCTTTTAGAGGAATATAGAGGTCTTTCTGATACAGATAATTATCTATCTGCATCTTTCAGAAGGCAAAGTTTGAACCATCAAACTTCTCAATTCGTGTCTTCCCTTCTTCCGTCATTGCTTCCACTTGAACTAAACCAATAGCTTTGATATCAGTTGCTACGCAGTACGCCAACAACGCTGGTGAACCGAGATCCAATCTCCGGTCTCACCCACAAATGATAAACAAGAAGAAATATAATTTAGAAGTAGAATCCAAGCAAACCAACAAACCACAAGACAAATTTTATGTGGAAAAACCCCAAACAAGGGTAAAAAACCACAGTGCAAACTTCCACTATGAAGAAAATAAAGTTATAAGTAATACACTTATCTTCTCTGATGCTCCGACGCACAGAAATGTCCCTTTTTGCTAATCTCTCACCTCTTTCTCACCTTGGACGTATAGAAATCCTAATCCCATACCCTAATCCCGGATTACACCCCTTTATATAGTAAAACCCGAAAATATGACTCAAAATAGGAAACCCCGTGTAACTAATCGCGTCTGGTCAGGCGCCCGGTCAAACTTGGTTGGCCCCCGGCCAATGCAGCATATGTCCAGCGAGTAACAAGAAAAAAACAGCCGGATCGAGCGCCTAGCCAAACCTGGTCGGGTGCCCGATCCACTGACTGTTGGGCGCCTGACCACCTCCTGGTGGTATTGGTGTGTTAGCTCCACACCTTAACACAATCATGCTATGTTAGCACATGCATTGCATGTACATGAGCTTTATTGCACGCAAGTGGGATTAGAAAAGCTCATTCTGTTAGGAAAACTGCCTCAATGCTTAGTTTTTTCTTTTCATGTCAATATGTTGCTTATTATATGTAGATTTGAAATTTTATTTCGAAAGGTTACTTATCAATGTGTCATTACCAAACATACTTATTTACTTATTGGCTGATAAGTATGTTGTTTACCAAACATACTTATCTGCTTAATATGTAAAAACTAAGATAAGTAACTTATCTGATAATTAGCTTATCTAGTAACTTACAATCCAAACGGGCCCAAGTGATCATAAACTGAACTTACTCATCTCAAATAAATTACTTATCTACTGCTGTAAGTAGAAAAAGTAACTTATTTGGTGGTATCCAAACGGGACTTAAGGGGGCATTTGGATTGTAAGTTACTTTGGTTAAGCTACTTATGCGATAAGTAGCCCATCTTGGTTTCTATTTATTCAGCCAATGAGTATGTTTGGTTTCCAACATTATAGTAAGTTATTCCTCAATTTTGGTCCCCTTCACATCCACCATCCATCATGTAGGGCCAACTTTGATGTGGACCATTCATTGTGTGGGCCCCACCTTTGATGTGGGTCGCTTATCATACAAGTCCCACCATCGATGTGGGCTATTCATGACTATGGTCCGACCCTTAATGTGCACCATTCATTATGCAGGGCCCACCTTTAATGTGGTCATCCATCAAGTAGGACTCACCATGAATGTTATTGTACGTCCATCATGTGGGGCCCACCCTCAATATCCATCACCCATCATGTGGAGCCTACCTTTGATGTGTACCGTCCATCATGTGGGCCCCACCTCTAATGTGTGCAATCCATCATGCAGGGCCTGCCTTAGATATGGGGCACTCATAATTAAGCTTGACTTTTGATGTGACTGTCCATCATGTGGGGCCCACCTTGATATCGATCATCCATCATGTGGTGCCCATCTTTGATGTGGACTATCAATCATGTGGGCACCACCTTCAATGTGGGTTGCCCATCATGTAGGGCTCGCCTTGGATGTGGGTCATTCATCATTACAAGTCCAACCTTCAATGTGGATCGTCTATCATGTGGGGCCACCTCAATATGGTGCATCTATCATGTGGGGGCCAGCTTCAATGTCCATTACCCATCATGTAGAGCCCACCTTTGATCCATCATGTAGGCCCCACCTTTGAACTGGGTTGTCCATCATACCAGCTTGGTTTGGATGTGGGCTTTTTATCATTATGGGTTGGCCTTTGATGTGAATCGTCTATACGTGGGCCCACATTAATATGAGGTCATCCATCATGTGAGCCTACCTTTTTTGTAGACCGTCAACCATGTGAGCCCCACCTTCAATGTGGACAATCCACCACATGGGGCCTCCTTTTATATGGACTGTAAGAGAGAGCCTCCTTTGACATGAACCATGTGTGTGAGAGAGAGAGAGAGAGAAGTAGAAAAGTTATAGGTTAAAAGGCTAAAAAAATTATTAAAATAAGTAGCTTTTGACACATAAGTAACTTTTACAATAATGCTTACCAAACTAACTTAATTATTTAATATAAGTTAAAAAGTAATTTATTTGGTGGTATCCAAATAAGTTACTTTTGATCTATTCTCTTTGCAGGGAAGTAATGACTTAGGGACTTGATGATCTATTCTCTTCTCAAGTCAAGTAATGACTCATTCAGCTGAGGGTAAAGGGGCAAAACCTAGCCAAGTTCATGGTGACTCGTCCAAGTGACTCGTGGTGTCAAACCAAATCAGGTCCAGCTGAGTATAGGTCAGCCTGAAAAAGTCGCACGGAACTCGTCCTACTCTTAGTTCACGTTTAGAAACCATGGATTTTGTGCCTAGCAATCGAAAAAGAAAGATATTTTGCTTTGATGCAAGTATTTATGGAATTTGGTTAGAAAAAAAAGTAATAGATTTCACTAAGCAATTGTTATACTTTTTGATAATTAGAATTTATTGAACTGGAGATTAGGTGAGTATTGTGAGAGGAATATGGGATTTCCACTTACCTTCCAAACGAGAACTCAAAATTGAAATCTATGTTTTAATACTTCTCATGAAAATCATTTTTAGATGATTATTGTTTTGTTCTTTTTTCCTTGGATCTAGTGTATCCAAACATACCCTTAAGGTGCTATTAATTACTATAATCTTATAAAGCTTATTTAAACATATAATTTAACATGAAATTCAATAATCAAATACAAATGTCATAAGAGATTGGTGAAGGAATTTATAATTATTATAAAGCTATAATACATTACCGTAGAAATGATCTATCCAAACATATGATTTTTTTCCGTTGATTTGATATCCTAATAATACAAAAGTATCATCAGTGTACTTTTATTACATCCATCCAAACATGTAAATTCTAGGTCAAATTGCTTGTTGACTTAGAGATTAGTATTGTAATTTGTAATAATTGAACTTTTACAATTGGCTATCTAGGCGGGCCCTTAACTAATTGATCATTAAGATATGAAATAGGCAGTTATGAAGATTGGTCTAATCATCCATTTGTGACGTCTGTTTCTTGGAGTTTATAATGGATCCTTCGGTTCTAAAGAATCACTTTTAGCACACAACCCTAATCATCCCATGCATACCTGGTAAAGTAGATGGTGCTAAAGAAGGGGGACTTCTAGATGAAATGAATCATGTATCCATTTCATGTTAGAACTAGTGGACACCATAAACTGTACGGATGCAACTAAGAGCACCATAAACTGCCGTGCTCTAAGAACCCTATATAGTTTTTAAAGCCATCTACTGTATAACAGATGGTACTGATAAAACAATGTCCCACAAATCTGTGAAGGATTTAGCTGATTCGCCTACTTAGCATCAACACCCAATGTAGCATCGCCCCTCATCAAACTTCCATAATAGATGCTCTGTCATGCATGATGCATCATTCCCTTGAAAATAACACATGCAGGAATCGACGTGCTGTGCAATGTACACCAAGCAGGCAAGAGTGCCAGCAATGTAAAATTGTAAAGGGCGTCCTAGTCTTAAACAGCGGCATTTTCATCATTTAGAAAATAATGTATACACGAGACTGTGGGCGGTAACATGGTTAGCGACTTAAAATGATAGGCACTGACCTGAAAATAACCTAAAAGCAGGCACTATTTTGTCGATGGCCCAAAGGTTAGGTGACCAGATGACAATAACCCTTTTTTTTTAAAGGCCTATTTGGATTTCATTGAAGGAAAAAGTAGAATATGTAGCTACCGGGAAAACACGGTTTTCCAAAACTGGAAAGGGAAAAGTTGTTTTTTCTTTACTGTGTTTCCATAAGATCATCTTCAAATTATTCCCTTCATTTTCAAATTCGTTGGTTGAACAAAAGGAACTTTTCTCATTGAAAATTTACTTAAAAAGAAAAAGTAGCACATCTATGGCAATGGAGATGGATGGAGATTGTGTCATATGTTGAAAATTGGCATGTGTGGTGAGATCGAAGGTGCACAGTGGCACCTATGGGGGCTGGTAGAGATGGTTGGTGGCACATATAGCTAACATGGAGGTACTTTGACAAGAAAGATGGATTATTTAATTTACTTTTTAACAAATCTTTGAAATTTATGTTTCTTGAATTTGAATTAAGAAATGGAAAAGTAGCATTTTTCACTTTTCTTGAATTTGAGTTAAGAAATGAAGGAGGAGCATTTTACATAAAATGGAAAATTTACGGAAGTAACAAAATGTTTTTTTTTTTCTAAATCAATTTTCTCAATTTACATTTCATTACATTAGAGTAAATTAGGGAAATCTTCTTAGATTTAGATATTCCATTTTTTATTGAGGTGTATATTTCTACACAACCTTTTAAATCTATTATTTCCTCCCCACGTTATCATTGAATTTTTCCTTTCCTCTTAAATAAATGTTCACCATACCTTTTATATTGACGTTACTCCTTTCAAAGTATCTTGACTTTGAAAATAAAAATATTAGAATAAATTAAGATAATCTTTTTATAGTAGAATATTTTATTTTTTTGTTAGGATATATATCTTTACAAATTTCTGTGGATCTTTGTAGAAACCTCACATCTCCTCTATATTATTGTTATTATTATCATTGAAATATACAAGTTATCATTTCATAAAATAGTCTCCCGTGATATAACACATCAAATCCAAACAGTCCATTGAAAATATTGATACTTATGTATACCCCATTTCACTCATGGGATGCATGCATGTACCTCAACTCAAACTATAAATAATAAAAAAAAAAATAAAAATAGGATCGACCGGGATGATCAATGTACCATTACAAAATCGAAGGGGAAAGTCCCTTTCAATTGACTTGGGTTTGAGGTATCATAGGATGATGGTCCATGGGTTTCAAGTGGAACGTTCAACGTTACAAACCACTGTTGTGATGAGCTGTAACATGGATGGTTCATGTACAGAAAATCTTCCAGTTTGGAAGGTCAAGTGTACATAATAATCCGACACTTTTGGATTGAATGTAAACGGTTGCTTTATTGGGCCACCTGCTGAAGGGTAAAGGCCTCCCATCTGGGACTTTTCAGTGTATGCGTCGTCCACAATGGGATTTTATTGTATCAATGGTTTGGATCACTCAAACATAGGCCGCACTTGTTCAAACTGGAACCATGGACAGCACTGTACAAACATTCAGCCCGAGCACTGAACAATTCCCCGCGGTCTAGGAATGCAAGTATACTTGCTCCCAGTGCACTTTGAAAGAACATTCGCCTCATACATGGGAAAAGATCCGAGCCGCTCATCAGTCGAACCCACTGGATAAATGGTCTCTAAATTAGTCTGTGATGATCACCAAGCCAGTGACAAAACAAATGCAAAGCACAGCTAACGAAAATTATTAAATGGTCCAAATTCCATATACAAATGTGGCTCACCACATGATCAAATTGACCAAAATAAAAATACATTGTACCTTCACAGTGAGAATCTCTTGACGAACGGCTCAGATCTTGTACACATGCTTCTCACATCCACATGAAGCATAAGCGAGTGCTCTTGCCATCTCTCTCCCTCTCTCAAAGAGCAAAACATAATAATTAGAGAAGGGCATAAGGTCACGTGACAGGGGGGCATGCTGACTCAAAAGATCACGTGGGCGGTGAGAGAATGATACGGGTTAGTGGAATGAGGCTATGATTACAGGTTCATTTTCAGCCATTGATCACGAAATTTGAGGTGGGGTGCAGTGCTACTTTCCCATACATTTACATATAATAGCTATATACATGTCTGTGCCTAGGGACTTGCATGGGAAGTATATAGTATTCTTTAAATTGCACTAAAATACACCTTGTTTGTTAGGGCTGTTCATGTAACAAATGTCTTGTATTGGGATGATGGGTGGGGTTCATTTGGATTGAAGCTCCTCAATCATTATAATATGGGAGAAAAAAAGGGCCTGAGAGCATAAAAACAAAACCCCATTTTCATAGGCTTTCTTTAGAGCATGTAAGTATAGGCACATCACCCAAGCTAGCTACTAAATCAGTTGGGTTCAGCTGGCGGGTCAAGTGCCCCCACATGCTTCAAAGGCGGTTTTAGGCAAGCTAAATTGGTGGCAAGTGGGGTTCTGATATAAAAATGTAGTCCGTTTAAGTAAACTATGGAGTATGAAATGTGCAACGCATGTGGAGAGAGTAGGAGAGAGCTGAAAAAAGAAAAGAGACGAAAGGTTAGATTTGAATACACATAATTAAATGATACACATAGAGATAAAAAAAGACAAGGAAGTGAACAACAGATAATCTATCCTTACTTTTTTTTTTAATTTTGTGGTCCACTTGAGGTTTAAATCTACCTAATTCTTAGCATTACATTCTATCATGAGCGAGTGTGAGTGATACACATAGAGATAGAAAGAAAAAAGGGAATCATTGATAGATAATTCATTCTTATCTCTTCTAATTTTGTAGTCCACTCGAGATTTAAATCTACCTAATTCTTGGGATTACATTCTACTAGGAGCCAGTGTGAGTGATAGACATAGAGATAGAGATGGGAGAGTCAATGGTGGACAATTTATCCTTACTTCTTAAAAAAAAAATTGGTCCCTTTAAGTTTTAGATTTACCTAATATTTTGGATTACATTTTATATCATGAACTAATGCAATACATGTACGAAGTGGTTGTTACACAATTACCATGATAGAGTTATGGAGCTTCTGTTGCACCGGCTCCTAATATAATGTTATTTGTGCAGATTATACACAAAGAGGAGGGAAAAAAGTGTTTGAACAGTTACAAATATAAACCCTTGAAGACTTTTACAACTCCGAGCGCTTATGTTAAACAACAATTTGATCATGTCCTTACAATATTTAATGTTGAGCATCTTCAAAAATTGATTGCAGGGTAAAATTCTCCCTTCTCGCATTATATGCAATTTGGATGGCTAAAGTTGAACTCTATCCAACACCCGCACCTTTGGGACAGTGGTAGACTGGGTGAAGATAACCTCATTTTTGTTTAGGAATAAAACGCTGGTAGTGGAAGCAAAAGATGAACATGCACAATAAAATATTTAAAACAAAGCATCCAACCAGAAGAGACAATTCAATTTTAAATGAAAAAATCCCTCAACGGGTAAAAAAACCACGGCACAAAGCGATCCACTATGATTTAGAAAATTATAGAGATTGACAACCCACAAGCAAGGAAAACCCAGAGAAAACCCAAGTTCTTTTTCTCTTAAAACTCCCTCCCCTCTTCCTAATATACTTAGGAAACCTTGGACACCTTAGGATTACTCATAATATCAATTACAACCCGTTTATATAGGCAACAAATCAAAATTAGAAACTACTTATATAAATCTGCGTATCTGCGTAAAAAAACACGTATACAGTCGACCGATCAAAAACAGTCCAAATGAGAAAAACACTAGAAACGTAACGCCATCCTCAATAGCCGACTGGTCATGACCCATCGGCCCCCACTGTCCAACTGGTCATTGACAATCCAAGAACAATTGCTGGTGACTGTTTGAAGGCTCCTCCAACAATTTCAACACCACAATCCTGGTTTTGATTTCCGACATGAGGGGTGGGTAACATTGAAGTGTGACTAACAATGTGAGTGTGTGTACTAACAATAGCATGTGTGTGCTAACCCAAAAAAAATAAAAATAAATAAATAAAATCAAATACAACTCTATCCACAATAAGCCGCCTAAATAGTTTCTTGATGGACTGCCGAAATTAATTAATAGACGATAGGCAGGGATACACATAATGTACGTTTCTATTTCCTAGTTGGGCATTATTAATGTACCTTTAGCCCCTTATTTTATTCTTAAACCAAGTGTGGTCATGCTGGGTCAGTTCAGGTCGGGTGAACCCAATTAAATAGTTGAGCTTGATCAAGCTTGCTCAATGGTACAACTTACAAGGTCCGATTGACAAATGGATGCCAACGGAAAGATCTACGTGTATGGGTGTGGGTGGCAAATGGTTCCACAAGCACATAGATTAGATGGTCCACCCAACTAAAAAGTGGCCTCTAAGGTGAAGAAAACTGGTTAATGGTCAATAATATGACGTGTCAAAACTATCATCCCATAAATGTTATTTTCCAAGCATAAGTACTATCCATTCATCACCCTGCCACGTGTACTGCCGAGAGAGATATCTCTATCATGTTACGGTCCTTCCAGCTTCACCGTGTTGATGAAATGTGTTGGTCATCCATCCGAATTCAATGAACAAAATCAGATGGCTAAGATTGTCGAATCAGATCTAGTTTTGGGCAGCCCTTAGTCCACAATGACGCTGAAGATTTGGACGGCCTGGATTGCCAAGTGTATGATCCACAAATCTGATTAAAGGGTCACCAAAATTTTAGTAATATTGCACTAATATTGGAGCATGGCCCACAAACCAAATTCCAATAGCACATGATACATCACTTTCTTGGTCAAAGGAGATATGATATGCCTTCACATGAGCTTTGTCATTCGGTGGAATGCTTCTGCCACGTACTGCAACAGGACACATGGCAACTTTAACGGTTGGATCTGGATCATTTTCAATGATCCAAACTGTTTATATGATGATAATTATCATGGATGAAGAATACCCCAAAACACCCAGAGTGAAAATTTGAACCCTTTAATTATTCAAAGGTTAAATTGACGGTCCACGTTTAAAGTAAGAGCGTCAAATGATCAAAGCGTTGAAATGCTCAAATCCATCAGCACTTGTTGTTTTCATTATCACCCATGCAAGTTGTGTCGCATCATTTTAACGGTTTGGATCGTTGAAAGATGATCTCAGATCCAAAGGTTAAAGTTCCAATGTATTCTATTGCAATACATCTAGATGTATTGTAGGAAACCCTCTTCAAGTGGTATGATGTTTGTCCTTGTATTGTCCAAGTCATTAGGTGCATTAAGATGGGCGCTAACGTCTTAATTTTTTAAACTAATCTTGTAAATTTCTAGGAGCCGTCGGCACGTTGTGTCCCCCCTCCATCTACGGTCTTCATCATTTCTCAAAACCAACCCAATCTCCTAGGTATCATATGCTTACTTTTGGTGTTTTTTTGAAATTTTTTTATAAAAGACGGTGGTGATGGCTTACCTCCATTATTTAAATGGTGGTGAACTTGATCACCATACACATGGCATGAATGTAGATCAATCAAAGCCGTCTGAATCGTAGGGCCCATTTTTAGATCTAGGTAGCCCAAAAATTACGCTGATCGAACCATTCTAACCATCCCATTGGTGGCTATCAATTCAAGGAATCTAATCTCTGTGATTTTTGCAGCATGCCCATTAAAAGTGGGTCCTTGATTACACATGGCAAGTGTAAGGTGGACCTGCATATTAAATGGTGGGAAACTAGCACCACTACATTATTTATTTATTTATTTATTCATTTTATTTTTTGTTGTCACATTGAAAAGGGAGTTGAGCAACTCCATTCAAATGTAAAGTAACTTTCATTGGCTTTTCTCAATAATCTAATTCATTTATATCAAATGAATAGATGGTCCAAATTGAACAACCGGAGGTTATGATTTTCAGATCAATGTGAAGTTCGAACCATGTTCCATTCAAAATGCGACCATCCATGGGTCTGGATTGAGGTGAATGCAGTCCATGATCATGGTAAATGAGAGAGGTTAGTTTTAAAAGATGGTGGTGAACTATCAGCATATCCAGTCTAGATCTAGCTCAGCACATAGCAGTTTTCTTAAAGCCGAAGATTGGGCTGTTTTCTTGTGTGAATTTTATAATTTGTAGCATGTGGAGTCCACAGTATCCATGCATGTTTGTTGGAGAAGACTTCAGTGATAGTTCACCACCATTTTAAAAGTAGCTGTGACTCTTCAACTGTACTCATGGAATAGTTGTATGACAATCTGAACCATCCAATTGACCCAATTGTGGATGGATCATGGCCGGAAATTACACTGAGAAGATGATAGTAAAAATCTTATTTTGCCCTGGAATATGGACCACTCACCATATTAATTTTAATCATCCATTGGATAGCCATGAATTGGATGGACAGGATAGCTTGATCAGTGTGATTTTACAGATACTCTCGATCTATAATGAATCTCACAGTTGGTTTGGATGGACACATAAGCCACCATTTCAAAATGCTGGTGAACTGCCTTAGAAGTGTGGCCCCATGTTAGCTACTCTTTAAGCATTTCATCTTATTTTTTTATTTTTATGGTGGGGGAGGTGTGACGGCCCTTGAACCTTTGACCAAGCCACCAAAGCATGAGGTTCCACCCCAAGATCACCTATTATTTTAAAGAGGGATTATCTTACTGTAATCACTTATATTAAACTTTTAGTGTAATCAATTATAAACAACCCGGTCTGAACAGTTGTCGCATGTGGACCGCCATCTTCGAGACGGCGGGCCCCACATTCGATCTCTTTCAGTTGGTGGTCCTCAACGTGCGGAAACCATGCGAAAGGAGATCGGAAGTTGCTTAGCTTGCTCGCGCTAAAGATTCGATGTGATTAATACTCTTGATTATTCATCTTCTCTTTTTTTTTAAATGTTTCTCATTTTACACGTGACATGGCTTCACATGGAGTGACATGGCTTTCTACATAATTCATCGATGATCTCCGGCCCATGTGTCAATTTCCTAGGTTTTTTTTTAATTAATTTTTAATAAAATTCCACAGCACCTTAAGCTCGTGCAATGCCACATGGGATGCTGCTCTAGACATAGGATTAACAGGGGTTTATTTACCTTTGTATCATTTCAATACACTAATGCATAGTCAATTGTCATTAGTTGAAGTTTGTGCTCTACTCATGACATCAACAATCTAAAGATGAATTCTCATTTGATAATAACACAGCCCAAAATCCTAAAAAGGAGAGAGAGAGAGAGAGAGAGAGAGAGAGTAAACAAATGAAGAGGAATTATTGGGAACTGATGCATTAGTAGGTGATTAGTGTCCATTCAAACTTTGGTCATTTTATTCAATCCTTTGTGTCTAGTTGTAGAATTTGGCCATTTTACTCAAATTATATATATATATATATATATATATATATATATATATATATATATATATATATATATTTGTGTTCATATGGTATATTACTTTGCCATTGACTTTGAGGGTTACAAACTTCCAAATGAGAAATTTTACGGTAGGGGCGGTGGGGCCATCAGATCGATAGACTATATTAATGAATAACAGGCCCCACCTATACAGGATCTATGCATCAAATCCACTAATTGGTTGTACATGAAAGACTAGGGAAATTTTTGGACCTAACTTTTACTTTCTATATGATTATAATAGTGCATTGTGGCCCACCTAAATGGACGGCCATAATATTTGTTCTAACTCTCAGTGTACTTTGTACATTGTGGCCCACTTAAAGTGAAAGGCCTGATTTTTGACACAGATGTTAGCATTGTTTCCGACCATATAGAAAGCACAGATCATATCCACGTGTTCTATATTGGCACGTGTGCCTTCGTGATGGGCATGCTCCACGCGTGTGGAACTAGCAAACCTTATTAATTGTTTCTGTTACATTTATTGTGGTTGTTGAAGGTAAGTTAGCTAATTCCACACGCATCTCTCCACCACCTACTCCACATGGATGCACACGTGCCAGCATGTGCAAGATCCAGGCTGTTCATTAGATGGGCTCCACCTTGTGGGTGCCCTGACTGCCCGTTCATTCAGCAGGTGGGTCACATATGTACATTGACGTGAACAGTTGTCGTTTTCTGGCTCTCAATGAATGGACGGCCATGATTTCTTGGCTGGGGCAATTAGAGGGTGGGGCCCATTTGATATATGGCTTGATCTTGACTCGCCACACACGAATTGGGATGTGCATGAGATTATATGCGCCCCTATATAGAAAATTCCAAGATGCCCAGTCCATTGATGGTCGAACGAGATGGTCCCAATCACGTATCGTTTGACACGTGTAAATTAGAGATTTTTGGATGGGTCACTGGGCCCAACGTGATTTGTCTTCCAACTTCAGTTGACGATCCTGGGCCGAGTGATGATGAGCCTGAGACCGAGTCAATTAAAATCTAATATAGCCCAAGCCCATCTATTTAGGATCCAAATTCTTCACGAGCCCCTTTAGAAATTGGATCAGGTTCGGGTTTTCATTTTGGACCCGTTTAAAAATCAATTCCAGCCAGATCAGGTTCAGGTCCACCACGTTGGACCCGATTAATTATATTTTTTAAACATGCTTTAATTGTTCTAGCGATAGGAACCATGATTGCCAAAACCACAACACCTTGCAAGTGTCAATTGGCACATGCGTGATCTAATCCATCCATTCAGGTGGCCCAAGCTGAACCTCACTCGAAATTTAAGTGAACAGATCCGATGGGTACCTGAAACCCAATCGGATCCGGGTCTAGGTCCTCAAAATCTACACCTGGGCCTGAAAGGACATGGACTCGATGAAGACCCGTACTTTTTATCTGATGACCAGGCCAGGGTGCTCAGGCCCAGTTCAAAAGGCCACCCTTCAAGTTCTGGCCCAGACCTATAGGCCCGCACAAGTTGCCCCAAAGTAGGCTAGAATTGGACTGCCCAGCCCAGTCTCTGTCATTCTAATACATCCATTTGTTTGTCCACTAATGTCACATGTGGACAATATCCAATCCGTACAAATGATGGGCCACATAAGGATGATAACCTGATAAGAAAATGAGATTGATCAACTGATCGAGAGCTTTTGACTCAGTGCACTGGTGTGGGCCACCAGAATCAGAATCAATAGATGGGCATGATTTTCATATCAGGTGATCACCATAGAGTGGCCCACCTTTATCACAATTTTTTTTTAACACACGCACTCACACCCCCACACACAATCTAACCATTGGACGGGCCACATCCAGGCAGAATCCTCCAAATTTAAGTGGTGGGTCACTTGATGGTTGGATTATATTGGTTTATTGGTTTTCAGATTTTCATGGCTCTGTGACCATGATGAACGGTTTGGATGGCATACACATAGTTTGGAAGGTCTACATATATGCAACTAGCTAGATGAGATATAGGGGTTAAACGGTTAATTTCGCAAAGATAAGCCTGTTATTGTTAATACCATTTGGGGGAATCTGCAATAAAATCTGTAAACGAGAGGGATGTATTTGCAATAATCCAAACTGGTGGGGTGGTGTTGACAGTTATCTCTTCGTCGATTCTCCCACTCTCGTCTTGCTTGCAGAGATAGAGAGATTTTCAAAGGCAATGGCCGCTCTTTCTGCAAGAGCCTTCCTGCCTCAACCTTCTTCTCTCTCTATCTTTCCTCCATCTCGTCCATCCAATCAACGGCCTCAAACGATCCTTACCAAGAGCACAAAGAGATCTCGTCTGTTCATCGCAGCTGCTTCTTCTTCTTCCCCTCCTCTTCCTTCTCTTTCCGGCTTCAATCAGAGCATCGGGGAAATCCTTTCCGACGTCAGCATCCTCTCCGCGTCGACGGGGGAACCCGTCGCGTTCAAGAATCTCTGGGATCAGAATGAGGTAGAACAAGCAATCCACGAATCCATCCTTCTTTCGAATTCTTATGTGAATTTTGAAAAAAATAAAAAGATATGATTGTTTGAGCATGATTTCAGCTTAGATTCTGTTTCCGCAGTTTTATCTTTCCATAATCGTTATTGAATTCATCTTGGATTCGAATTACCTGAAAATTTCATACAATTTCTAGAGATTAGGTTAAATTCAGATTATTTTACCAACACTTAAGCTAAGGAAAAGGGAGTGTACAGATCAGATGATCATCATCTAGTGGAAGTTAGCTCTTGGATATGCTCCATCCACATCATTGCCCCCATTTGGACAGCCTGGATTGATTTACATGTATGCATCGTCTGCTCTGGATAGGTTGCTAACACTCCCTTATGGTGTAGAAAACTGATGCCTGTAATCACTGTGAATCGAATCAATTCCTACTTCAAGTAAAATTATTTGAATTTGAGTATGCAACCATTTACTATCCTTGGTTCAGAGATCCCAATCCTTGTGTTGGACAAATTCACTTGTTGATATGGAGCTTGCATGGCTTGAATCACAGCATGGATTTTAAGTTTGAGTTCATGAAAACTTGGCATGTTGTAAGAGTTAAAGCAGCTGTGCAAACTGAGGGTGCATCTTGAAGTTCGCACTTTTGGCAGTGTATGGAATGTTCTCCACTGATTGTGAATGAGATAAGTCACTTGCAATTCAGAGCAGAAGTGGGAAGACAGGTACCCACTCATTCCATTATCCGTACTGCCTCAAACACGACAGCTTTGTTTTGCAGTTCCGAGTATCTAGGTCATTCAAACATGTGCCCAATGAATCAGATTCATGAATTCATGAATAAAATAAATCGAGTCTGCAGACTTCGGACACATTTGGATGTAAAAGTGAATCGAATTGTGAACATTCTGTTTAATCAAAGAGATAAGGACAGAATTCAATGATGTTTCCTAGTATTCCTGAGGAAGTGGCTCTCCAGTTTCAGTTATGTTTCCTCATTTTGGATTTTGAAGAAGGAAACTACAATTTGGTCGTTTCACTTTATTAGGTTACTGCCTATTCAATTTGGTAATGTGGCTGCTAATGCCATTTGTGAATCTGTAGCACAAATTGATTGTACTGATCGTGAAGAAAAATCCATGATTTAGATTCATAAGCACCTGGTGAATTAGAAACTGTCAATCAGACCTAATTGTTACCTGGAAACTGTGGAGGAGAAGGGCTTCTCAGTTGTTGATCATATTTACATTTTGGTTATTATGGAATTGAGAATTGTTGATGAGTAACAATTGCTTGCTTGTTGGTTATGTGGGGTTAGGGAATTATTTGAAGGTTTACATTGAAAGTGTGCTTTTTTTTGTTTGGTTCATGTCTTCAACCAATTACATTCCTTTTTCAGTTAATGAGTTTCTTCAGACAAGTAAATGACAGGTGATTATTGTTGCATGTTCTTTGAGGAACGAAATTCAGACAGTGGATTTTGCGTACATGATGATATGCTCACTGTTTGGTTAGATGTTTTCCTTGGTAAAATTGGAGATTGAATAACTATTAGCGCACTTTTTTCTTCTTCTTTTTTCAGGGAATGGCGGTGGTTGCTCTTTTGAGGCATTTTGGATGCCCTTGCTGGTAAGGTTGGAGGCATACGTTGAGTAAATGTTTATTTTTTCGTGAGGATTTGCTAATCATTTTAAAAAGCAGGATATGTTTCTGACCTGTCTTTCTTCAACCAAATGTCTCTTCGTTTTTGTTTTGTTTGCAATTTTGAAGCTGGGAACTTGCTTCAACACTGAAAGAAATAAAGCCAACATTTGATTCCGCTGGTGTGAAACTAATTGCAGTCGGTGTCGGCACTCCTGATAAAGCTCGTATTCTTGCTCAGCTGGTATTCATCTTTGTTTTCTTTTCATCATATGTTCAATAAGTGGCAGTTGCGTGGTTTCTTTCTCTTGTATCTGTAGAACTTGATTTTTCATGCTCCGTTTGTTTGCATTCTTGTTTCTGAATGGGACGGAGGAACTATATCATCTTAGCCTGTTCAGGGAGTTCAACCAATTGGTCATATTGGCTACCCTATCTCCATTCAAATTTTGTAGATTGCTATTCTTATTATACTTATGCTGGTTTCCAATGAAATTTTTGTCTCCTGGTTGTGTTTTTCTTTCTTTATTACATGCACGATCCATACCCTCACTAGCTTCCAATCTAATTTGAAGAAAGATTTCAGGGTAAATTGTCATCCTGCCAATGCATAATGGGATCTATCTTGCTTATTTTTAGCCTTAAAAAATTGACTGTATTCTGGGTTTGATCATTTTGGTGCATTCAGGGAAAATACATTGTGAGAATTCTTTTACAGGTTGGATTTAATCGTCAGAATTGTGATGTTGGGAGCATTAGGCTTTCATGGGTCTGGTTCATAAACGGTTGCTTTTCCATTGATGTTTTTATAGGCAGTCTTACCTAGTCAATCTAAGTCAGAGAAACTATTTTGGGATTTATTATATTCGGCAACAGTAGTCAATAGAGGGGGCTACATCTCTACCATTTATTCTCTGGGTTTTAGAGTTTAGAATTTCCTAAACTACGAGATGCATCTATATGAAATCAGATGTAAACATGGAAACATGCTAGGAGAAGCATAGGGTGGTGGAATAGATGGTCCCAGAAAGAAATTCAACTACTCTGCAACCCTCTCCTGGTCAAGCTTGTTCCATGATTTTGAATGTTCGCTTGAATTTTGTGGGGTTACAATTATGTCTGGCAGTGAGGACATAGCATAAAAGAATTAATCGGATTCAGTTCTTTTATTGTAAATGCTAGAGAAACAGTAGTACTTATCTTGAGAGAGGGCAAAGCATCTCCCAAAAATAGGTTCTTTCCAACTAGAAAACAAAAGCATTTGAAAGCTAGGATGCATCTTCTTGTAAAGCTAGTTAAAGTTTAATGAAAAATGAAGGGGTTTGGGGGCTTGTCAGATAGTTCAGCCTGTTGTGATCCGAATTGAAAATTCCCTCGTGTTGTTTTATCTGCAGTGGTAAGTCGAGGGTAATTTTCTTATTTTGTTACGTCAAATGCTTGGGTAGTCTTTTGTATTTTCTCCACAAGAGGATGTAGATTTTGTACCACTTGTATTTTAATCTTCAAAAAAAAAAAAAAAAATTTGTACCACTTGTAATTCATCAATTGAAGATGAGGTCCTACTGTCAGAAAAACATGCCATTTGTACCATTTGTAATTCATCAATTGAAGATGAGGTCCTACTGTCAGAAAAACATGCCAAACCCTATTCGATCTAGTGATTAGATACTTCTGTTTGGAAGATCTTTGAATGCACATAAATCTCTCATGCAAATGTGTATGTTTGAACTTTAAAGCACAATGGTAGCAATTTCAGTACATTCTGAAGATTTAATTACCTTTCAAAAAAAAAAAAATACGAACTTCGGAACGTTCTTGAAGGTAGATTTCAACAAAGTTGAAGATCACATCTCATGGAAGGAATTAGAGGTAGATGGAGAGTTCTATAGGGTACTATGGATGAACTTTCTTGAAAGCTGCCATTTTCATCCTCATTTGGAGTTGCTGTTTCTTTCTTCTCACTCTTAGGCCTTTTAATAGCTCAAACAACTCGTAAGAAAATTATTAGAAGTTACCTGAATTTGAGATGTTCAACAGATGTTGCAAATCCTACCACTTTAATTCAAAAGAAGAAATAAAGTATGGAAACTACAAGCAAGAAAGACAATGTTCTACGCAAAATTGCTAGATTTTAGAAATAAAGAGTAAAAGCTGCAATCTCCAAAGTTTCTTGAAGGAAGAAAGTTATAAGAGCTACAAAACCAAATTAGTTTGAGGCAACGGGAAACTGACAATTAAACATCCATAAAAGTTGTTTTCCGTTTGTTAGTTGATAGAAAAAGCATCCCATTCATATTTCCAGTGCAGGATTTCCCACAACAACCATCTAACCTCCTAAAGGTGGAATTCCTTATCACAAGTAGAAAGCATTATGCATATTAGACAGGGATAATATACACATGTTTAAGTATTTGCATTGGTTCCCAGAACTGAACCTAGAAATCGATTGTTTCAGAATAGTTGCTTGTGGTGTCTTTCTTCACCATATCACCAGACCCAGGTAGCAGCAATGATTGCTGACCTACCTTTTGGAAATTCTGTGAATGGAATAGGTACTAAAGAGAAATACCCCTTTTTGCCACCTATCTGCAAACACAGAAAAACTTTTGTGCAAGAGCCAGGCAAGTTGGCCCCACAGTGAATGTGGCTAACCCAAAAAATAGGACCATTCATGTGGGCTGCACCAGCTAAGTTGAAAGTGGACCATTGCCTAGATTGCCAACTTGCTGCAAATTCCATTCTGAATTGCTTCGCTCTGGATTATGGGTCATCTGTGATCCAAATCGCTATTTTTATTGAGCCAAAGTAACCAATTGTCTACTCTTGTCACTGTTCCAGTACCACATATCCAAGTGCCCGTGATCCAGGTAACCTTGCATGTGACCCACCTGAAGATTGGACTCCTCTGATCTTGAGCGATGGCACATTCACTGCAAGGCCCACCTTATGAACACCTCAGACCTTGTATAATTGTGCATGTATGGGCCTATGGGGTGTTTGTGTTTGATGTGTGTCTGCAAGTAGTATATCCCCATAGACTTGATTCTTTTCATAAAATAAATCGGTAAAAATCAAAATTTAACCTTTCTATCTATACGGTTACCCATTGTTTAGTGTTTTGAAAGAAAATAGTAAAGTATTGATTTTTTATCTTTTCTTTTTCCGAAGGATAGTTAATAATCAATACTCCATGAAAGCATCTGGGCAACAAATCTGCTGACCAACAAACATTAGAATTAAGTTTAAAGCCTTGTGCTTAGCTCGAGAGATTCCATAGTGAATGTGATCATGCTCAGTTCTGTATTTGGGTATTCAGGACTTGGCTGGAATACCTTTCAATAATTTTCTTCTTTGAACAGATACACTGTCAAAATCTCTTCCTTATTGAATTGAAGAAGCACGACCTTATAGATTCCCCCACCGTAAAATGATAGAAATGTTGGATATATTTTTCTTCTTTTTTTTAATAGTATAGGAGCCATAAATGCCTTGACCCTTGAGTTATGCATTTCCATTTAGTCATAGTACAGAATTTTCTGTGGTTTTGCATCATTATTCTATGGCGGTTTCGTTCCTCTACCAGACTAACCAATTCCTTTCTCATCTTATTGGGGCAGTTACCATTTCCATCAGATTGTCTTTATGCAGACCCGGAGCGCAAGGCAAGAACTTGATTATACAAGCTTGCCGATTTGTTCTAGCTCTTCTATTAGTAGTCCTTACCTGCTGACTGTTTTCAGGCATACGATGTTTTAGGCTTATATTATGGATTGGGCCGCACATTCTTCAACCCTGCCAGTGTAATTTTCTTATTTTCGTTATCTATTTTACGGAAGAAAATAAGCAATTATCATTTCTCGATGCGAAATTTGAATGTTTAAGATTGAATTCACATCTAGAGGTTTGCAAGTCCTTTTCCAACACTCTTTCCAACTGCCACTTTTACAGGCCAAGGTGTTTTCGAGGTTTGAATCTCTACAGAAAGCTGTGAAGAACTATACCATTTCAGCCACTCCAGATGATAGGAGCAGCGTCTTGCAACAGGTCTGTTTGCATCCATTAGTCAATTTGAGTAATTAATGATCCCACCCCAAGGATACAAACATCAAATTCAAGTTTTTATTTTATGCAAATCAGACATGTTGTGCAGTGATCGAGACATTGGTCCAATGATAGATCATGCCCTAAAAATCTCCTGCATTGAAAGATCCCAGGCAGCCGTCTCTGGGCCTTTTTCTGTTGAATATGGACCATTGCCACAATTCTCTTCTTAACCACCTATTTTCAGACCACAAATCGAAAATTTGGTATAAACTTAATGAGGAAATTCTTGGGTTATGATCCATCCATGATGGATTACATTAGACCAACAGTCTGGATGACTGAGCAGTGGGTCCCACTTGTACAAACTGAAAACCTAAGTATACTGTCAGTATTCTACAGATGTACAGAGCTTTCTTCTTTTAAATCTTACCAAAGTTGCAGGCCTCTGAATAAGTAATCAGATCCTGTTTCGTGTGCTATTTTACCTGTTCATTAGGGAGGGATGTTTGTCTTCAAAGGGAAGAAGCTGTTGTATGCAAGGAAAGACGAAGGTACAGGCGATCATGCTCCTTTAGATGATATCCTTGCCGTCTGCTGCAATGTCCCAGTTGCATGATGTTTGAAGGGAAGAAATACCAAAACCAGAAATAGATTAAAGGATACATGCGTTTTAGAGTGATAATATGGAATAGAAGCTAATGTTATGTATGATATATATCGACTATTTTTATAATGTATTCCTGTCTATAGTATAATGTGCATCGCTTTGTAGTAATTGATTACCAAAGAAAGAATAAAACATTCATTTGAAAAATACCATCCATCCGATGAAGCAGAAAAATTACATTGATTTGGAATACTCAGTTGAGAGAAGAAGAAAATAAAACAAAAGGCTGAAATAAATGTTGCGAAGATGAACTTCATGGCGTGGGAGGAGTCAGGAGAGTGTTGATTCAAGTACATTTGATGCAGATGTACTCTTTCAGTGGGTGAAATGGTAGGCCCCACCATGCCACTTGTGTAGGACATCCCTACCATTCAAATGATAAGTCTCATCGTCAAGATCACCCATCTCGAAAATCAGGCTGGGCTGACACTGTTGGAATCAATCGACAAACAAGTTTTGCCCACCTAATGAGTGGATCAGGCTGATTTTTGAGATGGATGTCTTCGTGATGGGGCCTACACATTTGCATTGCATGGATGTCCCACACAAGTGGCATGTTAGCTGGAAAGATGGAATGGGATGGCAAGTCTTCGTGCAGGCATTTGTAGGTGATCATTCAAGTGATACCAACTTTGATGAGTCAAGCTTCACATTTGAAGGCTCCACATTTAACTCAAATCTAGACCGTTGATTTTTTTTCCTTGACTGTTCATAAAATGTCCACCAATTAGATAGTTAGGATCATAAGTTTAGTATGAATTTGGGCCATGACCCATCTATTGCACGCCCACAATTTGGATGGTTTGATTGAGGTAGGTGTGTAATGTGCAAAATACACTGGCATGAAATCATCTCTGTAGAGTGTCAAAATTAGAGGTTTGGTAAGCCCACATGCCTGTTGACCTCTGCCCATCCACACACGCCCAAGCATTCTTGCCAATGTAGCTCACATGCGCAAGATCTGTTCTTTCATCACGTGGGCCACATGGTTTAATCTTTTGGCCTAAAAATAGGTTGTTTCACTCTTCAAGTAGGCCATTGTGAAGATACCAAACAGACAGCTAAAACAATTTTTAGCAATCCATTTCTTTTATGCAGTGTCCCACTTGAGGATTTGAAATGGCCTTGCTTTTAGGACAGAATCTAATCAGTGTAGCCCACTTGATGGATAGCTCGGATCTGTTTCTGAGGAAAAGGGACCAATTAAAATCCAGCTTTGAAGTGTCATCTAGTATGTATGGGTTGATATGTGTCAGTTTTGCTAATGAGTCATACTAAGGACCTCCATGTTCACTTATAGTCCAGTATTTGAGGGAGATGCATGCGTTTAGAAATGTTTATTACACATTTTGAACATTTTATGAGGTGTTGGGACTTCTTTTTTTTTAATAAAAATTGGGCGTATCATCCCGACATGTATTGGTTAAAATAGAAAGGAGAAACTCGGTCTATTTCGCCGATGGCCTGAAATGATTTTCTGAAAAAGAGAAACATGTGTGGAAAGTTGATTTTCACCTAGAAATGTTGTTTGGTTGACAGTCTTTTCATTTATTTTTTTTCTTCATTGCTTCGAAAAATCATTTTTGAAAGAATGCTGGACAACGAGGGCGATAAATATGTGGCAGGCCTCTTATCTTACTGCATCTAAGAAGATGATGAGGGCAATCATCTGGGCATGACCATTATCACCATCACCAACACAGTCACCATTATCATCATCATTACCATTGATAGCAGATGCATCATCATCATCATCATCAACTGTTATAAAGAGGGATGAAAATGTTTGTCTTCAGATGGGAATAAGGCTCGACTTTGTTTCCAAAGAATAGTTTTTGCTTTTTTATAATGGAAACTAAAATAGGTCCAAAATGAAATAGTAAGCAATGTCAGCAAACCATGGTGTACCATAATGTGGAAAGTATGCCATGAGACATCTTAGAAGCATTTGAACTAAAAAAAAAAAAAATCCTAAAAATAAATTAAAAAGCAACTTTATCTGCCACTTGCCGCTGGTTGATTGGTGGCTGGTAAACCTTGGCCTACTTTATTATTTACCAACGCAGTCCAAATGTCAAGAGCCTATGTGGACAAAGCATAAAAACTGTTTTTTTTTCTTTTAATGGAGCACCCGAACATAGGGTGATGGTCCATATGCAATTAGAGATTGTAAATATGGCATACAATGATTCCAATTAACCCACACATTTTGAGGGATCTATTTATTTTACCACTTTTCATTGAATCCGAATAACAAAGGTTAGCTTATTTTTTAAAATGACAAAAATACTCCTGAGAAGTTGCTATGGACAGTGATTTGGATCCTTCAAACGTACGTTGACAGTTATCCCAATGAGTTTAAGATGGTGAACGGTGATGTAGAGAATTCAACACTAGGTGATTAGCACTTTGGACCACCCAAAAGTACTTGGACAACGATCTAAATCATTCTATGGTGGTGAATAATGATATAGATCATTCAAAAGTAGGTGGATAGGGATTTGGACTGTTTCAAGATGATGGACATCAATCTTGACCAATCCTTCTATCAATATATGTAAAAATATAACCGATATTTTCATTATTTTTACAAATAAGTTAACAGCCATTACCCAGATATGATGGAAAGTGGTAAAATAAATAGATCTCTCGAAATATAAGTGGTAACAAGAAAAGAAATTATTTTGTATGGTTCTATCTAATTAAGTAAAACAATGGGTGACGTTTCATAAATTGCCCCTTTAAAATGGTTCAAAACAAACATTGAAGTCTAGCCTTTAATGTTGAAATGGATTGGGTCCGAGACCCAACCCAAACAACCCATTAAAATTTGGATCGCACAAGTCGAGTTCAAGTTAGAAAATAAGAGAAAGAAGGGGAAGAAAAAGGACCCATTTATTCATGGGTCTAGTCTAGGACCCCACCCATTTTATCTCATGGGTTGGGTATAAAAAATTTAAGAGAGTTTTCACCTAAATAATGTTTTACATATGTTAGTTGTATTGAGGTTACAATCAATGAGATTGAGAATAGATGGTCAATTGACTATCTTAAATCAACTTAAGAAGAATTTAAGAAGATATCAAAGGGTAAGTCACATGCAAGAGTTTCAACGCTAGGGTCATGGGTTCGAGTACCCATAGCGGTGGGTATGTGTGTGTAAAAATAAAAGAAAATAAAATGGTATACAATAAACTACTTTCACCTATGGATAAACAAAGAAAAAAAAATCTAAAACTATATAAGTTATCAAAATTCATAAGAAAATGCTTCATGAAAGTGGGTATAAACTCTCATTTCTTCCATCTTTGGCCTCAACGACAGAGACACCTGATGCGACCCATGTTTTGTAAAACCTCAGCGCATTGGTTTCATGGATGATTCTGTCTATTAGAGTAAGTGGTGTGCGTATGCATAATAAAAGTATGTGATTCTTCATACTACCAAACTATTTTCATTATTATTATATTATAAATAAGAGAGGAGAGAGAGAAAAACCCCAGCTCTCTAATTTCCAATATCATCAGTGTCCAACCCTGTTCCAACTAGAGCAGCCCAAGTTGACATGATGCCGAAGTGACGCCAGAAGCCAAAAGAACTCATTTTCTGAAGAAAGATTATTCCATTTGGATTTGAGGGGAGTCATTTGATACTCTTGCAATGTATGATGCTTGATACACATGACATGTTAATTTAATTAAGCTGAGTGAACTGTGGAGCCCACTGTCACTAAGTCACTGTCCCAAAATTAGATGGCTTAAGCAATACTAACCTCCCATTTATGGAAATTTATTGATTGAAGTTGGAGCATTGAATTGATTTGTAATATCTACTTTATGACACATCTAAACTAGAGAGGGGCTAATTTGAATTACTTGCATGCACCTAATGCAACTTTTTAAGTAACTTCCAAGTGTCTGTTCTTCATCCATCATGCCCTGCCAAAGTACCCAAACCTTAAAAACCTACTTACCAGTTACAAGGTTTGCTAAAGTCACACATTGGGAACCGTACATTTTCACGCTTAGGCATGTGTCAATTTAACAAGTGTGTGGTGTCTCACCTGCTAGCCCAGCTGGAAGACGCCTAGGCGTTTCAATAGCAGGTCTCAGGTTCAAGTGCTAAGGAGACACACTAACCCCACTGTTGGGTGGGTACATACGCTTGCATGACTAACTTAAAAAAATAAGTAAATAAATAAAATTGTAACACGTGTGTGAGATTTGAGCTTTCCACCAGTGAGTGAGCTACATTGTAGAGATCTTCCAGCATAAAAATAAGGCCCTTTCATCTTGGGTGGGGCACATTATACAAAACACAATTGAACGGCTAGAAAAAATATTTTAAGACAAGATCTAAGCATTATTTCGAACCTCGTCGAAAGCTGCATGTCACATATTGGACATGGGCCTTTGGGCCAAATGTGGTGGGCAACCACTAGCGGTTGGGTCCCATAATTATCCCTCAGATTAGGGTTGTCAATGGGCTGGGCTCAAGCCTGGCAAAATCAAAATTTTGAATAGGCCTAGCCCATGAGGCCTGGCTAAATAGTTCAGAATCCAGGCCCAAGCCAACCCTCGGCCCGACCCTTTGACAGCTCTATCATTAACACGTTTTTTTTTTAATCTATTTTATAATTTCCTTTTCTCGATATTAAAAGTCAAATTCAAACAAAAGATGATTGTCTTAAGGCAATGAGTTCGGATGATGAGATTTCACTAGCTTGATTTGCATATCCAGGCAGAGGGTCTAACTTGCACCAATTAATCGCTATATGTATAGAACAAACATGCATCCCATTCACCCTGTTCATCAGCTGCACCATCATAATTCACTCAAATCCACAGCTTAGATGGGCAATATGATAGGAAACAATGTAAAATCAAGTTTTGCATGATTTAGACCACATGATTCTCTGAATATCTCGATTTCAAGGAATAGATTCATCTTAGTGTTTAGTGTCAAAATAGTGGATTGGATGGCATGTATACATCAAGGTCTGCCCCCACACACAATTAGAATGAATTTAATGATGAAACTTCTCATCTTAACTATTTCTCATAATGTACACCACTTTAGTGTTGAATCAGCCTAATTCTTTAGCCTCAGTCTGAGCACAATATAGTGCACTTGTTGAAGTCATTTTGTCCACATCAGCGAAAGTAATAGTACTCTTATATCTGAATGAAAGTCACAATGGTGTTTTCAAAATCAAGGATCAAGAAAATTAGCAAAGGGAGAGAAGAAGAACGCACCGCCGCGAGGCTTGCTGTGCTGAAGCATAAGTTGTTGGTAGCCTTTCATAAGTGAAATCCAAGCACCGTTAGACAGCAATCACATTTTCAATTTCATGAAATAACCACCAAGTCCGTTCCATTTTAAGATGGCATAAATCAAATTTGTTTAAAGGTTCAGTTGGGTTTACTAAACTACAAGAGATTACATTGTGAAATCTGTAACTAATTTATTTCATTAAGAATAATAAGAATATATAAAAGATGTGAGAGATTATTAAATATTTATAGAAATCTTACATGATATACATCATAGAAAAAAGAAAATAAAAAAATATTTTAATCTAAAAAGATTGTCCTAATCTACTCAAACATCCATACTTTAAACCAAGCTGTTTTAAAGGAAATAACTTGAATTTAAAATATAGTGTACATTTATTCAAAAGCTAATGAGAAAAATTCTATGGTAAATATCGAGCGACGAAATGGTGGATAATATGAGGTGCCAAAATGACAAATAGCATGAGGCAAACAGGCAATTTTAATGTCTTATATAATTGAAACATGAACACTTACGATTATTAAAGAATAATCTGGTAACACTTTCGGTGGCTCACTTTTGATGGACACACACATTTGTTAATCCAAAATTCAACTATTACTCCTTCGGTAGCTATGGATGTTTCTAAAATAAAGAAGAAGAAAAAAATCCAGTCCAAATGCCTGGCACAATAACAAGTTTGGTCCATACACTCAACATAATAACAAGTTCAGCCCAAATGTGTGGCACAATAACAAGTTTGGCCATACACCTAACATGAAAAATAAGCCCAGTCCAAAAACCAACACAAACCCAAAAACACATCTTATTAGAAAGCCTGGTACAAAAAAATTTATTGCCGAAGTTATGCAGAGTTAGGTGCACTCATAAATAAAGGCTGAAGATACATAGTACTGCCTTATTGGTGTTGATTTTGAGTGGTCCATTTTAATCCATTGAATAGTATGAGTCAAAGTTTTAGGGCAAACTTGCTAACTGTGTGGGGCCCACCTTGATGTATTTGTTGTATATCCACACCGTCCATCTGTTTTTCCATCTCATTTTAGGACACAGTCCCAAACCTTAAGAAGATCCAAATCTCAGGTGGACCATTCCACTAGAAACAGTGACGAATGACCATTAAAAACTTTTTGTAAATGACAAAAGTTTTGGATCAAGCTGATCTTTGTATTTTCCCCTTCATCTAGGTCTTCTTGACATTATCAACTAGTTGGATGACAAATAAACAATAAGAAAACCTCACAGGCCTTTAGAATTTTTAATGGTGAGGCACTCAAACACCACTCTTTCCTGTGTTATATGGTCCACCTGAGATCTGTATCTGCTTAATTTTTAGGGTCACGTCTTAAAATAGGCTAGAGAAACAGATAGAGGGCGTGGATTACAACATATCATCAAAGTGGTCCCCACGGTAAGGGTAACACCTAATCCGCTCCCCTCATTCACACCGATTGCTGGATTATTCCCATGACCTAGATATTTTGACGGTGTTATGATAATCTGGCAAGAATTTAAAGGTTGACATGCAGGAACTAGAAATTTATAGACATGGCATGCAGGAAACTCAAACTGAACAATCCAAATTCTAGGTCAAAATAATGATAGATAATAAATAACTAAAGTATATTAATTTAGCTACTTTATAAGCTGACTTATGGATATTTAGTGGACGGTTGAAATGAATATATTCAAGAAAAAAAAAAGTTCAGTGCTCTTTCCTCAGCAATCAAGTGTCCATTAATCGAAAGTTAGATTCGTGAAACCTGTATGATTTAGGTTTACTGTGTATGTATATTTTGGCCGTTTTAGTTCAAATTAATGTATGCCATGTGTACCTGGTAAGGTGCCTGTGTATCAACCATCACACTCTTACCATAGTATCAAATAACTCCCAGCACAAAATATTTTTTTCACTCCGAAGAATTGCATATCTTACACCAATCTTGGACCATATTGGTATGGAATGATAGTATCATTGGAGTAGATACATGACTCGTGGATTTGGACTATGCATATGTAGAAAGCCTATTTTGTTTGAAGTATTTAATAGAATATTTGATCTTTCTCTTGTACCGGAAAACTCACCTGCAGAACAGTAAGAAAAGAAGTTGAAAAGCTGTGGCTAAGATTATCCAATGGGTGTGATTTTTTAAACATGACCATTTCTTATTAGGCCTGGTGGATGGACGGTCAGGATGGATACATAACCAGGCCATGTGTACGGTAGAGAGCTCCATCATATCCTACCATATCCTTTCTAATGCCTTTGTCCCCATTTTTTTCCATTTTAAATGGAGATCAATATGTGGAATTGGGAGTAAATGGAGGTAAATGATACTTGAGGTGTGTTCGGATGGGAGTAAATGCATGTAAATGAAATGAAATAGGAATAAATATTATGCATGTAATATAATCCTCTTTACGAGAGGGAAGATTGGGAAGTAAATGGGGTGAAATGACTTTTTGAGCTCCCTTGGAGAGTCGCCCGAGTAAACAAAGGTGCCACTACACACATGTCCACCATGCGTGTGTCATGCTGATGATGCTCTGAAATAATCCAATGATCATTCACATCGCTCATTAAAATCATACCAAAAGAATGATCCAAACTGTCCGTAGAATGGCCATATAAATAGACGGTTAAAAAAAAGTTGGCTTTGAATCTTTGATGGGCAACTTGACTTTGAATCTGCTTTATTTTTTGGCTAATGCCTTTAGCTAACAAAATGGATGAAAAACATGGATATAAAACGCATACATGATAGTGAGCCCACAGGCCCCACACTACCCAACACCACTAAGCTGAGTGGTGTTGGGGTGTAGGTGGGTGGGAAACCTGATCATGGGGTCCATCGTGATGTTTGTGCCTCATCTTTTTTATGTTTATCAGTTTTGAAAGCTCATCTTAAGACATATCTAAAAACTGAAACAGATTCAAATCTCAAGTGGACCATAATACAAGAAACAATGGTAATTGGCCTTTAAAAACTTCTTGTGGGCCACAAATTTTTTTAGATCAAGCTAATATTTATGTGGTTTCTTCATCTAGGTTGTTGTGACCTTATCAATAGGTTGGATGGAAAATAAACATTATGTAAGCCCCCATGAAGTTTCTAATGGTAAGGATTCAATCACAACTGCTCCTGTATTATAGTCATCTTGAGATTTAGATCTGCATCATTTTTTGGATCATGTCCTCAAATGAGTTGTCAAAATGGATGGATGGTTGGACTTAAGAAACATATATCATAGTGGGCCCTATAGTTAACAATCAACCAGCTTGATCCACCCAAACTGCGCCCATGGTGTTGGGGTCACCACCCAATCAGCTTACAATGTTGTTATTGCTGCATTCATTTACTAGGGAGTAATTTGAAACTCTGATTGAGTTTGAAGCCTGCTATGCAGGCCCTTAAAAATTATACATAACATATATATACTAAAATTAGATTAATTAAATAGTAGAACTTGTAGACACCCCACCCAAGGCCAACAAGCTAATCAAGTCAAACCCAGTTAACTCAACTCAATCAACCAATCAAACTCAATTAACTCAACACTGTCTACCAGTTAAACCCAGTCAACCCAAAACCCAATCTACTCAACCCAGTTAACTATAGTCAATCACCCAATCAAAGTAAACCTCGGAGGACTAAGGGGTTGCACCCCATGCTAGTAGCCTCCCTGCGAAGGTAGGGAGCATGCTACATGGTGGGTGGTGCCTAGGGTGCCGCTCGCCACGTAGCAGTTCCCCTACCTTAGAATGAAAGGGTGTAAAGCATGTGGAGTTGTCCCAAATCCAGCTATAATCGTGTGGAAATGGAAAATGATTCTGTTCTCCTTCCCTTGAACCAAAATTACAATCTTATCACCCCATTTAGCCATTGAAATCTTGTCACATGGCGATCTCAAATCCAAATCATTGGAGCCTTTTTACCTTAGGTATTCTCAACAATTACTAGAAAATCGAACCAAGAGGCTATAAATACCCCATTCCCCTTTCATTTCAAATCATCCCTTATTCCTGAAATCAAGCACTTATAAATTCCTTGAGTCTTAAAAATTCTCCAAGCCCTCCATCTCATCCCTCCACCATGGAGAAGAGAGAGTAGAAGGAAAAGAGTAGATCCCAAGTCAGCCTAGTCCAACACATCCTTCATCCACCTTAGCAACCAAAACCCCTATCCAAACTACTCAATCCAACCCTTGCGACAAAATTGTCCATCTTACCACCCAGTTTTGACTAGTTTCATCCAAATCGCATCAAACATTAGGTAATATCCACTCTCTTCTCAATCCCCCTGCTCATCATATCTATCGATATAACAACTCATACATAGTATTTTTACTTGGTCAACTCGAGTGTATGCTTTATGACTTGTCGAATCATCGGATCCCACCTATTAAAAGCTTAGGTTGACTGGTTATTATTCCACTTCGATGAGTGAGTGAGTCAAGGTAGATTTATCTAACCCGAGCTACTGCTTGGCAGCAATGGTACATTAACACAACATTCCACACACCCTTGTGCATCATTAGTATACAAGAGTTAACTCTAATTTTTAATAGTTCGTCCAATTCTATGAAGTAGAGACTGTCTGTTTGTATGGGCAAAGATGGTTTCTAACATCTTCCCTCTTCTAACTGTGGTCCCTTACCTTGATTTTCAGTCGTTGATCAAAGAATTATTTTAAGTTAGATAACCTTCAAATTCTCTCTCCCAACGCTTCTACAAGGTCTAGCCAGCTATGAAATCGGAGTAATTGGCTAGTAGGACTCCAGTCAAATGTAACATCCCATCGCATTTAAATCAGATCACACACGCCTTCCATGAAAGGCACACATGAGCATGTGCATATCCAACATCCACATAACCCTACTGTCCCATGTCATGATCCTAAAATAAATTGGTTTAGAAGACCTAGCCTCCGATTTATGGGAAGTAGATTGCATCCTGCCTGTGCCTAGACAATAATCCATCTAGGCAAGCTTCTATGAGGTCCACCATGATGTATGGGTTTTATCCACACCGTTCAACTATTTTGCTATATCATTTTAGAATATAAACACAGAAATGAGATAGATCCAGGAGTTACAAAAGTTTTACATCAATCTTAAATTTTATATTTGTGTTTTCACTTCTCCAAGTTTATATGAACTTATGAATAGGTTAGAACATCATTGTGGCTCCGGAGGTTTCAATGGTGGTGTCATTATGACTGTTGCCTTCTTTGAAGTGGTCCACTGTTTTTGTTTTTTGGGTGAGTACACACATTCCACTATTAGTACACACACTTACACTGTTAATCACCCTACAATGTTAGCCACCCCGTGTTGGGAATCATACCTAGACCTCAATGTTGAGACGAGGCTATCTTCACTCCGTCTACCACTATCCCAAAGGTGTGGGCGTTTGTGAACCGGTCTACTTCAGCTTTGGATCTACCTCATTTTGGACTCATACCTCAAAATAATCCAGAAAAGTAGATCTACAGCATGGATAAAACACATGCATCACGGTGGGTCCCACAGAGCCATGCCTGGACGAACAGGACGCGATCTGCTTCCTGACTCGTGTAGAGTCGTTTGTTGAAATAGGACCATGGGATATTTTATGTTCTTAACCGTCCAATAAATGTCCATAAATTTGATTGTCAGACGATCGTAATTTTTGGTCGTAGGTATATCTAATCGAGACACATGGTTTGACCATTTTAATTTGATATGTACGCCTGGCATTTAATTGTAAATAATTTCTAAGTGGTGTATGATCCATCACTCTCACTCTCTGCCAGAGTATCGAAGTTTCTCTCCTCAATCCTCATCTGTTTTTGCAGTTGGATTACTCTCCCTTGTGTATTTTTCACGCCCACCTAGATTGTCAGACAGAGTAGCCATGTGAATCCTAATCACTCCCAAGTGGGGCCTACCTTGTATGTGCCATGGTCCAATAACAGGTCTGATGAACCGGTCATCAGTTAGGCCATGTGTGTTTGTTAATATAGACGATCATAGAAGTTTCACCAACCATCAGTTCTCAACATGCATGTGTCTGCCTGAGCCTTCTTTCGGGCCATGGAACACGCACATTGGTACCCACCTGATGAATGGCCAGAATCTTGCAAGCACATGTCACGTGTAGGGCTGTAAATGGCCCCAAAGCCAGACCCACTCATTTACTAAATAGGTCTGGGTCCAAACTTTAGATCCAGACCCTTTTACTAAATCGGACAGGTCTAGGTCAGGTCTAAGTCAATCCATCATACCCATTTATAAGGGAGATCCACCAGGTTTAATGGGCCTAGGTCTGAATTTAGTATGTAAGCATTTTTACTAGGTTTAAAATTGGGTTTAGGATGGGTCCAAATCTAGATGAGTCCCTTGCAATATAGACTAAACCTGTCCATTTACTTAGTAATGTGTTCAGAACTGGGTCGAGCTTAATACAAAGGAAACTAGATCCAGACTCATTTAGCAACTGAATCTATTCTTGGACCTAGACCGTACCATTTAACAAACGGTTCAGGTCTGGGTCGAGCCTAAATGGGTTGGGTTTGGGTACCCCACTGGGTCAGTTGACCCATTTACAGCCATAGTCACGTTGGTTCGTGTGGGGAGTAGGATTGAGATGGGTAATCTCTTGGACCCAAATGAATGGCTCATGAATCTCCCCCCAACATCCGTGAGCAGTGATTGATTGATGGTGGGCCACTAAAAGGGTATGATGACACACCAAAGGGAATGCAGCCGTTTGTCCTCCTTAAGAGTTGGAACACTTAATACCATCTTTCTTTTTAAATGGCTTTCAGTTGTGTAAAGAAAAAGCATCTCTGGTGTCCCACACCCTATAATCGTATGCATGTGTGTACATCAGATCTGTACCGATCATCAAGTGGGTCCCACGTTGGATGAGCCGTAACGCAAAATCATAATAATTGCGTGGACACTTATCTACCGCTAGGTTTCACACACAACCACTCGACCAAAGTGTTACCGTCTGATTAGTGCGAGATCACCCATATATACATTGCATCCAAACCGTCCAAAAGGTTTGCCACGCTTGGAAGAACAATAACTACAAAAATCAGGCTAATCCACTCATCAGGTGTGACACACTTGTAAGTTGAATAAGATTGGAGTTGGCCCGATTTCTGCCGTTAGTGTTCTTCACAGGCCAACCTTTTCAACTGTCTGGATACCCTATATACATTGCATCACCGTTAGACAAAGATCTGGCCCAGTGATTAGATTATCCAATCCATCACCATCAACACCACCGAACAGTTCGTATGGTTGGTACTATTTCCGTACGAGAAACATGAAGTTCGAGTTCTAGTTCTAGTTTATGCATAAAACTCAACAACTTGCTCTGGACACGTGGACAGTCCAGTCATAGATCTGTACTGTCAATTTATTCAAACCAAAGAATCCCACCGACATGATGATCCTAACCATCAAAATAAAATGCAAAAATTAATGGTCTAGATCAAGCATAGAAGAAATAGATCCAAACATCTGTTAGAGGGGCTCTACTTGGATTACTTATGATGCTTAAGAAACACTTAGTCAGATGATGATACCACTTGCAATGTGGCTTGCCTATAGTGGCTGGAATGAATGGACGGTCCAGATCTATCATTAGATGGTCCACATATCCAAACCGACACTGAATGCAGACATTGCTTGTAAATCGTCCGAGTCTACTCGTTGGTTTTTTCAATATTGTTTTCTGTTGACTCTCTTTGAGTATCTGAAAATCACTATTTTAAGTGGAGTGATCCCATCCATCTCATCGGACACTATGTTACTTCTCGGCCAATCAAGTACGGAAAAAGTATCACGTACACACTAAATCCGGACCGTCCAAAAGGTAGGCCCTACTTTCAAGATGAATGAATGCAAAAAATAGGCCAATCCAATGGTTATCCATTGTTTTATACATTTTTTCTACAATGCACTCTATCTCAGGAAACGGATTTTTCCTAATTTCTATAATCTAATATTCAAGGTGGCCAAACATTTCCAACCGATCAGATTTCATAAAAACTTGAAGAGTTAACCGTGCTGACTCAATGGATTGTATCTTTACGGTCCAGTAAGATGGATTTGAACATTCCTGAATCTGGATTCTCCTGTTTTAATAAGGAGACTGAAGACATGCTCCCATGCTCTAGAGCACTATAAGTTATGGTGCTCCTCGTTGCATCAGCAACTCAAGATCGATCTGAACCGTACATTAAGTTTAGAACACATTTTAAGAGCTACAATGCGAAAATTTGACTGATCAGATGGTCAAATCCATCCTTGATTTATCATTACTTATTTTAACCATCCTTTTTCAACCCATGAACGGGACTGCTAGGATATCCTAACAAAAGTAATCTCCTAGTATAATAACCAATCCATGATGGAAACCATCAAATAGATGGAACGGATTGTTGATTAGACTCATTTTTCACGAATTATCTTGACCGTCCATATTAGAGGCCATTCATCAGATGATTAAGATTGTCAGATCAAGGTGATATTTATACGGTAACTCATGAAGTGTGTAGTGGATCTAATGGACAGTCCAGATCAGCCGAATGGATTGCCTAATTGTCTCAAAGCAACTAGAGCACTATAACTTACAGTGAACAATGGAGCATCTCTTTAACAAGCTTGCCGTGTCGGCCCCGTCGGCCGTCGGTATCCCGACTCATACGGTCAAACTAGTGGTTGACCTTTTTTTAAATATTATTAAAGCCTAAAGATTGATTATTTGATACTCTGGCAGTGATGGTTGATAAGCAGGCACTCAATCTAATAGAGCCAAAAAAACGTCGGAGTCTGCATCCATGCGTATATTGGGGGAGCGGATTGGGTGTTACTGTAGCTGGTGTTTCCCTGACCGTGGGACCCACCTTCATTTATGTGCTGTATATCCACGCCGCCCATTAATTGTTACAGCTCATTTTAGGGTATGTTCCAAAAATGAAGCAGATCTAAATTTCAAATCTTAAGTGGACCACACCGTAGGATGGTCCCCAAAATGATGCAGATCCAAACATCAGATCTGAGGGCCCATATCAACTGGTTGGATGGCAAATAAACATTACGGTGGGCCTTAGAAAGTTTTTAATGGTGGTCGTTCAATCACCACTGTTTCCTGTGGTGTGGTCCACTTGCAATTTGGGTCTGCTTCATTTTTTGTACCATGCCCTAAAATGAGCTGTAAAAACTGATGGACGGCGTGGATATAAGAAACATACTTTTAAGTTGGGTACCACAGTAAGGGAATCACCCTACCGGATATCACCTAATCCTCTCCCTGTACGGGGAAGTAAATCCTCCAAGCGATTCGCACACCATGGGTTTTCAGTTTGAACCAGTGGGGCCCATCACTCAGTGATCCATACCGTCTGTATGATGAGGTCCTATGTGGATGGCCCATGTCTTTCCAAAGAGCTCGATGGGATAATCTTAAAACTCGATCAATGACCTCTATGCTCCATTTACACGAACTGAGAACAAAAGGATCCAGTCCAGGTTTGCTATCTACACCCGCACCTTCAGATGCGAGACACGTGTCAACTTGGGTCAGGTATGGGACATCTGACCGGTGCAGAAGCTCGATCCCACCATGTAGATGACTGGGTACAAAGCCTAGAAGGTTATTTCATGCAGTGAGTGTGGAACCTCAGAAAGTATTTTAGACCGTCCGTTTATTCCGTACTCATTTAGTCTACACGATCACCGAACAACCTGATGTTTTTTGCTCTACAGGTTATTCTCAAGGTGGGACTCACCTAATGAACGGCTAAGATTTTCCATACACATCCAAAGTTCTCGTATATCTGATACGTGTACACGTACATCCGTTCCATTTCATATAATGTACCATGTCACCGACACATACAAAGGACACACACCTTCCCATTTATTACCTCATTCTCAGTCCGCAACTTTCCAAACCCTAACCCTAGAAACGAAAAATCCTCTCCAGCAAAAACCCAAAAGGGAAGGGAAATTATATGATACGCCTACCCCGCATCTTTACAAAGCGTACACAAATTTTCAATTCTAACAAGTGGGCCCCATAATTCACTAATCCAGACCGTTGATCTGTTTAATGTCACCACTGATGATTACTGGATTAAGATAAATTCGAGATTAAAATAACTTCATATACAATATAAGGGCCATCTTCTCCACCGACTATCTGCACGCCACGTGTCAAATTTTCAAGAATTTGTATCAAAATTTAAAAATTATAACATCAACGATGGGATACAACAGATCAATGGTCCGGATTACAAACTCATTAGCTGGTTTTGTCAGAATTGAGATTTAATACGTACTGTGCAAACGCATATTATAATTACCGGAATAGAAAACCCTAATCCTACTCGAACCAAACAACCTGAGTACAATGAAAAGATAAACCTCAGGGAGAAAAACTTTGATACTCTGAAAGAGTGCGATAGATGATATGCATGCACTTAGAAATTGCATACATGGAATAAAATTAATTCAAATAAAACTATACAAATGATGGGTATTGGTGTAGATATAATTGAATAAAAAAAATTAAGCTCATTTCATTATCTGAGTATCAGATTTTTAGACTTTTACTGGACGGTTAAAATGAAAATATCCGATGGTCTTAGTTCAACAAACAAGCGTCCACGAATCAAAGGCTACGATTATTCAATAAAAAAGATTTCATGGATGTGGCTTACTGAAAGTGAGTTATACAATTTAGACGGTTTAACTTATGCCACTTTTACCATTTCTGAGTGCCCGCATATCAAGCATCTTAGGTGGCCAGAGTATCAAATAACTCCCCAACTTCCAAACCCAGGAAGCGGATTCTCCGGAGACTTGAGAGCTCACCACTGCAATGACACGTGGTCGAATCAGATCCTGCCATGTAGGGTAACCAGGGATATCCCTGGTGACCAAACCGCGTGCCGAAACCCTAATCCTGCGCGTAGGAGCAGGAGACGTCACGGAGAGAAACCCTAATTCCCTCATCTTAGATCCCCGTGGGGCCCACAAAAGAGACCCATCTCGTCTTCACTTCTAAGTACCCGAAAACCTAGTTGCGCATCTAGCTACACTCACAAGCTCCTCCAGAATGTAGTCCGCGAGACTAGTCCAAATTATATCCTGCAGCGCAATTCTTCGTTTGGGCCTACCCTATCTGGTCATCCCTCTTTACTGTAGTCTCACCGTGGACTGTCCACTGTGCATAAGTCATATCGGTCAGATGATCCGATCTGCTTTCTACGGGTAGATTGCCAATCTGGGCCGTTCACAGTTTTCACAATCAGTACGGCAAGATGATGGACGGACCAGATTACTCTAGTAGGAGAACTTTTGGGTCATTCTCCATGTGGGTTTCCCTTGATGGACCATGCTGATCACGAAGCCCTGACGCCATACATGCTTGAGCAGCCGAAGTCTACGATTCTAACGTAGTCTCGTGGACTACAGAGATGAGTTAAAAAGAAAAGACTCCTCTTCCCCAATCAATGTGGGAAAAAGAGATCCAAGGGCTGAGAGTCTCCAAACAAAACCCTCTATCAATCATCAGCCATTCATCTCTCTCCCGTCCCTCCCACAACACCCAAAAAAGCAATAAAAACAACAGCTGACCTGACCCTCTAAAACCCAACACACCTATTCTTCTCCTTCTTCTCGCCCTCGCGAGGGTTTTGAGTCTCTCTCTCTCTCTCTCTCTCTCTCTCTCTCTCTTTTGGGGGTTGTTCTTTTGGGTTTTTTTGTTTCTTGGTTGTTGGGGTTTTCGATGGATTCTGACCATGCAAAGCTCTTTGTGGGAGGAATCTCATGGGAAACGAATGAAGAGTCACTCAAAGAGCATTTCAGTAAATATGGGGTTGTACTGGAATCTGTGATCATGCGGGACAGGAGCACAGGCAATGCTAGAGGCTTTGGTTTTGTTCTCTTCTCAGACCCTTCTGCCGCTGACAGAGCCCTCCAAGAACCCAAGCATGTCATCCTCGGAAGAACAGTCAGTCTCTCTCTCTCTCTCTCTCTCTCTCTCTCTCTCTCTCTCTCTCTCTCTCTCTCTCTCTCTCCTGTGGTTCTGTTTGGCGTTCCTTTTATTGTATTCTATTCCATCTTGCTTTGATAGGTAGAAGTGAAAAAGGCAGTCCCAAGAGGTGAACAAAACCACTCACAACAACAACAACAGCAAACACAACAACAACCACAACAACATCAGCAGCAACAACAACAACACCCACAACAGAGTAGGGGGGCTCAGAGTAAAAATAGTAGTAGTGGGGAGTGCTAGTGGTAATAACAGTGGTAGTCAGTTTAAGAAGAGGAAGATTTTTGTTGGGGGTTTGTCTGCTAATATAACTGAGGAGGATTTCAGGGCTTACTTTGAGAAGTATGGTAGGATCACTGACGTTGTGGTCATGTATGACACCGTGACACACCGGCCTCGTGGGTTCGGGTTCATCACCTTCGATTCAGATGAGGCAGTCGAAAGCGTGTTGCAGAAGAGCTTCCATGAACTGAACGATAAGCGTGTGGAGGTCAAGCTTGCCGTGCCAAAAGATGGTAGCAATGGGAATAGCAGTAATGGTGGCAATAGTTATAATATGAGAGGCGGTGGCGGTGGTGGGAGAGGTTCTGTTTTTGGGAGCTACCCTGGTGGGGTTTTTACGCAATATGCTAGGTATGGGGTTTATCCCAGTTATGCGCCCCCACCTGTTTCAGGTTATGGGAATGCAGGCGGGCTACCCTTTTCCTTGTTACCCCCAGATGGGCGCATATGATGGAGTTGGTTATGGAGCTGCTCCAATCATGCAACCGAGGGGCCCCTGGTCTAGCATGGGAACGTATGGAGCACGGAGGAGCCCGGCGCCTTACGGGAATGCTGCCCTCTACCCAGGTTATGTTAATGGGGGTGTTGGCGGGTTTGTGGGGATGACCGGCAGTGCTTATCGTGGGGTCGTTGGCGCTGCCAATGGAAAGTGGAATCAGGGTGGTGGGGAAGCGCAGACGACAGCTGGTGCTGGTTATGGTGGTGTGCCAGGTACAACACCAACACGGACGGATGGCGGGAATTTGGATGATGATGCATCTGGCTTTGGTGGGAGCTATGGAGCTGGAGCTGGTAATAAGCAGAATCAGAGAGGACACGACGGGCAATTTAGGCCTTACCAGAATCGCGTTGGCTGATGTGTAATTCCATTGTTCTTCTTTGCATGTTTACCACGGTCATTTGAGGTCAGTAAATTTTTATACGAATTGGGTTGGATTTTTTTTTCTTATGTTAGTGTTTGGATGCTCGTTTCTTTGTTAAAAAGGTCAGTTTGCTTTGCATTATCTTTGTTTATGATTCTATTCAGTTACTATCAGTTCCGCGTACTGTCCTCTGCTGTAATATAATTTCCCGTGAATTTCAAATTACTTCCCTGTTTTTTTTTTCCCCCTACTTCTGATAACGTCATCGATCCATCTGCTTACCAAGAAGATGGCTTTACCAAAATGGGTTGTTTGCTGCTGTCGAATATTTGGTTGGCGCTGGAATCTCTTCAAAGTAGTGGAATCCTGCTGCAGTCATTCTGCAGTGATTTTGAGTCTATTGTTCTATTGTTGTCAAGATTTTGATATCCTTTTCGTCCAATCTAGCTAGATATATAGGATATCATCATCATCTAAGGCTTATCCCAATTAATTATGGCCGGCTGCATGAATCCTGTTCTGCCATTCCACTGTCGAGGGCCAGGCCTTCAGTTAGGCCATAGGTCATCAAGTATTTTATTACTACCTACATCCATATCCTTTTGTGCCTTCCCCTTGCCCTTTTAGTGCATTTAACTTTACCAACTCCCTAGATAAAAAGGAAACGTTTCTCAAATTTTGATGCTCTAAGATGGCTAGAAATTTTCGCGGGTTTCATTTTGGGGAGTTTTTTCTTTTTTAGAAGTCTTGTCTGATATCAGCTTGTGGCGTTGAAAATGCATGTTGGGATGCCCTCATCCTTGTTTGTAAAGGTAGTCTTCAGCTATGAGATGGTGGGATTTTGAGTCTTACTCTTCCTACACGTGCCAGTGTGCTTGCATCTGTGTAAGATTTGGTCTGTTCATCAGGTGGGTCTTACAGTCTGTCTAATGGTTTTATAATTGTAGTGGTATGGTCATTAGGTGGGCCTTACTTTGGGCCTCTAGTGATAGGCTAATGGCTTCACTCGTTGGAAACATAGTTCTATTGTAAATGATATTGGAATTAGAGGGTTCTGGTCAGCAACAAATGCGCAATTTGCTGCTTCTCTGGGTTCCTTACATTTGAGGAACATGTTTTGATGGTCTAAACCGTTGATCTCATGGGTGGACCCTACTTTGGATGAGGATATCCAAAAACTCTCATGGATTGGAAGATCCTATTCCTTAGATATTTGGCCTATATACTGTTTAATGTGGAATGCTTTATTTTTACCACTACTTGTAGGCCATCCATCGGAGCATTTATGATTTTCCAATCTTGGAGTCCTCTTTCATCTCCCATGCATGGTGCAGGCCATCAGATCAGCAGTCTGGATCACAGAACTTTGGGCATAAGTATGTTTCAAAGGAGTGATGCTATTAGCCTATTATAATTGCTGCTGAGTAGGATTTCTCATGGCATCAAGGACTTTCGGTTTCAACTCTTTTAGGATTCTTTTGGGATGTGTCTGGAGATGCCCACTCTTGAGTGGAGTTGTCAGCTGAGGAGTTGCTCGGCTTGTGCTCTGTTTGGATTGTACTTTTCCATTGCCCTAATGGTTAGTTGCATCTAGTATTCTTCTTCTTGAATAAAATTGTGTTCCTGTACATCAAATCTCAATCACCGATGAACTCCTTTTAACCATCCATTTCTTTCATGGACATGATCCTCCTTGATGATCAGGCTGGTGTGATTTCATGGACATAATCCTCCTTATAACTGGCTCTATGGCTCGGTGGTAGATAGACTATGTTTTAACACTGAGATCATGGGATCGAGTGCCCATGTGGTGTGGGAGTGTGTGCGCCAAAAAAAAGAGTTCAAAAAAAATGATCAGGCTGGTGTGATTTCTTAGCCATGTCAGATACATGGCGGGCCCCTACTGTTGATCAAGCTGAATCTCTCGCATGCACCACATGCAGGGAGAATAGGATTACAAATCCTTCTCTCAGAGCCGTCTTTGCATTTGTCAGTTTTAATCCTTTTCTTGTTCAGATTTCCTGCGAGAGTGAATGAAGCAAGCTTCCATGTCTGGTCCTTGATTTTCTATTTTTTTTAATCATTTTACCTGTTCTCTCTTCTAGTTCAGCGACCCTTCCCACTCCATTGAAGCCTCCCAAGCATCATAAAATAGTGGAAGCTGTGAAACTTCTCCATGTTATATGGGAAAAGGTACTATGAGGTTATGTGGGCCTCATCGTGATGTGTGGTGAACATCGATCCCATTAATCGGATGCACCCTTCCATGGTGAGTATGGGCCTAAAAATCAGGCCAATCCATGACTTAGGTGGACCACACCATAGACAAGAGTTGAGTGTGGATGCCAACCCATTCAAACACCCCTAATTGTTTATAGGGCCCACTGAAATGTGGTTCAGTCATCCAACCCATCAATTGTGTGTGTTCCACTTGGATGAGGGTTAACACCAAATTTCAGGCCATTCCAAAGCCCAAGAGGGCCCTACCGAGTGCTTTTAGATGTTTTGGGCATGATTTCAGATGGTGTGGCCCACCTGAGTAGCAGATATGGCTGATTTTTGGCACATCCCATAACCTAGAGGGAACCTTTCAAATGTACGGCATGGATGTCCATCACACCATGGTGGGGCCCACATAGCTTGACCTCATGGGAAGCTCCCTTGAGGTTGACCTCATAATACCATCTCTCTCTCTCTCTCTCTCTCTCTCTCTCTCTCTCTCTCTCTCTCTCTCTCTCTCTATGGTTTTTGCTTGGTAGTGAAGATGGTGTGCCGTAAAGGTCCTTACATAAAGGTAACAGTGGCAACCGTTACACGTTACGGGGTCGTAATGACCATAACGGCCGTTACAGAAAAATGACCCTAATGGACCGTTATGCCTCCCGTAAAGGCTGTAACGGTCCAGTATAGGGCTGCAGGTTTTTCGGGTTATTTTTTCAATTAAAAAAAAGTGACCGTAAAGGCCATTACGAGGGCTGTTAGAGCCTGTATTGAAAATGCAACAGTGGTGGCCGTCACGGCGACTATTAATGTTATGGAATACCTTGGTCGTGAAAAATCAGAAGTTCTCTATAATGATCTACCATTCCCCTAAACGATATCACATAGTTTTGAGATATATGAAAACGACACTGATCTGGACTGTTGAGTAGGCTTCTTCTGAGTTTGATTATAGATATTTGAATGATTGGGTAGGTGACTCCTTGCCAGATGCAACATTGTTGCAGGCTGCCTGTGTGAGGTTCACTGCCTTGGATTGACATGTATTGCCAGGTTGGCTTCCAAGCCCATAGGGGATGTAGGTTTTCACTTTTAGAGGATTAGTTTGTCAATTTTTCTTAAGCGTGTGCTTATCTACCTATCTATCTTATATATGCAAGTATGGCAATGATACTTTGAGATTTGTTTATACGTGGCACTCTGAGAGATGCCCTCTACATGAAATCAGGATAATCCGAGCTGTTAAACTAGTAACCTCTACATAGAGTACTCAGCCTAAAAATCACACTAAGCGGATCTTAATTGCTGCCCGGTCATGGCCTGCTATTGTACTCCTGGAGAACAAGCAAGGTTTCCACAATCAAGTCAGTTTAATCAGATGGTTATGAATCTTAGGATTGTCCAATGAGTGCATTTTTTTTCCCTGGGGCATTCTTGTGATTGCCCACTAGATGAATGTTGGTGTTGTGTGAGTGGGTCCAGTCACATGGTCTTCTCATTTAGAAGAGGTCTAGTAGTAGATCTCAACAGAATCCATGTTGACCTACCTTTAACCAAGGTGGACCTTTTGGATATTGGATGCCCACCGTGGATTGTACATGGTCCTAAAATGTCTCCTTGTGTGATTGCAATTTGCAACCAACCAACTGCTGGTGATTTGGTCTGACTGGTTATTTTTCCATCCCTTGATTGAATGGTTGCCATCATATCTAAATCAGTTTGATGTATGGAGACAATTAGTTCGTGTCCATGTAACTGGCTAGACTTGCCACCTTAGCTGTGCATATAGCTGTCCCTTTAATCCCCGCAGTGCTCTTGCTGTGTTGCATGTGTTTTGGGTGCAGGCAGCTTTGATTAGGTGGGCACTATGTTGATGTGCCATATGTGATATGACAAAAGTCATTGTGATCACACTATCTTAGCTGCCACATCCATCATGGTTGAAAACAGTTTCAGCACAATGAAAAGTAGTTGTGTTCAATCAATGGATGGAATTTGCACCCAAACAGCTAGGTGCCTAGGATTGTCCAACAATCCTACCACCTTTTTTAGTGTTATGAACTATTCTCGTGATTGTCCACCAGTTCTACAGAGTTGTCACTCTAGACATGTCACTTGTGCATTGGAGATGAGAGGGAGAGCAAAAATCTGGTTTTAATTTGTATGTAAACCCAGCAAAGGCAATTCATGCGTGCATGACTTGTAGACATGCTGGGTGGTAGACATTCAAGATATCAGGTGGGCTCCATTGTCCTCTTGCTCTGGCCAAAAATTCAGACTGGCCCTGGGTTTGAGCCTGTAGTTTAATGGTAGACGAGGGTGAGGGAGGGAGTCTCTCTCTCTCTCTCTCTCTCTCTCTCTCTCTCTCTCTCTCTCTCTCCCACAGAGAGATGCTCTCCCAAGAACCATTTCTCATGGGAACTTCATGAGAATTTTTGCCACGTGATATGGGCATAACATCTAGATGGTCCACTAGATGAGTCACCCCATGAAACCCCTATGGCTAACCTTTTTGGCCTGATCTAAAAATCTGGTGGGACATAGCAAAGTGAGAGACATAATCTGGATGGTCCACTAGATGAGTCACCTCATGAAACCCTTAGTTTTGGCCTGATCCGAAAATCTGGTGGGACATAGCAAAGTGAGAGGCAAATCAAGGGCCTGTGGGTTTACACTTTTCTATAGCCCACTAGATTTTTGGATCAGGCAAAAAAGTTAGCCCAGGGGTTTTCATGAGGTGACTCATCTAGTGGACTGTCCACATTTTGTGCCCACATCAAATGTCAAAAAGTTCTCTTGATGTTCCCATGAGAACCGGTTCTAATGGTGGGGTTTGCCTTGTGGCTGCCATACGCATACCACATGGACCCCATCACTTGGAACATATTTTTTTTTCAGGTGGCTGTATATTGTTATCTAAGGTGTGGACAACTTTTGGTGCCGCAGACCCCATCACTTGAACATGGTTTTTTTCAGGTGGCTGTATATTGCTATCTATGGTGTGGACAACTTTTGGGCGCATTGGATGTAACACAGTCACAATGTGCGCCCCACAGTAGCTCAGTACAGTACCATGCGAGCGTTTGCCTATGTTTGTGCTCATGCACATGCTGAAAATTGATGATGTGTAGATGTGTCTATATATGCTACATATTTACAGTTGATAAAACAAATTATGTTTGCTTAGATATCATTTCCAGGAAAAAAAAGAAAAAAAGAATGGATGTTTGCTCCATTGCCTTTTTCCCTCGTGAAAGATTTTAGCAATACAAACAACTCTTGCTTTATGAAAAAATTATCACCTTTTCTTGTTAAAAAAAAAAAAAAAATCCCTTGTTTCAAAGCAACCCCTAAAGAAGGCTTTTGAGTTCTTGTCTTTTCAATATAAATAAGTTTGCATTTCATCCTAATTCAAACATTTCATTGTTAAAGTTAAGTCCTCCTAACAGAGCCTAGGATGATGTTTAGATTTAAGAAAATAGTGCTATGTATGTATCCATGTATGATGTATCATCTATGTATGTTGTGTATCAGTTGATGGGCATCTTCATAACCTTGCTTGTCGGTCCACAATACAATGGTCACAATCTGATTTAGACCCAACCCCAAGTCATGTGGATTTAGGCTGCATGCTTCCTGGTTTCTTCATGTTTCCCCCTTTGCAATTCCCTACAGGATACCCATGGTAATCATTGCTATCCAATTGCCCACATGTGTTGGGTGAGGCGGTGAATCCAGACTGCCATCTGATGGTCCCATCTGTTGATGGCTGCAGGTGAAAATCACACCTAAAGGTTGATCCCAACCATCTGTTTTTCCTGGTGAATCTTTGACTGTTAACCATTTTGATTTTGCCAGTTTGAAGAGCACTCTCCGAATGACTTGGATAGCTGCTCCTTCCTAATTTCAGCTGAGGGCCATCCACTGATTTGACCTACTAGACGGGCAGTCTGCATCTGTTGGGCCCCACATTCAGTGATGCATGACCTTGTTGCTGATCCAGCCTGCCGAAGGCAGGGTGTCCTGTTTCAGTGGTCCTTCACTTCTAACTCCTCCCCCCAGTGTCTCGCCTGCTAGCCCAGCTGGAAGATGCTTAAGCCCACCTGATGAGTTGACCAGGTGGACTGCACATGCTGATTGAATGTGGACTGTTTGCATACTTTTTTCTTTCCTTGCATCCAGTGTGGCTTACTTGAGTTGACTGGTCTGATTCATGGGCCATGGCGCATTAAGTGGAGAGGCCCACTGATGGCACGGCATGGCATGGCATTGGCATGTGGGGATGGGTTTCGCACTAATTTGGACTGATTGAAGTATGCAGCGGAATGAGGGATACATTATTTGGTAGTAGTGCAGGGGCTACTGGCTTCCATATCGCCCTGTGGCGAGGCTCAATCAGTATTGGTACACTACTAACTCAGATTCCTAGCTGGGTGTATGAAGTTTGTTGATGGGGTCGATGAATGTTTTCTTGTTTTCATTGTTGAAGTGTGTTTGGATGCTCTATTGAATTGAATTGCAATAATCAGTCCAAGGGAAAGTAAATGGCCAAATGGTAACGGTATGATGGAAAATTAGGCAAAGCATTGACGCATTGTTGTGGACCAGTGCATTTTGATGCAGCAAGATATGCATATCTTTATGGTAACCTCTGTTCTTAGATTTTCATTCTGGCTTGCTCAAAAATAGCAGCTTTGTATCTGTTGGCCAGCCTTATTGAAGTGTGCATTTCTTCCTCTTTGGGTCAGCCCCATGGCTGATGGGACTCACCGGGAGAAAAGGTTATCATTAATAGAATTAATGAGATCCGGGGCCATCCTTCAGATGATGCCCACAGTCAATATGCTCTCGCCATTGGTGTAGTCTGCATTTTCTTCATGCACAGGTAGCCCAAAACCAAAGATTACCCTACAGCCTGTTGTAATTGATCAGTTCCAACTTAAATGGCATTCTCCAATGCATATGGAAATAGTGCATTTTTCTGTTTTATGACCCATTCAAGATTTACAGCTAACATGCCTGTTGTAATTGATCAGTTCCAACATATATGGCATTCTCCAATGCATATGTAAATAGTGCATTTTTCTGTTATATGACCCATTCAAGATTTAGAGCTAACATGAGGTGACACAATAAATTTACAGAATAGATTTTATACTGGTGAGTACTACATCAGCCCTTGTTGCCGAAGTGGATTGCATGTTATTTGTGTCACCAAGTTGGGTGTGCCCACCATGATTTATGTGTTATATCGACACCCAGCATCCATTTGGCGAGATCATTTTAGTGCATGAGCCAAAAAATGCAGATCCAAAGCTCAAGCGTACCACACTACAGAAAGCAGCTGGGACAATGATGCCCACTGTTGAAACCATCCAACCTGTTCTTAAGGTCACACAAACCTGGATGAAGGGAAAACTCAAATATCAGCTTGATCCAAAACTTCCGTGGCCGGAAACGATAGTTGACGCTGCTCATGACTAAATATTATCTGAAGGCACATAAAGAGGTGACCTTCCAAACCGTCCATCATGTGGGCCGTAAAGTGTAGATGCCCTGGTTGAAGAATCAAGACCATCTGCTTGTGATGTGAGGCACATGTGCACGCTGATTGTGGACCATTCCAAACCTTTGATTTTTAAGCGGGTATTGGTTTCATTTCAACTATCATGCCTAGGTTGGTCAGTGGATTGGCGTGGTAGTTGGGCAAGGAACCCGCATATTACTGTTTACACTCATTTTCAGTGCACCGGCATGGACTAATAAGAAGTCATCCTGTGTTGACACTACGGGTTTAATACTAACGAAAATCATTTTCACGCTTGGAGATATTTTTCACTGATCTTCTTTCGGTGATATGTCTTCCGTTATTAATGTAGCAGCACAGAAATGTACGCATGCCTTTAAGAGAATAAAATGATAGATGACATGTGGCCGTAATTAGGGTACCATTTTAATGAGGCAATGTACTTAGCACATCTATAAAAGACTTATTAGAGAAAGAGTCCTTCACGAAACTAGTTATGATATACTTGGTGAAGTCATCTCTTGCAATCCTTTTAAAATTTGGGATACTTGGTGAGGTAGTTCCTTTTAAAATGTGAGATTTTCTCAAAGACATTTTAGAGGTTGTAGTAATCATGAAGATTTCGTATGTTCGAAGATTAGACTAATATCTAAGCAGATTAGTCCAACACGGACTCAAATCAAGAAAGGGTGGACATGAACAAAATTAGACTCCTTTCTTTATATGGATCTAGAATAAAGAGAATGGGTGAGCTCGATCAGGTGGATCTAGTCCCACTAGTTCGATTAGAAGGGAGCAAGATCTTAGAAGGGCCAAGATAGCACCAATTGGGTAATCCAGATGTAATGATGATCTAATCAATTTGAGGTTTGGGATGAATGGTAATGTTCCTCTGATTAATCCTAGTTTGGGGGGCTACCTTCAGACACGCCTCTATCGACAACTATTTGCCATGCGACACTAGGCCCATACCCAGACCAGCCACAAAGGTATCCCAGCCGAGAAGAACTACCAAGCCAGCAATGACCCCTCAACTAAGACGACATCATAAGACTCATCTAGGAATACAATGTCTAGCCGAACGATTGATGAATTCCTCGGTTGGTCTATAGAAAACCTATCTTAAGTGGGTCGACTGATATTACGAGTTCCTTAGGGGTTTTAGGTTTCCTAGTTCACTCTTTTCTCGGTAGATGGTGAAACCTCTACAATTGAACACGTCTGCTGCTTCACCATGCAATGTGATGAAGCGTCCCATAACGACTTATTGAGGCTCAGGTTGTTTGGGAACTCCTTAACAGGGACTGCGTTCACATAGTACATAAACATCCTAGCCAATTTGTTCACATAGTACCTTCAGACATGCCTCTATCGACAACTATTCGCCATGCGACACTAGGCCCATACCCAGAGCAGCGACAAAGGTATCCCAGCTGAGAAGAACTACCAAGCCAGCAATGACCCCTTAGCTAAGACGACATCATAAGACTCATTTAGGAATATAGTGTTTAGCCGATCGACTGATGAATTCCTCGGTTGGTCTATAGAAAACCTATATTGAGTGGGTCGACTGGTATTGCGAGTTCCTTAGGGCTTTTAGGTTTCCCGGTTCACTCTTTTCTCGGTAGATGGTGAAACCTCTACAATTGAACACGTCGGCCGCTTCACCATGCAATGTGATAAGCGTCCCATAATGACTTATTGAGGCTCAGGTTGTTCGGAAACTCCTTAACAGGGACTGCGTTCACATAGTACATAAACCTCCTAGCCAACTCGGTACAAACCTGGATGAGATGGAAGAGAAATTTCACATGCAATTCCACCATACTGAGCTAGAAGTATCTATGACCAACTTGTCTAGGCTGCGATAACTACTAGAAGAGTCGGCCAAACAATTTATCGTCTGGTTTAAAGCCACCAAAAATCAATGTCCAATCATTCTCATAGAGGCCAAGTTTGGCAGGCTGGCCTTGAAGGTCATGGGTTTCAAGCTTCTGAAACTCCTAAGAAGCTTGAAGGTGTATACTTTGGAGACCAATTTGAACTATCAACCAGGGCTACTAGACACGAACGAATCCTTTGAGAGGAGCAACAACAAATGAACACGTTTAAGGGCATATTCTACCACGACCTAAATTACGAGTTGGCCGTTGTGGAAATAGTTCCTACACAACCGACGAAGATCATGATGCCTGCTATAAGGTGGTCATGGTTGAGATAATTGGCACACGACCGTGCGAGTGTTCGGCCCTGAAAAAAAAAACTGAGTATAAAGCCTCGACCGGGGTAAACCTAAGAAAGGGCGCCCTTGAGGCTCCGAGGAAGTATACATTCGACATCTCCAAGGCCAAGAAAAAATTTGATATCCTGAGAGCAAATTCATCAAGCTTTTTAACCACCAAAAAATTTCGTTGGTTGAAGAACGCAAGAAGGATGTTTATTGTAAATGGCATGACACCATAACACATTATACTAAAAATTGTATCATGTCCAGGAATCTAGTATAGGAAAACATTAATAAAGGCCTACTCAAGTTCCCCAAAATGGAGGAGAAGGTAATGAATGTTGATGTCACTTTCGCCTTGGAAACTGTCACTGTTAACATAGTCCAAGTGAACATGGCACAATCGATCGTCTTAAGAAAAAACATGCAGAAGCGCACCATGATTCAACTAAATAGGATGATTATCACCCGACTGCTCAATCATCGACACTTAAGGTTGAGAAACGGTTAACGACTGCTAAAACTACTCATGTTCTACCATTGGCCGTGTCGCTTGAACGGACTATGAGCCCGAATTCTCCTTCGGCCGCGGAGGGAATACTTCGAAAACGACAGGTGCTGCAAAGCAGTCATCTCCACCTAAAGACAAAGAAAATGCTTCAATGGTATACTAGGACCCTAAAAGTTCAAACACTTGAAGGGTTTCATACGAATCTAGATCCCTGGTATGCCATGAATGTCGAGCAAAAAGAAATCGATGGCAAAATCATGCACAAAAACAAAGCCCAAAGCACTATAGTACAAGGAAGGGTCATTACCTAGCAAATGGGCAAGCGACAACCAAGGCAGCGTGTTGCGAAGGGCATAAACTTCAAGGGAGCCAGTTGGTCTAGGGTGATGTGAATGCTCAAGGCGTCCAAATCATAGTTAGATCGTTTGATGGTTGCACTGGGCCGAACAATGGTATTTGTTAGAGTAATAGATATATGATTAGAATCGCTTGGATTTCTGATGTGACAGGATCTGGAGTCCCAACAAGTCACAGAGTATACGTCATTAGCAAATCTAAAATGCATATGCATGGATGATAAGTTGCCTCAGACTGTTAGCTATTTAGGCCCAGAATCAAAATTTCTGTAGAACTCAGAGCTAGGGCCTCCATGAAAAGCCTCACAGAGGGGTTAAGAAGAACAATAATGATGCAATGCAAATGTCGTTCGTCACATCTCATGCCATTTACTTGTATCCTTGGACATTGAGCCCCTGTGGAGGGTGTAATTGATTTAATTGGCTTAGTTTGATTGCATTGGTTGTTCAATACCTTTTACAAGGTTTTCACAAAATGACTTGTCTGAGCATTTTATGGAGTCGCCCCTAGCTAGAAAAGGCTCCAAAATTCACGGTTGACTAGAGTCCATAGAATCTCGTAGAGATTGGGAAAACTAAAGAATACTCGACTCGAGTGATTCCTGGTTTGATCCGCGCCATAGATTCCGAGTAAGGGCCTCAGTTACGAAAAAAGAAGATGTTAAACACCATTTTTCGCTCATGTAGAACACGATCTCCACTTTGTTAGGCTATGTGCTTTCAAAGAAGATTTAGGGAATTTCAATAAAATACTAAGATTTAGCTATATAACAAAAGCCTATCTACTTGAAATCGAAACGAAAATGACAACAAGAGCATTTTTTATTTTATTTTATTTATGAAAGTATGGAAAAGAAAAGAATACAGAACTTTCGGTTACTCCTTTAGATAATGATTTCTTATATAGAAGATCCTCAGGAGAGGCAATTCTAGAGCATACTTCATATAACGTTAGAGCAAAGCCTACCGATAAAGTGTTGAAAAATAGAAATAACAAGAATAAATTTAAAAAAAAAAGGGGAAAGAAAAAAGGTTTTATTGGGGATACAAGGAATAGAAAAAAGACAAGCTAGGAATATGGTTTGAGTTTTAAGATTGAAATAGAGTAGAAGAGATAGAAAGAAATAAGAAGGGAGAAAAAAAAATTCCATTGGTATGCCCAAGATGATTTAATATGGCCAGCTTCTAGTTTAGGTCGGAACGGGCTTTCCAACCTGGCCTGCTTTGTGCCAGGGTTGGACTAGAGTATCAGGCGCGGGTTGGGTTTGGGCTTAAACTATAAGCCCATTTTTCAAACGGGCTAGACTTGGACTAGGCTGTTAAAAACCCATCAGCCCGGCCCATCGTTTCTCCAACCCATTTTGGGATGGGGTTCTAAAAATTATACAGAGCTAAAACTCAGGTGGACCATACCGCTGGAATCAATAGTGATTGAGTGTCCCACCATTAAAAATTCCAAAAAGCCCTTCTTAAGGTTTTGGTAGTGTTTATTTGCAATCCAACCTCTTCATAATGTTGAAAGGATGTGGATGAAAGGAAAATATAAATATCAGTTTGATAAAAAAAACTTTTGTGGCCCACAAAAAGTCTTTAATGATCCTTCATCACTTTTCTAATGATATGGTCCACCTGAGATTTGGATCTTCTTAGGATTTAGTATCATGTCCTAAATGAGATGGATAAACATATGGACTACATGGATATATACAAAATACATCAATGTGGCCCCACACGGTTAGGGTAGTCTAAGATGTAATTGCCTATTAGCTGGCTTCCATTTTAAGAGAGATTTTGGGAGAAATAGCTTTGGATTATACTAGTATATGATTTGAATTTATTTTTGTGAATTTGAATCCAGCCTATTTAATTAATCAGTCATATTTTAAGTTTTAACTCTGCGTTATACTGATTTAGAGTCAATCAGATCTTGGATCTGACCCACTGAATTGAGAGCCCTTATCAATCCGAGGTCAGGAATGGAGCGCCCTAGATTATCAATCTGAGGTCAGGATCTTCAATCTGTGGTCTAGGATCCATCTTGGGGTATGATGGATACCTTTTGGACTGAGTGACGTGGAGACCACCTATGGATGTTTCAACGACAAATGTTCAATCCTCACTGTTACCTGCCGTGTGGGCGACTTGAGTTTTGGACCGGCCTCATTTTTGAACCCATGTCCTAACATGACCTGAAAAAAAACGGATGGACATGATGTATTTCTCGCAAACATCACAGTGGGCCCCATTTCCATAGCCGGAAGTGTGATGCGTACAGGTTACCGTTCTTCATGCTCGAGTCTCAAATCACTCCTCCGGCAATGACGAGACCCTAGACTATGTTGTTAGCTCACCACTATTTCCATACATGGTGGTGTGACTAATCCGCATCAATTGTAGGTAAGCATCCAGACCGTTTACTTAAATCCCTCCTCTGTATTACTCTCTCAACCGTCTGATTCTCTCTAGGACCATTCACCATTGCATTTCCAATGGATACATTCGATAGCCACCTTGATAGTCCATCTGAACCGTCTGGGATACCTGCCTGTACGTTACTAAGAGGCATCGAGACTGCTTGGGACAGCGAAGTTTTGTATAAAGCTGCTTACAGAGTAACTCAGTAGGCTAAGCATACTACCTCCATGGGTTCCACCGTGATTTATGTATTTTATCTACTCTATTCATCCATATTATCAGATAACTTTAGGGTTTGAGTCAAAAAAATGAAGCATATACAAAGCTCAAGTGGACCACATGAGAAACAATGTGATTTCAACGTCAACCTTTAAAAAACTATCTGGGCTTATAAAAGTTTTGAATCAAGCTGACATTTGTGTCTTTCCTTTATGTCTACCTGACCTAATGAATAGGCTTGATGACAAATAAACATTACTATGGGCCCTAAGGAGGTTTCACAATGAAATCATATGAAATCATTGTTTCCAATTTTCCTGTGGTATGGTCCACTTGCTTGAGCTTTGGATATGCTTCAAATTTGGATCAACCCTCAAAATGGAGAAATTTCTGACTGTAAACGTCTAGTTTACACAATATTTCCAGCTAAACCTCCAATACTTTTCTTTCCAAAAGTAAACTTCCATCATTTTTCTGACCAAAGTGCCCCTGTTCGTTGAGAGTTTCACCGCGATCTCGTTGAATTGATCTCGTTGAGTTGATCTCGTTGAAAATCAACGAGACACAATTTTCTCGTTGAAGATCTCATCTTCATCTTCATCTTCATCTTCATCTTCATCTTTCTTATGGCTCCTCCGTCGAAGAGGCTACGGAAAGGTATGTTTTAGGAATGTTTGAGGGTGATTTTCGTTTTACGTTGGGTTCGTTTGAATATTTAGGAGTGATTTTCGTTTTAAGATTGATCGTTAACCTTGGCATACAAACTGTTTGTAGAAATGCCAATGTAAACTTCAAATGTTCAAATGGGAATGTTATGGCTTGATCAACCATACAAGGTGTTTGTAGAAATGCCAATTAACCTTGAAATGTTTAAATGCTTGATCAACCGTACAAGTTTGTAGAAATGCTAATTTCAACGTGATCGCGTTGAAATACAATGAGATTACTTTCAAATTGAAGGATATCATCTCGTTTAATTATATCTGTTCTCGTTGAAATTGAACGAGCACAGATATAATTGACCGCGATCGCGGTCAATTATATCTGTGCTCTTTCAATTTCAACGAGAACAGATATAATTAAACGAGCACTGAATAATTCAACAATCACACTGATAGTTATTCAACAATCACACTGATAGTTTACGATTCATATGTTTTCTTTGTAGGAATTGAAGAATTACCAAGGAATGTTTACACAAACATTCCGCTCAATGTTCACTGACTTGGTGGTTCGATATTGTGAAGGACAGATTAGAGAAGCATGAGAGTTGATTGAATATGTTTCGAGATTCTCAATTTTCGTTTCTGTTAGACATCCCCTCATTCAGATACAATGGAGCCATAATTCACTCACTTCTTTCAAGACACAGAAGTGACATGGGTGAGCTGGTATTTGAATTGAGGGAAAATTTTCTAAACTTTACCAAGATGGACTTCTCCCTTATAACAAGGCTGAAGTTTGGAGACATCTACACCCTTGAGAAATCGACTAGTAAGAAGTCGATAAAACAAACCTATTTCAAAAAACACCCTATTGTAAAAAATAGTCTACTACAAGCGTTTGAAAAAATTGTCAATTCAAATAAGCATGCAGATGTCGTGAAGATCGCGTTGTTAATGTGTGTGGAGTTTTTCGTAAGGGGGACAGACACAAAGAATCATTGCAACCCCCTATTCATTGACTTGGTTAACTCTTTGGAAGAGTTCAATAAGTATCCATGAGGCAATGTGGCATTTGAGTCAATGTCTCAAGGGATACAAAATGCTAACCACTCAGCAAAGTCAGGAGGAAAAACCTACAATGTTCTAGGCTGCATATTTCCATTACAAGTAAGCATTCTTTGTTTATTTCACATAAGTAGTATATATTTTTAAACTAGAGTTTTTGAATCTAATGAAATTTGTTGTCATTGTCACAGATATGGGCCGTTGAAAGGGTTCCAGCCCTAGCTTCTATTGCAATATCATTTGTTTCCAACCAAGTTCCACGCTTCACGAAATATCGAGGGTGGAATGGTTGGAGGTATCCGACAATAGATGATATTTTGAAACGTCCAGATGTAAGTAGCATTCCATTACAAATTTGTTGGTAGACCAGATATTATTGTAGATGTGTTAGATACTAATTTTTTAGTAACTTATAAACACAGACCACCATGTTGCTTACGCTGGAACCCACAACTGATGAACTTGAGATAGAGGCAGTCTGAGTACTTCGAGAAAAGTTCCAGGTAAGATAATCATTGGCCTTAATGTAACTTATATTTACTTTATAATTATCTAATAATGTTAATTTTACAGGGCATTGAAGCCGGTTGCATTGGAAGGATGATTGGAGAAGTCCGAATGAAGAGGACACTAGATATCATCCAAAGTAAAGATGAAGAAGAAGAAGTTGAAGAAGAAGAAGCTGAAGAAGAAGAAGATGAGAAAGAACAGAAAAATGGGGAATGCGAAGATGAGAAAGAAGAAGAGGAAGAAGGGATGATGAAGTAAAAGAGGAAGTGAGAGAGGGAGAAGAAGGAGGGGAGAGTGAGAGAAAAGGAGAAGGAGAAGGAGAAGGAGAGAGCGTGAGAGGGGGAGATGTAGATAAAGGGTTGAAAACATTGATTGAAAATATAAAGAGAGAGAGAGAGAAAACAGATAAAAAAAGAAAGAGGGGAACTGGAAAAGGAGAGAAAGCAGATGAAGCAAGAGAGAGAAGATATGAAGAATGAGAGGAAGATTGAGAGAGAAGAGATGAAGAAGGAGAGAGAGGAGATGAAGAAGGAGAGGGAGACTGAGAGAGAAGAAATGAAAAAGGAGAGAGATAAGATTAAAATGGAGAGAGAAGCATTGATGAAGGAGAGATTAGAGTTGAAGAAAATTGTACATATGAAGAGGAAGAAGTTTGAAGATGGATTAAACAAGGTTTAATATTTTTTTTTTATGGAATGTTAACTACTTTATTATTACTTTCATAAATTTCTTACTTGTTTCTACTATATAGGAAGAAGAAAGATTAATTGTTTCTACTTCCGATGTAGAACTGGACAATAAAAAAATGGGTTCACATTTGGTGGCGAAAGAGGAAAATAAAAAAGAATGTGAAAGTACTCCTGTAAATGAAGGAAGGCCAAAAAGGCCATTAAAGCCATCGTATATAAAGCAATCCCCATACGTATCATTATCAACCATTCCTACAACTAGCCTCATAAGTGGGGCTCAGGAACTAAAAGTGTTAGATACTTCTCTGATATCATTTATTGTGCTGATGGACCCGTTTAGAGAGTTATCGGAGAAGGAATTACAAGTGTGTACGGATTAGTATAAAGAAAATAATAATACAAAATCAGGAGAATCATTTAACAGCATTTGGCAGACAGGTACCTGTGTCGATAGCCTTGTAAGTATTGTCAATTTATTTTCGTTAAGTTACTTATAGTTACTTATATAAACATTGAGTTGAATCTTATTATTATTATTATTTTTTGCTTAGGCTATCGACACATACATTAAATTTTTGATAAAAAGGGAGCACATCTACAAGATTGCAAGTTCTGCCCCACCTATTTTCAGGTAATTGTTTATTTTAGATTATGGTTATTTTATTTGTGATTGTAGAAGATATATAGTAATATGTAAATTCTGTTGTAACAGCAATATCTCAATAGGTGTCTTCCTCTCTTGAGAAGCTATCGGGATTCAAATGATAGCGAAGTGCGGCGCTTGATTTGTGAAGAAAATCAGAAAGATTCTACATTTGCTATTGTAAGGGGAGAAGAAGGATCAAAGGAATTTTGGCGCTATGAACAGGTAAGGTTATCGTCTTCAATTTATCGATTGTGGTCCAATAGACAATGGTTGCGTCTTATATGTTATTTTCTTCTGTTTACCATGGACAGGTGTATGTACCAATGAACTATGACAATAAACATTGGTTTCTTCTTGTCATCCACCTGGAAGCAAGAGAGACTATTCTTCTTGATAGTTTAGACACCAAATTAAGGAAAGAGTAGATACAAAAAAGAGATGAGCATCATAACTGAAGCACTTCATATTCTATTTCATGCCACTAGAGATACATCTACGCTTGATAAAAATGAATGGAATGTCCGCATTGATGCATCTACACCAAAGCAAACGAATGGTTATGATTGTGGCATATTCGTTATGAAGTACATGAACATTTTGAGCAGCGGTCTACTTTTGAAGGATAAGGAGTTGCAACCACACGCTCGTACATTTAGGAATTCATTGGCTTACGATTATTTGAGCGTCGCCGATTAATCATAGGCATGTGAGGAAGTAAAAAATTTTGTGAATGTATATTATGAATGTTGTATATTACGAATTGTAGATGTATATTGTGAATGTTGATTTGTGAATTTTGTAATAGGAATGTTGGAAGTATGTTGTGAGAATCGATTTGTGAATGTTAATGTTAGATATGGGTGTAATGATCAGGCTAAATCAACGCGATCTCGTTGAAATTCAACGAGAACAGTGGAATTCAACGCGATCTTGTTGAATTTCAACGAGAACAGTGTATTTCAACGAGCACAGTGTAAATTCAACGCAATCTCGTTGAAATTCAACGAGCACAGTGGAATTCAACGCGATCTTGTTGAAATTCAAAGAGCACAGTGGAATTCAACGCGATCTCGTTGAATTTCAACGAGCACGGTCTAAATTCAACGCGATCTCGTTGAAATTCAACGAGCACAGTGGAATTCAACGCGATCTCGTTGAAATTCAACGAGCATACTGTAAATTCAACGAGAACAGTGTAAATTCAACGAGCACAGTGTAAATTCAACGCGCACAGTGTAAATTCAACGCGAGCTCTCTTAAATTTCAACAAGCACAGTATACATTCAACGCGATTACGTTGAAATCCACTGTGCACAGTATACATTCAACGCAATCACATTGAAAATACAACACTTAATCATCATTATTATATATATAGATATCTAAATCAATAATGTTTACACCCATAAACCATCAACATTCCTCAGGTATTGGAAACTTGCATCTACGTTGGTTATGACCTGTTTGTTTACACCTACCACACTTGACTGTTTTTCGTTCCTCTCCACGTGAAGGAATTCTCATCTTCTTCGGTCTTCCAGCTGACCTCTTTACTTCTATAATTTTCGTACAAAACTCATTGAATTGGTCCGATAATTCCCACTCACTTTTATCACGAACTGGGTAAAGTGGTTGGTTGTAGCACATTCGGTAATTTTCAACTGTATAAAATGGAGAACAATAGTTATGATGAGGAAGATTATTACTTTATACATGCCGAAAGAACATGCATACAAGGCAGTGCTTTGACATCAAACTCGCGACATGTACACGAAAGTTCGCTAAGCTTAAGTGTGTCTTTGTAATCTCCTATAGTATAATATTCGTCGCGAGAGATTGCATGACAGCGGGCATCGCGCGCCATCGGTATAAGTTCCGTTATTTCTTTCGCTGCCCATTTCGTCAATGGTCCACTAAATGTTGATGTGCGTTCATTTCTCTTATAGAACATTTCTTGGATCTTTAATATGACCGTCTATATCAGTCTAGTAACAGGGTACTCTCTTGCTTCCTTGAACAAAGTATTAACACACTCCGATATGTTCGTAGTCACGAAATTGAATCTTTTTCCTGAAAAATGTGAAGATGCCCATCTTTCGTATCCTATTTCTGTCAACCATACAAATATTGGAGGGTTTACCATTTTAATATTGGGCATTATCTTTTCAAATCCAGCCTTTTTCCACGTCTTTACAGCTTGCCAATATAATGTTTCCAACGACTTGTCTTTAAATGTGTCAACCAAGTTTCTGTAGATATGATAGGCTACAGTAGCCATGTGTTGCGTATTGAAAAACTTCGGGGACTTCTTTCATTAAACCTTTATGTCGGTCTGATAATATCACAAGTCCTAGAAGATACCCTAACGTAAAATTGAGGTTATCAAGGAACCATTTCCAACTGTCGTTGTTCTCTGATTTCCCGACACCAAATGTTATTGGTACAATTTGGTTATTACCGTCCAGGGTTGTAGCAACAAATAGAACACCCTTGTATTTACTTTTTAGGTGAGCCGCATCAAATGCCAACACCCTTCGCAGATAAGTTTGGAAAATTCTGACGCACTGTCCGAAAGCAACAAAACATCTCTTGAACCTACTTGTCTGTGAGTTAATAAGCACGGCAGTCACTGTTCCTGGGTTAGCCCTTCGCAACTCATGCAAATAGGCCGAAAGTTCATTGTAAGAGTCTTCATAAGATCCCATTACGCGCTTGATTGCGATCTCCTTCGCCCGTCATGCTTTCTTGTAGCTCATAGGAATATGATATTTCTCATGCATAGCCAATACAATGTCTTTCGGGCTTAATCCCATGTGTTGTTCAATACGACTAATAACCAAATCACTAGCTAACTTACTACTTGCTTGCCGATGATCACTCTGCATATATGACATTTCACATGTGTGTTTGGACGTGTAAGTTTGAATTTTAAATATTCCGGCATCATTTACCCTAGATGCATGGACCCTCCATTGACAATTATCTTTGACACACACCACGGTATATCTCTTCGTTGATGAGTACAGGACCCGATATTGGAAGTGATTTTTCATGGCAAATTGGCTGAACACATACTGGCACCATCTCTTGTCCTTAAACGTTTGACCAACAGCTATCTCATTCGACTCATTCAGCGATCCATTAAATTTTGACAGATCCGCATTGACGAATGCTTCATCTTCTAAAGACACATTAAATCCAACATCCATGAAGTTTGATATTTGAAGCGGCTCAGGTGATAGAGGCAAATGTCCTGTTTTACGTAACGGTGATGATGAATATACATGTTCTCTTGTAGGTGAAGATGAGGATGTAGACCCATGTACTCTTCTAAGTAATGGTATAGACGAAGTCACAGGTACTCTTGTATGAGAAGGTGATGATGACTCCACATATGCTTTTGTAAGCGAAGGTGATGATGAAGGCACATTGCCGCTTGTAGGCAAAGATGACGATGATGTCACATGTACTTTTGTAGGCGATGGTGATACCATATATTCACTTTTCAGGTTAAGGTCAGTTGCCCAATTAACGCCATGTTCTTCACACATATTTGTCATCGGAAGGGCATCATATTGAATGTCGACATTATGTTCAACGCCACTACACCCAATAGGGTCTTCGTGAATGGTCTCATTAATGCGCCGCACTATCTCTATTATTAAAGGCATGTATATATTTGGATGCTCTGATTGTGCTGCCAAGAACACTCGCACATCTTCATCGTCTTCAATTTCAGATGGAGGGATTGATTGGTTTGAGCATGGGTATATTACTTTCATATTAATATCATGATCATTCGGTGTACTCTTAATGATCCTGTAGATTTTCGATAGAAGATCATCATATGTAGTGTTGACACTCAAAGCAAAACTTTTCGATTTTCCACCCCTATACATGTATGAATTGTTTTGACATATTAAGTTCCCATCATAAGAGCAGACGATGATTCTAGCAGCCATTATCTGCAAAGAAATACAATGAGATTAGTTCTCTTTTAAATTTCAAATAGTACTCTTTTAAAATTCAAATAGTACAATACTTTTGTTACAGTTTCAATGTTGTAAAATTTAAATAGCACACTTTTAAAATAAAATTTAAGGAGTGTAAAATTCAAAGAGCACGACAATTCAAAGTGCATAGTGTAAAATTCAAAGAGCAAGCGCAGAGCAATTCAAAGAGCAAAGCAATTCAAAGTGTCTCGTGTACAATTCAAAGAGCACACCAATTCAAAGTGCACAGTGTAAAATTCAAAGAGCGCAGCAATTGAAAGAGCAGAGTTATTCAAAGTGTCTCATGTAAAATTCAAAGAGCATACCAATTTAAAGTGCAAAGTGTATAATTCAAAGAGTATACCAATTCAAAGTGCAAAGTGTAAAATTCAAAGTGCAAAGTGTAAAATTCAAAGAGCACAGTGTATAATTCAAAAAGCACATCAAGTCAAATAGCACGGTGTAAAATTCGAAGAGCAGGTTGTAAATTTTGAAGAGCATAGTGTAAAATTCAAAGAGAGCACAATGTAAAATTCAAAGAGCACAGCAATTCAAAGAGCACAGCTATCACGAATCTTCGAATCTCCTAACATTTCCACTGTGCTATTTGAAATATCAATATCAATATGCTCGTTGAAATTCGACGAGATCGATTATTACAAAAACACATTGCGATAAAACAAAGATTCTACTTGATTATTAAAAAAAAATAACGCATTCGTAGAGGAAAAAATTTCACATTCTTCGTTCTTACCTAGTCCACACCACAGCCTCGTTTCCAATGAAACACGAGTTGAAGAAATAGAATAGTAATGCTCTGAAGTCGAAACCGATCTCAAAACTAAATAGATGATGCTTTTTTGCCATAAATGAGAGAAGAAAATGAGTTTTGAATGTAGAAGAGGAGAAAAATAGGAGAAAATAGGTTTTCTTTGGAGAAGGAATAATTCCTAAGAACAGGGGTATTTTGGTCCGAAGATGGTCCGTCCGTACAAGTAAAATTTACTTTTGGAAAGAAAAGTGTTGGAGGTTTAGCTGGAAATATTGTGTAAACTAGACGTTTACAGTCGGAAATTTCTCCTCAAAATGAGCTTCGAAATACGGACGGAGAGTTTGGATAAAGAGTTTACTTAATAGGATAAAAGCGTACTGAAATGTATGTGATCCACACCATCCATCCGATTTTCTAGATCATTTTAGGGTTGAGCCCAAAATGAAGCATATCCAAAGGTTCATGAGATCATATGGAAATGGATGAAAGGAAAATAAAATATCAGCTTGATCAAAACTTCTGAGGCCCTCAAGAATTTTTCGATTGTAAATGTTCATTTCACACTGTTTACTGTGGCGTGGTCCACTTGAGATTTATATATGCTTCATTTTAGGATTCAAGCCGTAAAATTATCTGATAAAATTGTTGTACAGGCGGGATAAAATACATAAATCTTGGTAGGCCCCGCGGAGTATACTCAGTACGCACCGGAAGCGGATTGCGAATGGAGTTACTCAGGACAATTAGCGTACTGAGTAAACTCTGTGGGGTCTACCATGATTTATGTATTTTATCCACTCCGTCCATCCATTTTAACACATAATTTTAGGGCTTAAGACAAAAAAATTAAGCATATTCAAAGCTCAAGTGGACCACACCGCAGGAAACAGTGTGAATTGAACCTGTACCATTGAAAATTTATTGGAGGTCACAAAAGTTTTGGATCAAGCTGATATTTGTGTTTTCCCTTCATCCATGTCTTTATTATTTTATGAATAGGTTGGATGACAAATAAACATCACTCAGGGCCCTATGAAGGCTTCGGTGGTGGAAATCATTATTCCCACTGTTTCCTATGGTATGATACACTTGAGATTTGGATATGCTTTAAGTTTGGGCTCAACCACTAATATGAGCTGGAAAAACGGATGGACGGTGTAGATAAGCCACATACATTAACAGTGGGCCCAACTGAGTTTAATCAGGACGATAGGAGCGTCGGCAATCCGATTTCGTACGCAACGCGAGCTTCGCGCAGAGGACGGACGGAGTGGATATCACACACACATCATGCTGGCGCGCCACACAGCTTTTTGTTGCAAGAGGTCCCAACAACATGGCCTGAGTTTTGAACAAGACTCGTTGAGAATCTACTCACCTAGTCACCGTCCATATGTGGACCAGATGTCTCGAACGGCCTGATTTCCAAGCTCATGATCCTCATGGTGGGACCCACCTTATGCACCGCTCAGATGTCGTCACCATTTGATACATCTTCGCTTGTCGATGGGTTCTATGCAGTTTAAAACTAAGCTACAACCGGTTGTAGGTGATCCATCTGCCACGTGTACGGTGGATGAGTCGCTACCCAACAACATATCCTCATATAACAGATGTGTGGCCTCTCAGAGGAATTCAATCTCCGACCATGTTTCGTCTCAGCACAGCTCCTAATGGAGCAAGCTCTGCTATTTCACCCCCTCCCCTTTGCATTGCTCATCCAAAACCCCACCTCTTCTCTCATCCAAACAGACCCAAATTTAATCCTAGAAAAACCCTAAACCCCAATCTCACCATTGCCAATGCAGAATCCAAACCAAGCCAAACAGCCCTCTCCAACCCCACCTCTCAGTCCCCTCCTTTCCCTAGCGACGAGATTGTTTCAGTTGAAGAAGAACGGGTCCCACTCGAAGGCGTGATCCAGATCGAGAGGCCCACCTCGTCGTCCCGCTTCGAATCGTGGGCGTATGTGGATTTTGGACTGAATTTGTCTTTTGGTTTTTTAATTTGAATTTTTGAATTTGGATGTGTTGGAAGATTTTTTTTTTTTTTTTTGGAAATTGGGTTTTGGGTATTAGGCGGGTCGCGCTTCTTGCTGGTGGGGACGTTCTGGTATTGCTTCTGTTCGCTGCGATCGGAAGATTTAGCCATGGGTTTCCGGTTCTCGATTTGGAGACTCTTCATACTGCAGATCCTTTTATTGCTGGTATTTTTTTTTTTTTTTTTTCTTGTTAAAATTTTTGGTAGAGGTGGTGTAAAATGCTCCAGCTGAATTTCGGTCGTTCTTTTTAGGTTAGAATTCTGTACAGGTGGGACACACCTTTGAGTTAACCAGACCGTTCATTTGATGTGCCATAGATTAGTTGGGTTCTGAGTGGAAAGTGTCCTGCATTGAACAATCCAACCAGCCAATTGGACATACTCCTTTTGCACTTGTACCATTGGCTGTGTTTTCTTTAACCATCCATTTGCAGGCAAAGACTTTGGATGGATGGATAGTATGATGATGATGTGGGTGTTCTTTCTTTCGCAGCATCAGATAAATGGTCTTGATCACTGAGAAGTGGGCCCCACCTGGACTGGATGATGATCCAAACTAGAACTCTGCTAGTTCTGGCTGAGTATTGCATATTTCTTATTTCAGCATATGAGTTTTGGCAAGGTTTTTTTAACTGTGGCCTTGAATGGCTTTTGGCAGGGTGGTTTTTGGCGGCATATTTTCTTGGGGGTTATGAGGATGATGGGAAAGGAATAAATGGTTCGAGTAAAGCCATCATTGCTGCTGCCAAATCATGGGCAGTGGGAATCCCGGTGAGTTGGAATTTTCTTCATAGTTGTTTTGTTATGTGGAAGTATCGAAAGGGTATGAAAGGTTTTGCGTATGTTTGATTCTTGTGGGATATTTCTGAGATGTTTGTGAACTAGAATCAGTGTAGTGATAGTGTCTATCATGGATTTGAATTAGATGCATTGCAGTTATAGTAAACATAGTGAATTTGAGTAGTGTAATGCAATTGAGGTGACTATGACTGAACCATTAGCTTCTCCATGATTTAAACTTTCAACTTAACCGTCTATTTGTAGGCCACCCTATCAGAGGCTTATGGCCTTCCGGCCGGTATCTTTTGGGATGAATGGTGTCAATCATCAAAACCAGGGCCCCCACATATTCAGGAAACTGTATAATTCTTCCAATCATAGAGGTGGTGACTCCTTGATGGCTGATGGTTAGGATAGAGTTGCCCTCAGTCCAAATTACTTGAAGCATGAAAAAATGATATATACGAAAAATCCTCACCCTTCTGTATTTTTCGAGAGACCCATTTCCTGCCTTCTTTTCTTTCCCGACGTATTGTAGCTTTTTTCCTTGTTTAGCCCTCTGGTCTTGATATGGTATCTGTGGTTTGTTTTCTTTGGCAGTTGGGATTGATCATCAGGGTGGCAACATCAGGCCATATTCCACGATCCAGTTTTTTATTGGTAAGCATGGGAAGCACTGCTGTTTTGCTTATTGGATGGAGAGCGCTGCTTACTTCCCTTCTTCCTAATGATCAAAGAAAGAAGAATGATGTGTACAGACGTGGGAGCCCGTTTGAACTTTTTGAGGTGAGAGACCAAATTGTTTTACATAATCCACAGTTGAAATCTTGATTGCAGAGTACCATTTTCCTAAAATAACCACGAAGTCCCTTGCCATAAGCTTCTACGTTCCCCAGATCTTAGGTTAAATTTGGAAGTTCCCAGTTCCAAGGTCAGAATGATTCATTATTGCCAAAATGCAAGTGAAATATGTTTGGGGATCATCCCATATATTTCTCATGTGTGACCTGTGGTGGAGAAAATGGAAAGATGTAGCCCGTTATGTATGGGTTTGGTTTTCATTGCGGCCATGAATTCTAGTCACAGCTTGTTGGCTTGGATGTCTGGGACCACTATTTGCCTCTACAATAGTTGCATGATCCTTCTAACCGGGTGCCACTCCTGCTCCCACTTCCTAGCCATTTGTACTTACTAACATTATGGAAACAGACGAGTTCTCTCTCTCTCGCACCCAAATATGTTGCTGCTTCGTTTCACGCATTGTGCAGCCATACTACATGTAAATGCTCCTTAGTTACATGTTTGTTGTAATCCTCTGCTTGTTGTGAACTGATCCAACAAACTAACAATGGACATGACTGAACCATGCTAAACAGACTGTCCACGAAAAAGGTAAGTATGCCCCATATATGAATGGGATGTCTCTCGTTTTAGAATAACCGAAACAGCTTCAGGTTTCTTGAACTGATCAAAACTCCCACAAGGTAGAGTTTAACATGTGACTCGGTCAAATTCAGTTGTGTTGTGTGTCCGGTAGAATTTGCACATGCAAAGTAGTGTCAACTTGTGACATTATCCTTGAAAAATGGAGGACTCAAGTTGGATACTCAGATGAAGGATTGCCCTTCTCCAAGACTTGAACCCTAGATCTACCTTGGTATGGAACTGTAGACTTACTAGTAATTAGAATTTTGGGATGAAAGGTACCAATTTTTTGAAACCTGGACCTGACCCAAACCCACTTTTGTGGGCGTTTCGTTCCAACCAACTGGTCAAACTGTTCAGATCTGTTGTGATCTGTTTTGACCTAGAAACTCTAATAAATCATTAAATAAATGAAATTAGAGAGCAGTTCCAGCGTAGTGGTTAGTTGACTCTAAAAAAAGACTTGATTTGGTCAAGACTTGGGTCACTCAACACAATGCTTGAAAAAAACTTATCAAAACTTGAGTTGACTCACCAACACTCTACAATATTTCAACTATAAAATACTAATATATAAGACACACACACACACACACAAAAGAAAAAAAAAGAAAAAGAAAAAAAAAAGCGTAGTTACTTGACTAGACTCGACAGACTTTTGAATTGGAGTTAAGAGTTTTAAGATATGAATTTTACTCTCCGCTATCCCTTGTACCCTTTCCACATGACATTTCATAATCATATCTTGCTTGTGTCTTTTCCGTCTTTGCCTGTATATGTTTGTTTGTTGATGTCCATGGTTGGAAACTTTTGGTCTGAAGTTGTTTTCCTTTTCTTTTATTCTTTTACAGAAGAATTTCTTTCTTTTTCAGGTTTGGTTATGTTAACCTTTGTTCTATTCTAGGCCTCATTAGGAAGCTCCAGCTTGAGGGGCAGTGTTGAAAGGTTGATAGTTGAATAAGGCCTGTTGGGGCCAAGTCTATATAATAAGGCCCATAGATGGATTTACGTTTTTACTATTATAAATAAGAGTAGAGGGATGGGGTTTCAACAGACCCTAAGCATCTCACGTTCTCTCTCTCTCTCTCTCTCTCTCTCTCTCTCTCATTGTTTCTCTCTTTCATCTTTCTTCTCCTTTCTTCTTCTTCTTCTTATTGTAGCTTCTCATAGGCCCTTAAGAGTAGCGCAATGTAGCCGTTTAACATGGTATCAGAGTCTAAGTGCTCCTAGGGTTTCTTCTCGTTTCTTTTTTTTTTCTTATTCTTCTTCAATTCTTTTTTATTTTGAAGATTTTTCTGAAGGACTTGCTGATTTTTATGTTGCCATGACTAGGGTTTGTTGGATTTTTCTTGTTTAAGCAGATTTTTGTATTGCCTTGGGTTACTATATATATATATATATATATATAAAATTATTGAAGGATATTTTTTTGTTGCCTTGGCTAGGATTTGTTGGATTTTTCTTGTTGACGCAGATTTTTATATTACCCTAGCTAAGGTTTACTAGACTTTTTACTTTTTTTTTTTTTTTCTTGTTGAAGCATATTTTTGTGTTGCCTTGGCTAAGGTTTGCTGCATCTTCATTTTTTTTTTTTTTTTTGGGTATTTTTCCTGTTTTCCTTCCTAATCCTCGGTGGTTCCCCACTTTTCTTCAATTTTCTTTTTCTTTTTCTTTTTCTTCTTCTTCCTCGTCCTCTTAACTGTATCAGTTTTATTCTTCCAATTTTTCTCAACAAGTATTGTTTACCTTCCTTTCCTTCATAATCTTCTTTGCTCTCTTTCCATTTTCTCGCTTTCCTTTCCTAACTAGCAACAACTTTTTATTAACCCTTTTACCTTCTCCCTTAATTCTTTTTTTTTTTTTTCCTGTTCTTTTTTCAGTTTTGAGAATCATGAGGCATTTTTCTCATTGACTTGTTGTGATGCATGAGAGGGTGGCTTGCTGCTGGAATTTTTAGGGTTTTAAATTATGTGTTGCTAGATTTGAAGCCCCTTTGTTGATTGGCTAAAGTTTTTGGTGATCTGGTTTGCGTGTTGCTGGGTTTGAAGCCTCTTTGATGGGTGGTTGAAGCCCTTGCTGATTTTTCTGCTGTCTAGTTGGAGGTATTTGACCGGATTGTTTCTTTCTGTGTGACGTGTGCTCGCCTCTTCTCCACCTCTTCCTTCGTCGATTTAGTAGCTTCTTAGTTTTAAGTTCTCATTGCTAATATGTGTGACGTGATTAATATTTATTCAGGGCAATTGGCCCAACTTGTTTATTTACCGAGTAGTTGGCTTGGACCTGTTTATGCACCGGACAATTGGTTTAGGCTTGTTTAGACTGGGTGATTGACTGATTGTCCCAGCCTTGGCTCAGATTTATGATCGTACTGGGCTTGTTTACTCTGAGTAGTTGGCTCAGACTCGTTGTTTGTATTATACAGTTGGTCCATTCTTATTTTTTCCAGATAGTTGTCCGAACTTATGATTGTATTGTGCAGTTGACCCAACCTTGGTTGAGCTGGATAGTTGATCCAAACTTGTTGTTTATAATGAACAATTGGTCCATTCCTATTTGTTTTGAATAGTTGCTCGGACTTATGATTTGGTGATGCAGGATGCCCTAATTCTGATGCACGTCCATGAACATATATAATCCAGCGGAATAACAAAGCAATAATAGTAAAAATTTAGCATCTATGATAATAATCTAAGAGAATCAGAAAAGAAACATGCAATAATGTGGGCCAACATCACAATCACACGGTGTGGGATTCAATTACTACGTGCAATGGATTCGGCGAGGGATGGAACCTCTCGATCTTGCATGGTTTTAATCCAATCGTGCAATGAGATTCTCTAGTCCGGGAGATTGAAAGATTTCTCGGATCAGGGAATCGAAAATCCGAGAAATTAGGGTTTTGAATCAATTCTCAGATTTAGGTTGTGAGGATTGTGAAATAATGAATTAAAGGAAAGAAGGAAGAACATGATTACCTTAGGGGCCTGTTTGATTTTACATTTCTCAGGTAAATGCGTAATGATTATTTCCTGGGTATTTACTACGCCATTCCCAATGTATGATTTGACTCCCTACTTTTCTATTGCTAAAATCGAGGAGAATAGTGAAATATAGGTGGGGCCCACCATGATGTATGTGGCTTGTCCACACCATTCATCTGTTTTGCCAAATGAACATAGGGCATGGACCAAAAAAGAGTCAAATCCAATGCTTTGGTGGACCACACCTTAGGAAAAAGGGAATCCAACACTTATCATTAAAAACTTTTTACTGCCACTGTTTCTTATTGGTGTGGGCCACTTGAATGTTGGATTTGCCTCATTTTTTTACTCATGTCTCAAAATATTCAAGTAAAACTAATGGACGGAGTGGATATATCATATATATCACGGTGGGGCCCATAATTTTAAACTACTTTTGGACCGATTTTCGAGGTAGGAATTACCCCGAATTTCAAACGGGGTAAAGAAGTAATAATGGGATATTTCTAGGGTATTTCCATTTCCCAGGAAAATCAAACAGGCCCTAGAAGAAAGTTGGAGGAAGAAAGAAGAAGAAGATGGGGGAAGAAGGGATGAAGTTCCACAGAGAGAGAGAGAGAGAGAGAGAGAGAGAGAGAGAGAGAGAAGAGGAGGCAACCAAAAGGCTTTTCATTCAATAATTAACAGTTAAATTCGAGTTTAGGGCTTAGCCCTCTTAAATAATCATTAAGAAAGAAGAAAAAGACTAAAATACCCTTAAACTTGAGTAAAAAATGAAACTAAAAAAAAAGTAATTTGCGCGGTGGTCAGGCGGGACTTCGGGCACCCGATTGGTCTCCCGAAGACAACAAAAAATGTCCAACGACTAAAATATAGAAACGGACAACTTTCAGGTGCCAAGACAGTGAAAACTGTCTAGTCAAGTATTCATCATCCTACACACGTGTCTTCCCATTGTGTGGTCTTTTATGTGCCAAATCACATGTGTAGTGCCTTCAATGCTTCTCATGTCGTTACGAATGATCCAAGCCCTTCATTGGGCCAAAGAGATGCATGCTGTCGCTCGCCTCCTATGTTGATAAACCCTAAAGGGATTGATGTCCACATCATTCTACTTGACTGAGAAGAGCTCGACTCCGTCGAGATAAAGCTCTTGTGGCTCTCTAGCAAGTCTGGATCAATTCTTTGCAATTCCGTTTCTGTCAACCATGTAGATTCTGACGGTGGTTTATTCTTCCATTTGACAAAATATCTTTGCAAACCTCCATCTTTCGTGGAAACTATCTCTTCATTCCACGATCCCTTCAATTTCTTGCTTTGGAGTAATAGGTAGGGGGAGGGGTGGAGTGGGTTGTGAAGCAAACTTAGAGTATGGCCACGAAAGAGAAGAAAAATCAATGGTAGGATTAGGGGAAATGATTAGATCTTTCACATTAAATGTTGGATTAATGCCCATTTTAGGTGGAAGGTCTATCATATACGTGTTGGACCCAATTCTTTGCAATACTTTGAATGGTCCAGCACTACGTGCTTGTAATTTCTTAGTGGTACCCTGTGAGAACCGCTCTGGCCTTGTCCTCACCATTATATAGTCGCCTTCCTGAAAATCTTGTGATCTACGATGTGAGTCAACTGAACATTTATAACTATCATTGCTTCTATTAATCCGCTGTTTAATATATGTATAAAATTCATGAATGTGTTGTGTAAATGCATTGGCTGACTCTGAAGACCTTTGGGTGACAGACATAGGTGAAACTAAAGGACGCTCTGAAAAAGCAACAGACTCGAAATAAACAATCCTATGGAAATAAACAACCCAATGATCTAGAAATTGAAAAGCTGTTACAAAAGGACACTTCCCATGGGTGGCACATAACTTATTATTATTTAAGATTCCATGGGTCCACTCTAACTGATAGAGGTGTTGATTCTCATTATAAGTATTATAAACAATGATGGTTTTCAGGTATCTTAACACTTGAGAATACACACTATCAATACCAAGTCTTGAGCAGATCTTAGCATCAATCATTATGTCCAAAATGTCATCAAGATGTGGAATAGGAGCTCTGACCATCATATCCACCATGTAGTGAATACGTCGCAAGGTGGCGTGATCCTTGACTGAAGCTTTGTGTATGTCCAGGATATGCTCACATGTGCACCATATGCTATTGTTTTTTAAAATGAAAAGGGCATGCTTGGCACACACAACAAAACTGCAACTCAAACTTATTGAATTCTTCCCCGAGAAGTTTATCAAATTGACGCTGCATTTTTGTATTTTCTGCGGAGTTCACTTGGTATGGAGCAAAGCTTGATAGGACTGAGCTGGGAATAAGATCGATTGTGTTCTGAATGTCGCATTTGAGTGAAAATTTATCTCATAAATTATCTAGTGGGATATCACAAGTCATGTGGGTGTCAACCATCATATCCTCACTAGACTCCTTTTCAAATTGATTCGTGTGCATTATGGTAAGAGACTTAGATTGGGACTCTACATCACTTAAGTCACACATGACATCTGGAAGTGGTGCGATCTTAATTTCTTCAACCTTTTCATCACTAGCACACACTTCGCCATCCTCAACGATGATGAGTGATGCCTCAATTTCTTCCATTTCATCACTACTGATGTCAGGCATGTACTCTTCCACTTCATAAACATCATGTTTTGACCCTTCTAACTTGTCAGTTCACCAAGGCATGATGTTGATCATTTTTTTTTTTTTTATAGCTGGGGCTAGCCTGGTTGAATGCCTCTAATTTGTTGATGAGATTCCGAAAGGATTTTCTAAACTGGTTCTCAATGTTATCCAGACATCGGGATATGACGGCCAAAGCCTCCAGAATCTGATCCCGATTCATGGTAGTGATGCGTAATCCAAAACCATGACCGAAACGAATGGGCACACAACAGAGGACTTGTCCTAGGTTCTTCCTAAACTCGACTCTATGGACTGGATGACTCATAATGTGAATGATATGAATCTAATCCTATGATGATGCATGAACTGACAAACTTTCTAACCCTAGACTCACGAAACTAGAATTTTCTGATTTAGGAAATTTTCTAAATTTGGAAAATTTCTAAAAATAGCAAATTTTGAAAATCAGACCTTTTAAGTCTGGAAAACACTAAATCTAGACACTATGACCTAAATTTGAAAAATTTCCAAATCTGGAAACTTTCTAAAAATGGAAAGTTTCTATTTTTGGAAACATTCTAAATTTGATTTTTTTTTAAAACTGACCTAAAGTGAAACCCTAATTTGTTAACTCGATCTAAACACAACCATGCAGACTCTAAGCTTTGATACCAAAATTTGATGCAGGATGTCCTAATTATGATGCATGTCCATGAACATATATAATTCAGTGGAATAACAACGCAATAATAGTAAAAATTCAGCATCTATTATCATAATCTAAGAGAATCAGAAAAGAAACATGTAATAATATGGCCCAACATCACAATCACACGGTGTGGGATTTAATTACTGCGTGGAATGGATCCGACGAGGGATGGAACCTCCCGATCGTGCATGGTTTTGATCCAATCGTGCAATGAGATTCACTAGTTCGGGAGATTGAAGGATTTCTTGGATTAGGGAATTGAAAATCTGAGAAATTAGGGTTTTGAATCAATTCTCAGATTTATGTTGTGAGGATTGTAAAATAATGTATTAAAAGAAAGAATGAAGAACATGATTACCTTAGAAGAAAGTTGGAGGGGAAAGGAAGAAAGAAGAAGAAGAATGGGGAAAAAGGGATGAAGTTCCATAGAGAGAGAGAGAGAGAGAGAGAGAGAGAAGAGGAGGCAACCAAAAGGCTTTTCATTCAATAATCAATAGTTAAATTCGAGTTTAGAGCTTAGCCCTCTTAAATAATCACAAAAAAAGAAGAAAAAGACTAAATACCTATGAACTTAAGTAAAAAACGAAACTAAAAAAAAAGTAATTTACGCGGTGGTCGGGCGGGACTTCGGGTGCCCGATCTGTCGCTTGATCGGTCGCTCGAAGACGACAAAAAACATCTAGCGACTAAAACATAGAAACGGATGACTTTCGGGCGCTTGGTCGGGAGCTGATGAATAGTGGTCGGGCGCTAGAAGACACTGAAAACTGTCTAGTTAGGGTTTTCATCATCCTATACACGTGTCTTCTCATTGTGAGGTCTTTTACGTGCCAAATCACATGCGTAGAGCCTTCAATGCTCCTCATGTCGTCACGAATGATCCAAGCCCTTCATCGGGCCAAAGAGATGCATGCGTCGCTCGCCTCCTACGTTGATAAACCCTAAAGGGATTGATGTCGGCATCATTTGGCCTAGCCTTGGTTGAGCTAGATAGTTGATCCAGACTTGTTTGTGCCGGATAGTTGTTCCACTGGCTCACATCACTGACGTTGTAGAAGTGCCTGTTCGCTTGAAGGTATTTGTGGTCTCATTGCCTCCACTTCTCATTCGCACGATTGCCTCTCATCATAACCAGTGCTACGCATTTGCATTGCCACACTACTTTTTTTATTTTCTGCTTTTGTGAAATCTTTTATGTGCCTCTACAAACTCAACTTCCTCTTTTTAGAGCACCTTGAGTTTGAGGGGGTGTTAGAGAAGAATTTCTTTCTTTCTTAGATTTGATTATGTTAGAGAAGAATTTTGTTCCTTCTTAGGTTTGATTATGTTAGCTCTTGTTCCAAGTTCGGCCTTATTCGGATGCTCCAGCTTGAGGAGCGGTATTGAAAGGTTGATAGTTGAGAGTATTGAGAGGACCTTTCCCTAGTACGAGAGGACTGGGAAGGACGCACCTCTGGTGTACCAGTTATCGTGCCCACGGTAAACGCTGGGTAGCCAAGTGCGGAGTGGATAACTGCTGAAAGCATCTAAGTAGTAAGCCCACCCCAAGATGAGTGCTCTCCTATTCCGACTTCCCCAGAGCCTCCGGTAGCACAGCCAAGACAGCGACGGGTTCTCTGCCCCTGCGGGGATGGAGCGACAGAAGACTTGAGAATCCAAGATAAGGTCACGGCGAGATGAGCCGTTTATCATTACGGTATTGAAAGGTTGATGGTTGAATAAGGCCCATTGGGCCCAAGTTCATGTAATATGGCCCAAAGGCCCCATTCACGTTTTTACTATTATAAATGAGAGTATAGGGTTGGGGTTTCAATGGACCCCAAGCATCTCACGTTCTTGCTATTTCTCTTTCATCTTTCTTCTTATTGTAGCTTCTCATAGGCTCTCAAGATTAGCACACTGTAGCCATTTAACATATTCCTTCTAGTGAATTCTTTTCCTTCCACTTCATTATGTCTTTTCTTTTGCCTTTCTTTTCTTTTTTCTTTTCTTTTTTTTTTTTTTTTCTTCATATTTTATCACAAATTTTTTGATTCCTTTTTATTTTACTTCATTTGTTTTAGTTAAAGAAGCAAGATGAACTTACCATCCTCCAATACAATGCCATGATAAGTAAATACACCCTATGACCTAGGGGTCCATACTTCATCATCATCATCATCATCATCATCTAAGCCTTATCGAAATTACTTCGGGTCGGCTATATGAATCTTGTTCCACCATTCCACTCTATTAAGGGCCATACCTTCAATAATACTATAGGTCATCAAGTCTTTTCTTACTAACTCCATTCACATCCTTTTGGGCCTTCCACTTGCCCTTTTAGAAAAACCTTCAACTCATACCAACTCACTCCTAACCAGTGTGGTTCTTGGTCACCTCCGTTGCACATGACCTAACCATCTAAGTCTACTTTCCCTCATCTTATTACCTATAAGTGCTAGTCTTAATTTCCCTTGAGTGCATTAGTTTCTGAGTCAATCCTTCCTCGTCTTGTTCCTCATCCACCTCAACATCCTCATTTCAGCTACAATCATCCCATGAAAATGTTGTTCCTTAATTCCCCCAACATTCTGTCCCATAAAGCAAGGTTGCTCGTATAGCTATCCCATAAAACATTTCAATTACATGACGATCGCATAAATTCTGGAGGCACATCTCTTCCAACCATCTTGAATTCTACGGGAAACATCCTTCTCAATCTCTCAATTTCTCCATTCTCATGAATTATTGATCCAAGTTATTGAAAGTGGTTATTTCGGGAAACTTCTTGATTAATAATCTTAACTAATTCCTCATTTCACTCTTATTGTTACTAAAAATGCGCTCCATATACTTTCTTTTAGTTTGACTAACTTTAAATCCTTTAGATTCTAGAGCAACCCTCCATACATCTAGCTTTTTGTTTATACCATCTCTCCTCATGTCAATCAAAATATGTCATCTGCAAACACCATACATCATGGGACCTCTTCTTACAGATGCCTCGTTAACTCGTCCATAACCAATGCGAAAAGTTTGGGCTAATGCTGACTCCTAGTGCAAGCCTGTAGTAATTCGGAACTCACTTATATCTCCACTAGTGGTCCTCACATTTGTTACTGCTCCCTCACACACACATCCTTAATCATGTCAATATATCCTCTTGAAAATTCCTTTCTTTGCCAACACCCTCCAGATTAATTCTATACTCTATACTCTGTGTAAATGCAGATTTGAACACTGGTAATGCTCCAACCAAGTTGTCTTCTTGTCGAGATCTTTCTGTTTGCAAGCACAATTAAGACTGAAAAAAAAAAAAAAAAAAATCAGAGAAAGCTTGGTTGTTATTGAAACCTCCCCTATTTTTGATGCACCAACCGGCCCTAAGTGTAAAGGAGTTTGGGTCTTGGTGAGCAGTCTTTTCTTGAACTTCTACGAAGCATTCATAAGAAAGCTGAGCCAGATAGTTCGGACAAGGCTATGGTGGCGTTGATGATGATGATGTAAAAGCTTGGATATGTTACATGCTGTATAATGAGGGAAATAAGAATAATAGATTGAGAGAAGTAGAGAGGGATTGGGAAAAACTGGAGAAGATTCATAATCCTCTTCTCCCTTATTTATAATCACAGAGATTACAGAAGATCAGAGGTTACAACTGTGTATAACTGATTGCACACTCAATGCACTCATACACTTCTTACACATAAATGCATGTCCATGGGCCTACCGATTATTGTGGACACAAGAAATTTGGTGGAGCTTGGACATCTTTGTTTAGAAATGTATTTAGGAGACATCCACATGACTGTTCGTGATACTTTCTTTGTTTGGTTCCTCCAGGGGACCTCAATCGGGGAGTTTGACCAAAATGGCATTTGCAAACATAAACATTTTTGTTGGCTTTGGCAAGAGGAACCATATTCCTCAGCTTAAGAATATGTTGAGTCTTGAGCCTCATGGTTGGGCCATCCAGACTGTTGATTTGATGGGCCTGATGCATGTGGACTTTCTGAGTGGGTGTGTAATCATGTGGGCCACTCCCACAACAAGAAAACAAAGGAGGGTTGATGTCATGTGGGCCCCACTAGCGGATGTCTTTTGGGCTGTTTTTAATTGGGTTTTTAGTCAACAGCATGAAGACTGGGGTTACTCGAAGTTAAGTGAGTTTTTGGATGTGTTATGCAAATTGAGGATTTGGTCAAAGTTAATTGAAATTTGATTTCCAAATTTTGTAGTTGTTAGAAAGTTATGTTTAATTAGGAGAGCAGTTAAGAGTCCAAGTTAGTGTTAGCACAAAACTATTGTATGAGATACTTCTCATGTTCTTATAATTCATGCTACTCAATGTTGTCAAAATCGTTATCGTATCGTAAATCCTAGTAGGGGTTGAATCGTATCGGATCGCAAATCGTATCATAAATCGTAAGATTTTTTTTATAATTTTCTTAAAATTTTGAAAAAAATATGAAAAATATAATAAATCAGATTTTTTTTTATTATACCTTTTTTAACTCATTTATCTTCCTTTTGCCGTCAATGTGCACCAAGTAATACCATGTTATGATAATCTTAAAGGATTATTATTCCTTTATTTTTTGTCTTCCATGAAATTTTCCTTAAAAAAACAGACAAGGGTCCTTTAATAATTTATGTTCTTTTTTACCTTTCTTGAATGTAGAATCACGGTGGAAAAGCAGCCTTTGATTTTGTAAACCGAGAGAAAAGATATTTTGATTTCTAAACACCATTCCATAATACATAAGTTAGCATGATCGTAACCATCCATAAAACATTTCAGTTAAGTCATACATCAATTTGGTGTTTTGACTAGTTAAGAAGTAAGAAATGACAAACAAAGCTACATGATTTAACGTTGAAGAGAATATATATCATTTAATCTCTAATAAAGAACAAATAAAAATAATTTACCTTTCTAAATGATTCTTAAAGCCCCTACCAATTTAAAAACATAAAATAAAAGCCAAGTGAAGCTTAAAATAGAAAAGAACAACTATAATTTGAATCATAAATTAGGATTTGAATAATAAATCATAAGATTCAAATCATAGAATCGTAGGATTCATATAAAATGGGATTTAAGGTTGGGATTCAAATCGTTTTGCTTAAGATTCGACTAAAATCGTATATCATAAATCGTAAATCGTAAATCATAGGATTTTGACAACACCGATGCTATAATTCACGTTCATTTAGTTTCTATTGCCTTCACTGCATTTTGCTTGATTGTGTGATTTGAAGCTTTTCAAGGCCTTTCAATAGTGTCGGCTTGGTCTCATTGTGCATGGACCATGCCCCATTTGGCCCCGTTTCTTTTATTTATTTATTTTAACCATAGAATGTCAATGGTTGTCTGCCCCCACCAACTGATGGGTTAGGATTGTCCCATTGGGGTGACTTTGGGGCATGACCCACCCATAGTGTTCGAAGTATCGGTATTGCTACAAGTTTCGCTAGCCGGGGATACAGAAACAATATCGATGTCGTTGATAATATCGCCGATAACCGGAAATGCGGGGAAACATTGGAGAAGTGGGGAAAAATGGTGGAAATTTTTAGTAAAACTTTAAGTGATGCTAAAATACACATATTTGCATATTTATGAATAAAAAAATTGCAATAAGAATGCATATATGATAAGTTTTCATTTAATGAGGGGCTTAAAAGCATGTGTTCTCGTGAGAAATTAGTCCAACGATCCCATCAATCCAATCTATCCATCCAATCATCCCACATTTCATCCAAACATCCATCAGTATTTTAGAATATCAATAGTGCACGTTATTTCACTGTGAAATCATCGACAACTGAAAAGAAGACGAAAGAATGTGGTCTCAATAACGCCCATGTTGTGTTATTGATAATATTGTTGAAAATTTAATCATTGCATACGACCATGCACCCATTAAAAAAAAATTAAATGGATTTTTTTTAATAAACAAAATTTTGGCGATATTGATGCATTGGTGATATTACAATAATATCGCCAATACACTAGGGATGCAAGTGACATCTGGAATTTACACAGTTGAAAATATTGGCGATACATTAGAGATATCAATACATTGGCGATACAAGCAACCCCTAGAATTTACACAGTCGAAAATATTGGTGATACATTGGCTATATCGATACATTAGCGATACATCGCCGATACCTAGGATTTCTGATACTACCGGTGTTATCGGTATCACTACCAGTGTTATCGGTATCGTTGAGTTGGAGATAGAGATAATATCGGGGATATTTCATTAATATCGGAGATAATTTGAACACTGCCCAACCACAATGGGGCACTGTTACATTCGACGGTTAGGCTCCTGTATTAAGAAGAAACAAACATGAATTGCGAAACTAAGACGCGACAGATTCACTCCAAACAAATGTGAAAATCTCAAGTAGGAATGATAAAATCCTTCTTTTGACATGCAATACTGGTAGTTTTGGACATTTTTGCCTCATAACTAGTCTTAGGAATTTTGGTTATTAGAGAGGGTAAAACCATCAATACAATGTAGCTGCTTGGCAAGAGACGGTTTAGATTTTACTGCATAAGGCACCATTAATGGTATAGATTGAACCAACCACCTTTCACTTCTTTTAATGTGTGTAGCTTGCACCAACCTATCCTGTTCTCTGCATGTAGCCTGAGGGAGACAAAGGCTTTGTGGAGCCTATCTAATGAATGTCACATTCGCTCAGTACATTTGTTGTGTCCTCAGCCCAAAAATTAGGCGGATTGAAGACTCAAGTGGGCCACAGCAAGGGAAACTGTGAGGATGGGCCACCCATTGTTCCCTTCTCTCTAAGTAACACAATAATACACTTGCACTTGTATGTAATCCCCACCTTTCGTGCCGCCTCCACCTATTCTCTCCTCTCCAAATTTTCACCCTTCTGTCCCCTCGTCCATGTGTGACACACGTGCGATACCCCTAGTTTTTATATATTTTAAGGGGAGTGTTCTCCAAACTTTGTTAATGGCAAGACTGTGAGGACAGAATTTTTCGAATCGAACCTAGAAATCTAAAGTCGAACTGAAAGCTTTGCTGTCAAATGACTCTCCTATTAACCACTCGGAACGAATTGTTGCAGTTGCTCACTTCATTGGTGAGAAGGTGGTGATGGCTCACTTTCTTACATGAATCTGCTGCCCTGAGCTCATGTCCTGCTGCATCGGATCATTACAATATGTGCCAGGTAAATCAAATCTTGACATTTCTGTTACTTTCGTTGTATTGTTGTGGCAGATGCATATGGTGATAACTAAAGTGTTTTATTTATTTATTTATTTATTGTCTCTGAACTTTGGTTTTTAAGGGAAGTGGCCATTGTACATGTTGGGAAATTAATTTGAGAAGAAAACAACTTCCAGTTCTGTAGATGTTGGTCCTACTGGTTAGTGATATGGGTCATCTGATCTGACGGTCCACCATGAATGGGGTATGTCCCAGATTTCTTGTAAACTGAAAGATCTTAACCATCTATTTATAGTCCACAGGTTGACATATTACTATCTTTTCTGTAAAGTTTTATTTGCTGTCCCAATCCTCAGTGGCGTCGTTGATGTTGTCTAGGTCACTGAATCCACATATCTTCAATTTACAGATTTTGGAGCCTCTGGGACACTGTAAGCCTGTTGACCTGTTGTGAGAAAATTGGTAATCGGAATGGTGAATTCTGGCACAGCAGTTTTATGTCTGTGTCCATGACCCATTCATGGTTATTCTTTTTGAATGAATGCTTCAGATCATCATACACATGTAACGTGTGCAGTATAAACTTGGGAGGAGTAACATTTTCACTGGAGACTTGTGGGGTGTTGGTTCCTGGTCTGATATGGCTCGGGCTCTAGCCTTTCATACAGGCCCATGGTTTGAACCAAGGCGTTGATGTGTGATTGATATGGCGGTCTGTCCCAGGGCTCAGGCCCAATAAGAAAACTAGCCTTCTTGCAAAAAAAAAAAAAAAAAAAAAAAAAAAAAAAAAACCATGGCCCGGTCCAAGCCTGGGAACAGGCCTGTTTGTGGATTTCCCAGGGCTCAACTGCAATGTTCAATTAAAGCTGGTAGTACATGCACCAAAAATACTCGACATCAGAGGATCCTAGCCGTAGATTGTTGGTTCATGAACCACCGGCAGCATGGCCTGAAATACTAACAGTTTGGTGACCAAACCATGGCCTCCACTTGTGCAGGCTGAGAATCTGGGCGGTGCTATTCTAGCATGTTGGGCGAGGGCACCTAATGATACCTATAAGATAATAAACGCTGGAGGAGCAAGTATTCCTTTTCCAGTAGAGCATCATCTATTTGAAACGATAGCCTGTTGGGGTTCAATGGTGGTCAGGATGACTGTGCGGTTCCTGGGCCTGGCTGGCGTTGGGCTGAGCCAAAATGCTAACTAACTGGACCTGTGCATCATGGTTTCCAAGGCCTGAAAAACTAGTTTAGGTGAGCCTTGGCATAGCAAGAAATTGCCTGTTCCAACTAATTTAGCACTATTGGGCTAAGTACTCTTTGCTCATGGGTACTCCGGGCTATTAGTTAGATAGAAAGCAATGTTTTACAAAGGCTCATCAAGAATGGTTTCAAGAGCGACCTACTCCAGAAAAGGCCACCAGATCTAGTCCAAACTGGTCCGACCATCTGGTGTAGGGTTTTTAGGACATTGATAGAACCCTTGGACATGTTATTAGGTGGCTAATTCAGAACGGGTCAAGAGCGACCTAGTCCACGAAGGCCACCAGTTCTGGTCTAAACTGCTCCAACTGCCCAGTGTAGTTTGGGTTCTTAAAACCTTGGTTTTTTATTTTCTTTTCTCTTTTCTTCTGGAGGGTTCTTAAAACATTAATAGAACCTTTGTACGCCGTGGCCTGACCAATCTGAGGCATGTCGAAGGACCTGAGTTCAGGTCCAGCCCAATCCTTGAACCGGCTGGTTGGTGCTTAGCCCACCATCTAAATAATATGAATTAAGTTGGGTGGGCCTCATGAAAACCTTGTCCGGCCTAGTTATTTACAAAGACCTAAAACTCAGGCCCTGATCCAGTACATTGCCTCAAACATGAGCCACAACACTGCGCAGGCCAGACTTGGGTTGGGGAGGGCCACTGCAGCCCCGTTGTCACCCTACTTGGGCGAAGAACGTGCACTATAATTTTGGGTAATGCCAATATCTGTGGTGGGACCCACCAGATCATCATGTGATCTGCGTGCACAAATCACACGCACCTTCTGGCATGATGCATTTGCAACTGGGCTCTCTTTTAGGGCTCGTTTGGATACCACCAAACGAGTTACTTTTTCTGCTTACATCAGTAGATAAGCAACTAATTTGAGATAAGTAAGTTTGGTTTAAGATCAATTATAAGCAACTTTTTTTCTAAGCCCATTTGGATACCACCAAATAAGTTCATTTTTTCTATTTACAGCAGTAGATAAGTAACTTATTTGAGATAAGTAAGTTTGGTTTATGATCAATTATAAGTAGCTTTTTTATTTAAAGTTACTTAATCACTTCAGTTTAATAAGTAGAAATCAAAATAAGTCACTTGACGCATAAGCAGCTTAAGTAATTTACAATCCAAACTTCCCCTTTTAGCCATCCATTTGGTATGGTTACAACTGGCTGATGGAGTGATTCTTTAGGGCCCGTTTGGATCGTAAGTTGCTTAAGATAAGTTACTTATGCTACAAGTAGCTTATCTTAGTTTCTATTTATTAAGAAAATAAGTATGTTTGGTAAACAACAAGCTTAAAAGCTTTTTCTCTCTTTCATCTCTCCGGAAAAGTTAAAAAGCTAAAAAAAATAGCTGAAGTGATTATATACTTTTAAGTAAAAAAGTTACTTATTACTAATCATAACCTAAACTTAATTATATGAAATAAGTTACTTATCTACTGCTGTAAGTAGAAAAAGTAACTTATTTGGTGGTATCCAAACGGGCCCTTAGAGCCATAGTGGATCCATGACGGCCTTGCAAATGCATGGCCCAAATTGGCAACTCGAACTAGTTTTTCGTCGTTTTGTAATTGTCAATCACGTCGATCGCTTTATAAGTTGTTTATCGGATGGTGAAAATTAGGGGCGGCAATGGGCCATGCCTGCTTGGCCCATAGTTCTCAAAATCACTACTCGACTTGATGTTTAGCCGGATGCGTCAATCCACAGACTCGACCGAATGGATGTTTAATGGTAAAAAATAACAAGTGTCTAGTAGATGTTTAAAATAGTATGATTATGGAATAACATATTAATTTGTAACAAAGGTGGTAACATTGTGGACGTATTGGTCGTGAGAGTGGGCGTTTGAATGATCATCTTCCACTTTGCATTTTCTTTTCTTAAATCAAAACAACTTTTTCGTATTTTAATTCATCAAGCTGACTCTAGTGGTCTACAAATCAGCCTTATAGGGGTAGGGTTTAGGCCCCAGAACTTGGCTAGGGCCAGGCCAATCAATCATACAATAAGAATGAATGGTTTAAAGATATTTGTGAGCTATTTTCATTCACCATCATGAGATAGTTAAAAAGAGAGCTTATTCAAGACAACGTAACTTTAGATAGCTTATACAAGAAAGTATGGCCCAGGTCCCAAATAGAATTTTGCTTTCATCGAGTTAAAAAATATTTAAGTAATCTACATAAAATATACATAGCTTTTTCTACAAACTAAAGAAAGCAAAATCCAAGGCAACCACTGAGAGGGTCCAGTCCCTGTTTGTGTCACATTCCTAGCAAGTCATGTCTAACTTAAATTCCTATCACCATTAGGAAATGACCCCTTTCACGAGGGGGGGAAAAGCAAAAGAAGAAAGCAAAGGAATTATACTCAGCCATGTAGCTGATATGAAAGATCCTTTAGATAGCAGGCTCCTCACAAGGTTTCCCTCTTCACAAGGGAAAGGGACTCTTGTTCTTTGAATTTTTAGAAGCAAAGCAAACCCACCATTGGAAGTTGTTGTTTGTAGACTAAAGAGGAGTTATTTGATAAGTTGTCAGTATAACACATCAGCTTGCCTGGAGATGTTGTACATGTGGCAAGCTTATAACTCAATCCACACCGTCCAAATCATGAGGCCTGTTACTGATTGGCCAGAACCCAAAAATTACTGTAAACAGATATCCTAATCATCTTATTGATGGCCATGAAATCAATGGTTTAAATGTGAAAATAGTTAAACAGTCCAGATTCTACTAACAAATGTCGTATAATTGGTGGTTACGGCTTTCTATTGATCTGGTTTGTTGGGTGTACGAAATGTGTAGTGTCCCACAAATTGGATGGTTTCGATTGATTCGCATGTGGTAGATGTACACTGTCAGTGTGCATGAACATGGATTTCAAAATTTTCTCATCAGGATTATTAGTCTTTCTTTTCATTTGTCAGAGAGAGAGAGAGAGAGAGAGAGAGAGAGAGAGAGGCCTAAGAAGAAAAACCACCATGATGGGACAACCCTAGCCCTTCAAATGGTGGCCTACAACTAATACTTGTGAAGAAATGCAGCAATAGTCCACAATCAACGTGAAAAAGGCCGGAAATTTAGAGGCCGGTGTCTCTACAAGTACTAGAATATATAGCTTATTCTACAAGTACTAGAATAGCTTATTCTACAAAAGTGTTGTGTTTGTGTGGCCCCTAGCTCATGATGTAGGCCCACATCCACTTTGTCTATTAGGTCCATCCAAAATGAAGGTGGATCACACCACAGGGAGCAGTTGGGAAAGTGACACCTACAGCTAAAACCTTCCAGATTGTGTGTGGGGCCCATCATGTTGTGCGTATGCTATCTAATCAATTCCTTAAATGAGCATCATTAAGATGAATATTGGACACCCCAAAATCAACCTATTCTAGGTCTGACCATGTGATTTTAAAGGTTTTAGACATGGTGGGCCCACCTGATTATTGGGTGGGTGAACTTGAAAAGGCGCACTTGGACAGAGTGGATGTCATGTACACACTACCACACACAATGCTTGTAAAATAATATATACCACAAGCACCTGTAGAGGAACCAGCTTCCTAATTTGATGGCTAGGATTTAAAATTTTCAGTGAAAGATCCATTCACAATGAAATCATCATACCAACTGTTTAGATCACCAAAACGTGGCCCTACTGGTCCATATGTAGGACCCAAGGATGCTGAATTATGGTAACAGTTCTTAGAGAGTTTGTTTTGCCTCTGTTGCAACTTAGGATTCGCATGTTTTCTTGTCACTAACATACATAATCTATTGTCCCATGACCAAGTCAGTGATGATGCTAACCTTTGATTTTTAGAGTTGAATGAGAATCATTGGAAATTTTCTTTTCATTTGATTTCAACTCATCTAACCGTACTGATTGTGATCATGCCAATCCCCTTTGGGAACATTCACATTATGGTCAGTTCTAATTATTAAACCACTAAGCATGTTGGGCCAGCAGTGGGACAAATACTGTTGAGATTTTGAAAACGGGCAATAATTTCATGAAAAATCTAGAAAATAATTTTATAATGATTTTAACATTGGATTTTTAAAATTTCGGCCATTTTCGAGACATCACATTTTTTTCATTGTGATTTTGACTCCTAAATACTAAAAATCTTAAACAATTCATTATATAAACTCAGGCAAGCGTGTGGCATGTGCAAAGCACGTGCAGAGGAGGAGAAGAAAAACCAAGGTGAGGAAGGGTCGGTGCCAAAAGCTTTAGGAGAGAAAAAGCATGCAAGGAATAGCTTTTTGAGGGTAAAATGAAAGCCACTGCCTGGCTTTTGTGGGTGAAAGTGAAATCTGATCTTTCCATCAGACTAACTTCATTTTTACCCTTTAGTTAAAGGGTCTTTTGATAATCCAAACGCTACTCACATTATGTATAGTATAGATAGATATCTTTTAATTTTTTTTATATTAATTTATAACAAATACCTTTAAACATTTTATTTTCAGCCGGATTTTTCCCATAATATAAAATTGCTTGGCTAATAGATTGTCAGAGACGAAATTTATCACCTTGGGCACAGTGAGAAGCAACAACAGAGGCAAAATAATATAATAGATGTGTAGGCATTGCAATTTAATCTGACATAGGCTACACATATTAACGAACGACCCATATTCGATCAAACATGTGCAATCGAGATATTGCTGGGCGTGCCAAAGTCGAGTACCAAAGTCGTACTCGACTTGTGTTCAATTGAACGCTTACAACCCTAGGTGCCAAATTAACCATAAGATCAAACCTAGAAAGGTTGACTTCACTATCCAGCCACCAATGTTATAGTGATATGATGATTTAAAATGAGAGAATTAACCCTTTTGAATGAGATTTTTTTACTCTAGGTAAGGAATATTTTTTTTCAACGGTGATTACAAGTTTCAAATTTCTTAATAAAACGATAATGCATGAAATGATTGAAATTAAAATAAAGGATGTTCTTCGTTTGTTTTTATTGATTTATAATGAAGATCAATATAATAAGAGATAACATAAAATAAATAGAGAAAAGAATGAAAGATAAATATTTTTGATCGCTTGTGTGGACAAACAATGGAGGTGGATGGTCAGCAGGATGTGAGCAGTGTGATCTTCGAAGTGTGAACTCGGTTGATCGAGATTCAACAACTGTAGGTTGTAGATATTTACAATACTCTTATGCGTACTACAATAATGGTACTAGATAGTAGTGATTTAAACTATGCTAAGCTTCAGACGTTCTGTAGCGGGGTTAGACAAAAGTGAAGGGATTTAAAGCTAAAACTAAGAGAAGACAACGTTACACTATGAGAGGTAGTGTGTGATGTTCGGTTGGTACTTTGAGCTCTTCATCGAGTGCTCTTTATATAAACTTGGAGAGGTAATGGCCGTGCGTATATAGGTTCCCACATTATAAGAGATTTGGATAATCGACTGTGTAAATCTCTTTGACTCTCCGCATAAGCGTAGCCAATTGTATTATGCCACGTGTACAAGAACTTGTACGCCTCTTACTATTCTAGTTGAGCAATATCTATAGAAAGATTTGCTAGAGTTTAAATATTTTTGAACTCTTTCCTTTTGCAGAGTTTCCTTTTAACAAGACTTTAGCATTTAATGCCTACAAAGAGACTTGGTTTGATGAGACTCTTTGTAGAGAGTTGTTTTTTTCTTTTTTATATATAAAACTCTAGCATTTAATGCTCCTAAATGTGCATGTCTTTAACTCCTTATCTAGAAGTTTATCTATACCGTATGTGACATGGCTGCCACATGGCACCTTTTGAATTGTTTGATTTGGTTGTGATCAATTGGGTGTAATTAGTAGGAAGAACCATGATTGACACAGGGAGGACGTGGTAGGTCGATCACCGTCTCCCTAACTGATAGTTTCTCGAATCCACAAGAAGAAATAAAAGATAAAAAAGAGGAAATAAATTCTGAATAATTGCTTTATTGATGATTGAATGAATAAAAAATGGAATTACAATGCATATAAATAGGAAACTAAACCCTAGGTAAAGTATCAGACTCCAACTCCTACTTAAACTCCTAGAAAACGCTACTTACTATAAATAGTAAACTTACTATTTATGGAAGTCGTTCAATCCTACTAGAACTCTTGATTTTCGGCCAAAAATAGAAAGTTTTCAAATGGCCTCAACCACGTTGTTCTACTAAATATTCTAAGCCCTTTTCATGTTGGGCGCTAATTCTAAAACCCTACAGATGCAAAGTTATGATCGAATTAAAACTTACTATAAATAGTAAAACTGAAAATAAACTAGCCTAATGACCGTCGATACGGTCGAATCTCGCGATTCGGACCTAGGCAACCCGGCGTAGCGGGGATGATTGGCTAAAGTAGCTCGAGCTACCCCAAATTGATATATTATACGTCCCGTAACTCATTCCGGATTGTGAGATACGACCGATTTACGATCCTGACGGTTTACGGTCCTGACGGTCCGGATCACTTTCGACCCCAACCGGTCTTCTGTTGCTCCATCTGGGCCATGAAATAATCAGCGACCCGTTCTACATCAATGATACGGTGGAATAATCTTTTAGCGGGACATATTTCAAGTTGATGTGCTAATCAAGTTCGCTGATATACAGTGTTCGAAGTTTCGGTATCACTACAAATTTCGCTAGCCGGGGATATAGAAACAATATCGATATTGTCGAAAATATCACTGATTACCGAAAATGGAGGGAAAGTGAAAAAAACGGTGGAATTTTTTTAGTCAAACCTTAGGAGATGATAAAATGCACATATTTGCATATTTATAAATAAAAAAATTGAAAAAAGAATGCATATATAATAGGTTTTTATTTAATGGGAGTCTAAAAGCATGTGCTGCTATAAGAAATTAGTCCAACCATCTCATCCATCCCATCTATTCATCCAATATTTGACATCTCATCTATCCATCCAATATTTGACCTTCCATCCAAATAGCCATTGATATTTCAAAATATCGGCAACACATGATATTTTTAAATAAATTGTTAACAATTGAAAAGGAAACTAAAGATTGTTGTCTCGTTATTGCCATATTGCGATAATGATAATATCGTGATATTGTTAATATTATCGTCGACAAATTGAACGTTGCATACAATCTGTGTCCTATAAAAAAATATGAAATGGAAATGTTTTAACTATACATATTTTTGGCGTATCGATACATTGGCGATATTATCGAAATATTTGTAGATACATTGATGATACAAGCAACACTTGGAAATTATACAGTAAAAAATATTGGCGATACATCGGCGGTACCAATGCATTGACAATACAAACGACGCCTGAAATTTACACAATTGAAAATATTTTCAATATCGATACATTGATGATATTTAGTGATACATCACCGATATCTAGAATTTTTTTATACTATCAGTGTTATCAGTATCGCTACCGCTGTTATCGGTATTGCTACCGCTGTTATCGGTATCCTTGAGCTAAAAATAGAGATAATATCAGGATATTTCGATAATATCGAAGATAATTCAAACACTGCTGATATGTAGGGGCCTAGTATGTAGAAAACAACCTGATGCAATAAAGAAAACCAAACACAAAAAATAAGGATTTAAGTGGTTTGACATTGTGCCTAGTTCACGGATGAGTTCTTATCAAAATTATGATTTTCTAAAAAAGTATTATATCCCTTAAAAAAATATTTTTAGCACAAAAAATTTAAAAAAGTTTCTTATGTAACTCTAATAAGTTCCCATAAAGAATATTTATACCTCACATCTTTTCATTGGAGCTTTATTTATAAGTTTTCCTATACTATTCTATCAAATATAAGACATTTATTACAACAATCTCTACCTTAGATTGTATTCTTATACTTAGAAGATATTGTATAGGTGCTTTGTCTTTCTTACCTCCTTTGAGGTACTAATCCAATCCCTCTCCTATCAACTAGGGGCTGTATGTAACCTTCAACATTAAGTGAAATTGATTAGGTCTAAACAATGCTTAAACTTATATGTAGAAACCGGCTTTGTGAACATATTAACCTGCATTGTCTTTTCTGTGATTTTTTTTTTTTAATAATATTTTACCTAAAGCAATCATCTCCTATATCCTATTGATGAGTTGCCAAATATATGACATTTTGATTGTCATAATATAATTAAATTGCATCTTGCTTTAATCCAAGTGCTTTCTTAGCCGCTTCTGTAGATGTCATGTACTCAACTTCTATTGTGGATAGTAACACATACCTTGTAGTAGATCTCATGTTATCTAAATCTATTACATACTTAGCATCCACATACCCCACAACTATTCTAAAAATAGGTAGCTCTTTAAATAAAACTATTGGAATCTATTGTGCCCTTTAAGTATTTTGGAAACCACTTTAGTACATTCCAGCTAATTGCTTGGATTCGCCACATGCAAACCAACTACACTAACTATTTGTGAGATGTCAAGTCTCAGTATACACCATCACAGATGTAAGGCAATCCACTACACTCACATATGGAACCCAGGACATATCTGCAATCTCATTGTCTGTAGGAAGACAGGATTGAGCAGACAATTTCAAATGTTTTTTTAGAAGAATACTTACGGATTTAGCATCTTTCGTACTAAACCTCTCTAGGGCTTTCTGAATACATTTCTTTTGAGAAAACCATATCTTTCATGCCTTGCTATCGATATGGTCAACACCCAAATCTTTTATGTTAAACTCCTTGGGAAGCAAAGACTTTAAAGAGGTTTTTTTTTTTTTTTTTTTCTTCTAATATTTACCTTTGCAGCAATCAATATATCATTAACAAAAAGTTTATACATGGAAAAACATTGATATTTGGCAATCTTGTCACTTTGACATATGCCTAGCCAAGTGATGGTGTAAAACAAAAGCTATTGATGGTTAATAGTGTAATTAGGCAAATTGTAGAAAAAGAAATAGATATAATTGTTCTCTGGGTTTTATTTTCAAATCATAAGCCATGCAGCCTTTACTCATACATGGGTGAATGGAATTGATACATCACCCTACCACTTGTCTTATGGGGAAATGGCTATAGAATGAGACCTTGTCACCAATTTCTAGACGGGAGAATCTGGTCAACAATTTCTTGACAGGAATTTCCTGCATCATAGTGAGAAATCTCTTCAGATGCGATACTATTCTTACAATACTTTTCAGGAAAATCTCACTCATGAAAGTAAAATAAGTTAAAAAGATTTATTAAGGCATAAGTAACTTATCTTAAGAAACTTACAATCCAAACGCCCATGAACGTCTAGATGGATAACTTTGCATTAAAATCGTGAGAAATTCAAATGTGAGGAGATTTTCAAAATCTCAGTATATCATCGTGGCCATGATTGAGTGAGGAGAAGTGGATTCCATGATATGAATTCTCACCGATTCCACTTCTTATCAATTCCAGATTTTTTGTTTGGCAGCCAAGATTTGAGAGAAATCAAACATGAAGGAATGGACGGTGTAAATTTTAATCCCACCGTATGCCTACCGTATTAGCCTCGATTTTTAAATCCATGCCATTCATCCATTTTTACATATCATTTTATGCCAAGATCCAAAAAATAAAGCAAATCCACATCTAAAGTGGACCATAAAACAAGAAAAAATGGAGAGTGAGACCTTTATGATGCATAAAAGTCTTCGATTAAACTGAAATTTGTGTGGTCCCTTCATCCCGGTCCTTGTGACCTTATCAACAAGTTGGATGGAAAATGTACATCATGTTGGGTCCCATAGTTAGGGACATATTATGGTGGGTCCCACGTTGGGAAGGATTTCTCCTCAAATCCCACCTTTTTTTGAGGATTTGAAAAAGGGCTAAAAGTGCCTTTTTGAGTTCTCCTGGATTTATGTCATTTGATTAATTTTCCACGATATTATGGTGGTATTTTGAAAATCCCGGCGATATCTCGTGAGAGATAGAAAGCCGTACAGAGAGAGGGAGAGAGAGGCACGTGATACGTGGGGTTGAAGACAAACTGCACAAAAGCTTTAATGGGCACTTTAATGGTGAGTAGAATGTGAGCTCTCTCTCTCTCTCTCTCTCTCTCTCTCTCAAGTCACTCTCAAACAGTTGCTATCCATACAACCCTTTCCCTGCCTCTTGTTTTCTTTAGATCTTGTTTGGATTTCATGTTCCCACATGGAATGACAAATCCTTGTATTTAAATGCATCAGACCCATGTCCTACTTTTCCAATTTGGACCCTTTTTCCTCCTTCTAAATGGACTTATTCCATTCCCAGCCCCTTTTGTTTCTCACCTTTTCTTCTGTGGTCCTCTTTCTATAATAATACTACTCCATTATTCTTCAATTCAATACGCTGCTTGACTGTGATGTTTCATACGCATGCTTCCCTCTATTTGTAGCCACTGCAATGCACGTAGCTCAGCCATCTCGTGCATATCACAGGCCCTACTTTTTGGATGGATCAAAATCTGTCTATTACACTGAATTGAAGTCCCTACTCACGGATTGGGGGAATCTGATTGACCTGTAAAGTCAACGGGTCGTATTCGATGAACTTATGTTCTTGATCGAAAGTTGGGTTTGCCCGTTCAATGTAGTTTTTGGATTTTGCTCTATCTACGGTTGGCTCTGCGAGTTGGACGGCTTGATTTTAGTTGCTTGTATGTTCTTTGTACTATTTCTAAATGTCACTCCCTGTCAAGGAGATTTCAGATTTCTTTCTTTTTTGGAATGCATCATCTGCATTGGGGCCCATCAGACTAACGGTCTGGATCATCCTTGACCCTTGATCTTGCAAACAAAAGGCCCGAGGATATATACTTCCCATGTCCTCAAATCTGAAGATCTTGTAATTTTAATAAGCCTCTTGTAACTATTTTTGGGGGTCCACTCCAGATTTGGATCTGCTTCATTTTTGGAACCATGCTCTAAAATAAGCTGAAAAAACTGATGGACGGCGTGGATATGCAACAAATATATCAAGGTGGGCCCCACGGTCAGGGCAATACCCCCTTCGGATATCCTTCCTTGTTCTCATTCCCATAAAAATAGTAATAAATGTAGAATATGCCATGCTCTGGCGGAGTATTGTTGATACCACCCAGGCACACAGGCATCGTACACGTGGCATGAATGTACTAAATTCAGACCATCCAAAAAGTGGGCCACGATTGTACATCGGCAAACATCCAAAACCACACAGGCCTTAGGCCTAGGATTCTAATCTTTAGGTGTGCATGTCAACCTCGGAACATCGACTGTTTGTGTTGTTAACTGTCTATTTGGTGGCCCACAATCAGATGATCAGGTTCTTACGATCAGTGTAATTTTATTTGTCTTGCCCTTTAGATAGCTGACCCCATGATTTGATATATATATATATATATATATATATATATATATATATATATATATATATATATATATATATATATATATGTTTGTAGATGTATTGCACAGGGACTATAGCCATTGGGTTTGGGATCCAAACCGTTTACATGATGGGCCACACCATCAATGGAGAAAACATAGTAATGGGACCCTCATATTGGAATATTGTAACACTTTAGCTATTTAATTCCCTAATCTAAAATGTATTTTAACTAATTCTCCTGACTCATGTGGATACAAAGAACTTTTCTTAAGAAGCTTTAGCTAAAGCCCACGTGCATGTAGAGTCCTGCCATGTGCCAAAATGAGACACGTGTGTGAGGTACAAGCTTTCCGTTAGGTGGGATTCGCTGACTTGATCTTCTGCATAAAACATCATTTAGTTTCATTCCTCAGGTGGGCCACAGCGTACAAACGGTTAGGTTTCATTTCTCTGGCGATCCTTTTGTTTTCTGTACACTGAACCATGTTAGAAGTGAAACATCCTCATGTTTAGGCCAGAAGATCTAAAGACTCTGGCCCACCTGATGGAAAGCTTGGATCTGGCGCGTACTCTAGTTAAGGAAGGGATGTCTTGCTTATCATATACATTGTTCGCAGTATTAGTTTCGCGTTACGTTTCGCACCCTAGGGATACAGATACATATTGCGTATTGCGTATTGGTGGGAAATATCAGTTGTATCGCGGAATGTATCACACTTTTTGAGAAACATAGGGAAACATTAGGAAATTGATTGAATTTTTCAATGAAACTTCAGCGATTGTTAAAATGGAGCTCAATACACACATTTAAAAAATAATATGTAAAAAAAAAATTCACATAATGGTGTTCCTTTGTAAAAGGATCCTAAGCTATGCGCTATCTGACCGAACTGATGCAACTATTGTTTAAATTGATTCCATAAGATATACAAATATAACAAGACATTAATGTAAATATAGCCAATGCATTGACAAAGTAAAACAAGCAATAGAGTTGAGAAATGTACCTATGGATGATGCAACTGAATGAGTATCCTCTAAATGCAGTTTTGACTATCCTAGTTTAATGCAATGCAAGCTATCCTATATGGTCTAGATCTATATGAGGATTCAATAAAATCTAGAAAATAGTTAACTGGACTCAACAAACTATGACCCCCTACGCAGAGTCGGAACACAGGTCGAGGTTTTTTTTTTTTTTTTTAGGGATAAGAAACTAATAGAAAATCGAACAAAAAATTATTTTTTTCTACAAAATGGGGACTCTTGTGAGTTTGACCGATATAGTAAAATAAAAGAACATTGAGAAAAAATGGGCCTCCCCAAGTTTTTTCTCCAAAAAAAAAAAAAAAAACCAAGTTTAAAGACATTCCGGCATCTCTGACCGATATCTGGATGATATCGCCCAGGTATCAACGATATTTAGAATCGCGTAAAGAAAAAAGTACGATATCTTGCCGATATATCCTGCGATATCGATACAAAGTGCGATATTATCAATATCAATATGCATTTTTTTTTTTTGTTATTACTAAGCTAATATTTATCGACGAGCAATGATACTATCGGCCGATATTAGCGATACTGTAAACACTAATCATATATACCAAATAGGGAAATGTTTACAATGTTGTATTCTATATGAGATTTGGCATACAAGCTTTGTTTTATTATTTCCTGCCAACATGTCACTTGTGTAAAGGGTGATCCACCCAGGTGGGTGGGACCACTAACTGTGGGGTTCACCGTGATGTATGCGCCTTATATCAACGTCCATCTATTTTTAAAACTCATTTTAGGGCATTATCCAAAAAAATGAATTGCATATCCAAATCTCAGGTGGACCATAATACAAGAAACATTCGTCATAATACACGAGACATTGGTAATCGACCATTAAAAACTTATGGTGGCCCACACAAGTTTTGGATGAAGCTGATATTTGTGTGGTCTCTTCATCCAAGTCTTTGTGACCTTATCAACAGGTTGGATGGCAAATAAACATTCTGGTAGCCTTCATGAAGTTTTCAATAGTGGGATTCAATCACGACTGTTTCCTGTCGTGTGGTCCACCTAAGATTTGGATCTGCTTCATTGTTGGTATCATTCCCTAAAATGATCTGTCAAAATGGATGGACGGTGTGGATGTAAGTCAAATACATTACATTGGCCCCACAACTAGGGATCCATCCAAACCGCGCCCCTTGTGTAGAATATCCGAGACTAACAAAAGGTGGGCTACGCCACAAAGATCACCTGGAGAGAAAACCGGGATGGTCCACTCAGATGGGCTACACTTCCGAAATCAATGGACAGCCTATATTCTGACTTAATGCAAGCATCTGGCCCCACCTAATGAGTGGATTGGTCCAATTTCCAATTTCCACATGGTGGAGAGATAGACAGAGTTATATGTGCATTTAATATCCTGAGGTTTGTGGTCAGTTTCGGTGGATTTCTTTAGGAGAGAAATCTTTCCCGATCTTGTGGGGCCCACCTTTGCCAGATCATAAAGGCAGAAATGATGAGAGAAATAATCACATACAGCGGCTGAATGTGAACTTTAACATACAGCCATTCATTTGCCCCTAAAGTGTCACATTTGCAGAATATCCGATCCAGGAAAAGGGTGGGACACACCATTAGGATTAATTGGTATGAAAATCAGGCAGGTGGGTCATTCCATTTGTCTTTTCATTGATTTTGATGTTGTGTCATGCTCGGCTCGTCGATCGGCCTAATTTTCAATGCCAAGTGTTCATCATGGCGTGTCCCATCTTATGCACGGACTGGATATTCTACATGCACGGCATGATTGTGGGAAAGAAATGGCTGTACGTGAAAGCTCATGTACAGCTGCTGTATGCGATCATTTATCAAACAGTAAAACATTCGTTAGTGCCTGTTCACACTTCAGATGGACTTGTGTCCGAATAAGACGGGCGCGGATTTCCTGCGAAAGCCTTGTGCAGAAACTCCTGTGGCTCCACAAATATTTCAACCGTGGATGTTTAATCCTCACGTTTTCGGCCCACTTGAGTCTTGGATCCGGTTCATTTTTGTTCTCATGTCCTAAAATAAGCTCCCAAAACGGATGGACAGGGTGGATTTATCAAAAACATCACTGTGGGCCCCACCTTGGTTCCCACCGCAGGAACTTCCTTAGCAGGAAATCCGCGCCCGAATAAGACACTTACAAATTGTGCATCCACCAATCACACATGGACACGTGTCAGGCCTTCTTTGCTTGATGTATTCACGGTAGGTTGAAAAAAACCCTCGCTTGATGTATTCACGGTAGGTTGAAAAAAACCCTCGCTTGATGTATTCACGGTAGGTTGAAAAAAACACTCGCTACTCGCGTCAATATCATGCGTTCCAGTGAAAAAATATGGAATTTTACAAATTACTACCTAATTAATATGAAATTATATTTCAGTACCTTTTTCATAAAAGCTTTCAAAAAGCTACCTCAATAATGATATAATTATCATTCCACAAGCAACCATGGGCGGTTCGAGTGGACCCACCGTGATGTTTCTGTAAAATCCACCCCAACTACTAGGTGAGATAGGCCATGTTAGGTCATGAGCCCAAAAGTCAGCTCCATCTACGATTGGGGTAGAGAGATGTTTAGAATGAGTGTACATGGCAATGGTCGGCCTCCAAATTTTTTCCATAAGTGTGGCCCACATGAACAACAAATGAGCATAATTTGTGGGATATAGGCCTAAATGTTTGTGTGGAATCTAATGATTGGAGTGGATTTCATATAATTATCATATTGGGCCTTATAAAAGGCAATGGTGGACATCTCTCTCCAACTGTTTTCTTTGGTGTGGCCACCTAAACCACAGGTCAACCTGATTTTTTATGGTCGGATTGGATTTTACAGAAACATCACAATAAGCTCTGTCAAAATTAAGCCAACATTCTGTGCAACGTCTATAGTTGGAGAGGGATAACAGACTTAATATTTGGCAGGGACCACCACCGTGCTGTTTATATAAGACCTACTTTTATCATTAGAGGGAATCAATCCTAATTTTAGCCCAAAACAGAAGAAAGGAGGCTGAGTAACTGGTTCAGTTGGGCCACATCAACGATAGTAGTTGAGAGAGGGATGTCCACCCTTGATTTTCGCATAGCTCACCATGATGAGTATAGGTAATCTACTCCAATCATTAGATGTCACAGCAAAAATTTAAGCCCATTCATGATTTAGGTGATCATACCAAAGGATGGAGTTTGGAGGTTGACTATTGCCTTATACATTGTTTCAAATCATGTGGTCCACCTGAATCACAGATAGTAGTGTGTCTCTGTCTCTGGCCTTTGGCTTAAACTTGAGACAAAACAATCTAGCTAAATCCAAAAGAAGGCCGTCCAAGATCCAGCTAAACCACACAATGGGAACAATGTAAATTACTTCTAAAACTTCTAAATTCAAGTGATATGGTCTACACCAGTTATGAAATGCCCTGATCTTTTGAGTGTTCCTTCATGGTGCGTTTGATGAACGAACCGGATGGAATCAAACACCATTTTGGCCCACCCACAAAACGAGAGTTTCTATGATGGTATTAGTACTAACTTTCGTTACCTTTGAGGTGTGGCCTATTTGAGTTTTGAATTAGTCTGGATTTTGGGCTTTGAGACAAACTGGGTCCATCTTATTGATGCGTTGGATGGCAGAGACAATTCGTGGTAGACCCATATAGCTAGGACGCGTAAGGAACCCACATGCGTTCGTATGTACGGGAGCTTTGCTCTCTTATGATTTTAAATAAGAGATGCTCTAGCACTGTCAGATAGTGTTCCTAGATTCATCAGTTCACTTGGACTGTCCAATCAAATCGATCTGAACCATCCATTAAGTCCAGAATATATTTCATAGGCTGTGATACGAAAGTTATACTGATCAGGCCAATCCGCCTTTGCTTTTAAGGACATCCGTTTTCGAAGCCATGGCCGAGATGGTTATTTGCCTAACAAAAGTAATTCTTTAGAATCATCATAAGCAATTCATGGCTCCCCTTACAAATAGATGGATCAAATGGACCTATTTTGTCTAAGTGATCTTGACCGTTCATATTAAAGACCATTGATCAAATGGTCATATTCGTCGAACGGGTATGATATTTGCATGGTAGTCCATGAAATATGCAACGAACCTAATGAACGGTCTAGATCAGTGGATTGGACTAAGAGTCTAAATTCAACTAAGAGACTGTTCTGAGAACACTGGAGCTAATCATGACATCAGAATGACAGTATTGAGTGACCCGATTAGATTGAGTTTGAACGGTTCGGACCGAGTCACATCTAAAAATGAATGAATAAAGAAATTAGAAAAAGGGGGGTTGGTCCACCATCCGTGTTTTGAAACATCGCTCTCAAGTAATGGTTGGACCGATGTTTTTCGTGTGGCGAGCTGTGTTAGTACAATGGCACGTCCACGAGGGGCCTGAAACTGTAATTTCAGGCCAGGCTCATCCCTGTCGGAATTCTCTACGTCGGTTTGCAAGCAGGGGCCGTTGTTGCACCACGTACATATACAGCATGTAGCAATAAAGGAGACCAGTACGGAACTGGGTTGTGTACAACTTGTCGCCTTTTGCACTTGCCACGTGGTATTTTGAGATTCCTCGCCACGTACTGCACACGTCACATCTCCATGACTTGGGTATTCCAAGATAGGCCAGTATCGGCCGATATGGACCGATGCAACCGTATGGTTCATGTCTGGTACAGGTGCATATCGGACAATGGGCAACGGTTCTAAACAATACTTTATACCTTTGAGGGAGAATTTTATCCACAAAATTAGTTTTTTTTAGGACGAATTTTTTTGAATATTTGAAAAAGGTGGAGGATATTTTAGATAAAAGATATTTTGAGAATTAAAAAATTGTAGTTGTTTATGATGCACGACTCAAATTTCACCCACTAAAAAACCTGCAATTTCAGGCTCTGCAGCGAAAATTCAGCCAGTTCCATAACATAGGTTGGTCACACTGCAGGGACCGACAACTGTAGGTCGTGTGTGGGATGCACCATGGTATGTATATTCGGCTAATCTGTTTATGGCGTGCGTCTCGCCAGGATTAATAACCATTCCGAAAGTCAATCGGATCCGTAGCTCAGTTGGGCCATATGGCATCAACTAATTAATTGTTTTAGGCGTGATATTAATACATTGTCATATGTAGTGTTAACCACCTGATTGCCATACCAGCCTGATCTTTGAGACGAAGTAGCTCCCATCATCTCCACAACGAGGCGAACGTGTAAATTGCAACCTTTTAGCGAATGTCCTGAGCATGTCTGTTTTAGCGAATGTCCTGAGCATGTCTGTTTTATGTGGGAAGGTCCCTCACGCAACAAAGTTGTGGATGAAAAACGTGCAAGTAGCTATATGTGGGCCCACTCAGGCATATGCATGCCATTTAATCCATCCAACAGGGTTGCCCCATAATGAAAAATGTGCAATTGGCTGCCTGTGGGGTCCACTTAATACTTGGACCGGCGTATTTTTTGGGCATCTTGGTTTTCACTATAGTACTGCAACTCTCCTCCTTTAGTTTTTCCACCCCCCCTTCTCTCTGTCTCTGGCCATCAGTTATGTGGGTAGGTGTGTGTACTCTCTTTAGGTGGTCATGTGCTCCAGCCGTGTAAGGTGGTAAGGTGGTGATCTAGTAGTACATAAAGGCGGTGTTCTTTTGGACGCAAATGTAAGAGACTTTCCACCGTTAGGTTGTCATTGCATGCAGCGATGCAGGCATGGGTACATGGTTTACTGGTTTGTAGTTATCATTTTGCTGCTTAGCATGCTACGGCTACAGGCAGAAAGTTGGTTTGTCGATGTACCCGCTGTTGAGGAGCCTTCAAACATCGTGTACAGTTTGGGTGCTCAGACCGGTTGGGCGACTGGTCTGGCCATTTAGCCCAGGTGTACGTGGAAGGCTGGACATAATTTTTGTGTGCCCAGACCGGTTGGCTAACCGGTCTGCAAAGGGCTCCGATCGGTCAGTGGTGAGGTAATGTCGGGCGTGTTCTCCTCTGGACCGTTTTGTGCGCTAATCAGTTGGCTGTGCGAGCGGCTTTCTTGCGTAGCACGCAGTAGTGCGCAAGATGTTTCTATTCCGGGTGTTTTGCCTATTTAAAAGGTAGTAATATGGATTTAGATGTAATCCTAAGGTGTCCAAGGTTTCCTAATCGTGTTAGGAAGAGGGGAGAGGTGTATGTGAGAGAGAACTTGAGGTTTTCTCTGTTTATTCCTTGCTTGTGGGTTGTCAATCTCTATAATCTTTTGTTATTCATGGTGGATCGCTTTGTGCTGTGGATTTTCACTTGTTGAGGGGTTTTTCCACGTAAATTCGAATTCTCTTGTGGTGAATGCTTGAGTGTAGCTTGATTGCGTAGTATTTCTCGTTTGATCTCGCATTACTCTGCGTGTTCGGCTTCCGCTTCCACTGCCGGTTTTCCTAACACCCATATCATAACCTTTGTATTACAATGGTCAAGTTGGATGGACACAATTATCTCAAAGGGACACAATCTGTGAAAATATACCTTGGGGGTAAATGCAAGTTGTGCTTTGTCACGAAGACTAAGCCAGCACCACTTGTTGAGACCCATCTTATGAGAATTGGAAAAGTGATAACTTAAATGGTTATGAGCTGGTTACATGATCTAAGATAAGTGAACTGCTAATGTACTCAATAGCTTAGGAGATCTGGGTTACTGTTGTAAAAATGTTTTCTCAATGTAATGATTTGACTAGGGCATACTAGTTGACTAGAGAAATAACTAACATATAAAAATGGAGGTTTCCTAAGAGTCTTATTATGCCTTTCTATTAGAGATGGAAAGAACTCGACCATTATATGCTATAGTAAAATAAAATGGCATGTTGATTTCCTTAAGGGACATAATGATGGTTTTAAGCCCCAAAAGGTTTAGGTTTTAGAGCAGTGGGTCTTTACTCACTACAAGAAATTGGGTTTTACCGACGAAATTATTGCTGACAAAATATTTTTCGTCGGTAAACTTTATTTTTACTGATGAAATAAATAATTCGTCGGTAAAAGACATAACCCTTTCCCACCACCGCTATATTTGTTCTCGCCTATACACTTTTACTGACGAAATCTTTATTTCGTCGGTAAAACATTCATCATTAGAGTGAATATTATTACCGGACAAATTAATTCGTCGTTAAAAGCCTTCCCCATTACTGAAAATTGATTTTACTGACGAATTGTTTCATTGGGGAATATAGTGAAATATAGTATTGCCGACGAAGTGTTGTCATCGATAATACTGGGCAACTTCCCACCTTTCGGTGAAATTCATATCACCAACGACAAAAAATCGTCGGTAAATATATTTAAAAAAATGCTATTATCGACGAAAATATTCGTCGGTAAAAGTGTTATGTTTTAAGTCGTGCTCGACTACCCAACACCCTCATTTCTCTCTCTCTCTCTTGCACGCACCCCCCCCCCCCCCCCCCCCCCCCTCAAGCGACCAGAGATCTCCGTTACCGGGCTCCGTACGCTGCCGCCGCCGCCGGTAACCCTCTCTCTCTTCCTTCTTCCTCCATTCTCTCTCTCTCTCTCTCTCTCTCTCTCTCTCTCTCTCTCGTTGTCCATTGATTGTGGGGCCCATTGTCGAAATCCATTGCCTGTGGGTCTCATCATCGCTGTCCATTGCATGTGGGGCCCACCGTCGATGTCCTATGCTTGTGGGGCCCACTGTTGATGAACAGTGCTAGTGGGGTCCGCCTTAGCTATCCATTGTTTGGTGGGGCCCACTGAAATCCCTAATTAGGAATTTCAAAATTTAAATCCCTAATTGCTTAATTAGGGATTTTAAATTTGAAATCCCTAATTTGGGATTTACAAATTAAAAGGGCTAAAATACCTAATTGTGGGGCCCACCGTCGCTATCCACTGCCTGTGGAGCGCACCATTTATGTCTACTGCTTGTGGGGCCCTGTCACTGTCCATTATTTGGTGGGGCTCACGGTTCTGTAAATCCCTAATTAGGGGTTTCAAATTTTAGAAATTAAAATTCATAGTTTTGTAAATCCCCAACTGACGTTCATTGCTTGTGGGGTCCACCGTCGCTTTCCACTGTTTGGTGGGGCCCCACTGTTATAGTTAATTTGCAGGTTGTACAGTGATGTGTGTATGTGCTGTATAACTTCTATCCACTTTACCATCTCATTATAGGGCATGAGCCATGATGGGGTGCAAAAAACAATTCGAATTAGTCAATCCATTTTGACAAATCAGTTTAGGTCATGGTCCCAAAACTTAGGTAGTCTACTATACCACAAAAAACAAAGGTTATTGACCATTAAAAACTTCTTGTTGGCCACCAAAGTTTTGGATTAAGCAGACATTTGTGTGGTCCCTTCATCTAGGTATCAACATTTTGGATGGTAAATTAACATTCCTGTGGACCCCAAAGAGTTTTTAATGGTGAGTTTTCAATCACCACTGGTTCCTGTGGTGTGGTCCACCTAAGATTTAGATTTGGACCATGACCTACAATGATCTGTTGAAACGGACATAGATGTAAGGAAAATACATCATGGTGGGCCCCACACTTAATTGTTCACAATATAGTCTCTCAAGCTTACAAACAGCTAATTAGGTAAGTGATTAGACTTGATTTATGATGTTGATGATTCTCCCATTTTCATGTGCTTATGTATCTGGAATTGATGGAGTAGACCCTGGATGTGCGTCGAAGCTACCGTGGTTGATTTATGTGGATGTATGTTGTGGATGTATTTGACTTATTATTAATAGTTATTTTTTGTCTACAAATGGTAGTATAATACAATCAGTTAGCCCATTTGGAGATTTCTATATTGCCGAGCATAAATAAAGTGTGTTTTAGAGGTGTAGAAATCTGCCAAATTGTCCTGTTGGACAGTCCAAGGTTGGATAGATTAGAATGTTTTTGTTGTTTGTCATTTACATGCTCTGTCATTACTTTCGTGCGATATCTCTCCTATTCTCTCTGGATATGTTCCTCATGTTTATTTCCATTGTCAATAATCCACATAATGTGTCGATACTTAATGTGAAAATTAAATGTAAGATAAATATATCTGGAGAGATGGGGGGAGATGCTGTCGAAATTTAGGCTTGGGCATTTAAATGGAAATAATGAAAGCATTTCAATCTATCCATCCTTGGATGGGTAACTGATTGTATTATATTTTCATTTAGTAGCAAATTAGATGATGAACATAATACTTGTGATTAAGAGTGGTTGATCTAAACGGATGTTGAGCGGGGGTCCCTAGAAGGTGGGAACTGCTGTTATGATCATGATGAAGCGGTCCATTTCCTACGGACAGAAATATGGGTGGCCTGGCCATTTGGACAGGCTCGTATTTATGTATTAGCTCTAAATTGATGAAGCGGACTCGGATATGTGTCGGAGCTATCCGGATGTTGAGCGGGGGTCCCTGGAAGGTGGGAACCGCTGTTATGACCATGGACAACAATATAAATGGCCAGGCTTGTCTTTATGTGGAGCAGACCCGAATGTGCGTCGGAGCTATCCATGAGTTGATTGAGTCTCCAAGACCTAAACCCTAAACCCTAAACCCTAACCTAACCCTAAAATTAAAACCTAAAACTAAACATCATGGTGGGGACAGTGCCCCCAATCGTTGATTCCTTCTTGGGACCCACCATGATGGTTATTTGAGATCCAACATGTTGGTAAGTTCACACAGACCTAACCCAGAAGAGGGATAACACAAATATCAGCTTGATCAAAAACTTTTGTGGCCCTAATTATTTTTGAGGTCCACTTGAGCTTTGGATCTACCTCATTCTTCCCACCGTTTCTTGTGGTATGGTCCACCTAAGTTTTGGATATGATTCAATTTTGGTTTCAGCCCCTTAAATGATCTGGAAAAGCAGATGGACGGTGTAGATAAACTACATATATTTATAATGGGCCCAACTAAGCGTACTGAGTAACTTAGGACGCAATCCAATTTCAGGCGTAACTAGCTTAGTGGGTTAGGCCTTGACTGTGGGACCCAACTTGATCTATGAGTTGTACATCTACGTCGTCCATCTACATTTGCAGCAGCTTATTTTAGAGGATGTTCCAAATTGAGGCACATCCTTAGATCAAGTGTGGATCACACCACAGGAAAACAATGGTGATTGAATGCGAGCATTAAAAACTTCGTAGGGCCCACTATAATGTTTATTTGGCATCAAACATGTTGATAAGGTCAAACAAATCTTAAATCTATAACCCTAACCTAAATCCATAACCTTAATCTAATCCTAAACAGAAACCCGAAAACCTAAGCTGAAACCCGATCCCGAATCCGAATCCCTAAACCCTAGACCTAAACCTAAACTTAATCTCAAATCCCTAAACCTATAACCCTAACCTAAACCTAAACCTAAACTTGAAAACCTAAACCTAAACCTGATCCCAAACCTGAACCCAAATTTCGAAACCTAAACCTAAACCTAAACCTAAAGTCGAATTTCTAAACCTAAACCTACACCTACACCTAATCTCAAATCCCTAAACCTAACCCTACACTTAAGCCTAAAGCCATAACCCTAACCTAATCCTGAACCTAAACCCGAAAACCTAAGCTAAAACCCGATCCCTAACTTGAACCCGAATCCGAATCCCTAAACCCTAAACCTAAACCTAAACCTAAACCTAACCTCAAATCCCTAAACTTAAACCTACACCTAAACCTAAACCCATAACCCTAACCTAAACCTAAACCTAAACTTGAAAACCTAAACCTAAACCCGATCCCAAACCCGAACCCAAATTCTGAAACCTAAACCTAAACCTAAACCCGAATTTCTAACCCTAAACCTACACCTAATCTAAAATCCTTAAACCTAAACTTACATCTAAGCCTAAACCCATAACCCTAACCTAATCCTAAACCTAAACCTAAACCTGAAAACCTAAGCCGAAACCCGATCTTGAACCTGAACCCGAATCCAAATCCTTAAAGCTTAAACCTAAACCTAATCTTAAATCCTTAAACCTAAACCTACACCTAAGCCTAAACTCATAACCCTAACCTAATCCTAAACATAAACCCGAAAATCAAAACTTAAACCCGATCCCAAACCCGAACCCAAATTCCAAAACCTAAACCTAAACTTGAATTTTTAAACCTAAACCTACGCCTACACCTAATCTCAAATCCCTAAATCTAACCCTGCACCTAAGCTTAAACCCATAACCCTAACCTAATCCTGAACCTAAACCCGAAAACCTAAGCCGAAACCCGATCCCGAACCCGAATCCGAATCACTAAACCGTAAACCTAAACCTAATCTCAAATCCCTAAACCTTAACCTACACCTAAGCTTAAACGCATAACCCTAACCTAATCCTAAAACTAAACCCGAAAATCTAAACCGAAACCCGATCCCGAACCCAAACCCAAATCCGAATCCCTAAACCCTAAACCTAAACCTAATCTCAAATCCCTAAACTTGAACCTACACCTAAGCCTAAACCCATAACTCTAACATAATCCTAAACCTAAATTTGAAAACCTAAGCCAAAACCCGATCCCGAACCCAAACCTGAATCAGAATCCCTAAACCCTAAACCTAAACCTAATCTCAAATCCCTAAACCTAAACCTACACCTAAGCCTAAACCCATAACCCTAACTTAATCCTAAACCTAAACTGGAAAACCTAAGCTGAAACCCGATCCTGAACCCAAACCCGAATTTGAATCCCTAAACCCTAAACTCTAAACCTAAACATAAACCTAATCTCAAATCCCTAAACCTAAACCTACACCTAAGCCTAAACCTATGACCCTAACCTAATTCTAAACCTAAACTCGGAAACCTAAGCTGAAACCCAATCCTGAACCCGAGCCTGAATCCGAATCCCTAAACACTAAACCTAAACCTAAACCTAATCTCAAATCCCTAAACCTAAACCTGAAAACCTAAGCCGAAATCGGATCCTGAACCAGAACCCGAACCCGAACCCGAACCCGAATTCGAATCCCTAAATCCTAAACCTAAACCTAAACCTAAACTTGAAAACCTAAACCTAAACCCGATCCCAAACCCGAACCCAAATTCTGAAACCTAAGCCTAAACCTGAATTTCTAAACCTAAACCTAGACCTACACCTAATCTCAAATCCTTAAACCTACACCTAAGCCTAAACCCATAACCCTAGGTTAATCCTAAACCTAAACCCAAAAACCTAAGCCGAAACCCGATCCCAAACTCAAACCTGAATCCGAATCTCTAAACCCTAAACCTAAACCTAAACCTAATCTCGAATCTCTAAACCTAAACCTACACCTAAGCCTAAACTTATAACCCTAACCTAATCCTAAACTTAAACCCAAAAACCTAAGCTGAAACCCAATCCCGAACCCGAATCCGAATCCCTAACCTAAACCTAAACCTAAACTTGAAAGCCTAAACTTAAACCCAATCCCAAACCCGAATCCAAATTTCGAAATCTAAACCTAAATCTAAACCTAAACCTGAATTTCTAAACCTAAGCCTACACCTACACCTAATCTCAAATCCCTAAACCTAAACCTACACTTAAGCCTAAACCCATAACCCTAACCTAATCCTAAACCTAAACCCGAAAACCTAAGCCGAAACCCGATCCCGAACCCGAACCCGAATCCGAATCCGAATCCCTAAACCTAAACTCAATTCACTTAACCTAAACCTACACCTATTCTTAAACCTAAAACCCTAACCTAAACCTAAACCTAAACTTGAAAACCTAAACCTAAACCCGATCTCGAATTCCTAAACCTAACCTAAACCTAAACTTAATTCACTTAACCTAAACTTACACCTAAACCTAAACCCATAACCCTAACCTAAATCTAAACCAAAACTTGGAAACCTAAACCTAAACTCGAACCCGAACCCGAATTCCTAAACCTAAACCTAAACTCAATTCACTTAACTTAAACTAACTCTAATCTTTGTATTGTAGATATGAATAAGAGTTGGATGCGAGCTAAGAATAGGTTTGGCCTAGAGTATAAACAAGGTGTTAAAGAGTTCATGAAATTTGCGCGATATTGGGCAGATTCAGGTAATAGGATTAGGTGTCCATGCCGAAAATGCAAAAACATAGTTCACAAGACTTTAGACAAAGTAGAAGACGATTTGTTAATAGTTGGGATTGACCAGGGTTACACTTGGTGGATCCATCATGGTGAAGACTTCCACCAAAGAGTTGAGGCCACTGAAGTCCTTACTGACCCAATTGTGCCGGATGACGAGGATAAAGACGTTGACGAAATGCAAGATATCATAGGAGATGTGTTAAGGAGAACAATTGCGGATACTGATTTTGCAGCGACAAATAGTAGGCAGGATATTCTTCCTATGGGTGATGTCGAATCAGAAAAGTTTAGTAGGTTGTTGAGGGATGTGCAATGTCCACTCTATCCGGGGTGTGAGAACTTTTCAAAGTTGAATTTCCTTACAAGGTTACTTCATTTAAAGACAATAAATCGTTGGAGTAACAAATCGTTCGATATGTTACTTGGCTTGTTGAAAGAAGTATTATCGGACGGTGAGACATTGCCTATGTCTCATTACGAGGCAAAATCCTTAATACGAGACTTGGGCCTTGGTTACATCCCTATACATGTATGTATAAATGATTGTGTATTGTATTGGAAAGAGCATGGAAATGTTAAAGAGTGTCTAGAATATGAAGAGTCTAGGTGGAAGTATGACGAAGCCAAGCGTAAGAAAATTTCACAAAAGGTGTTAAGGTATTTTCCATTGAAACCCAAATTGCAAGGATTGTTTACGTCAAGCAAGACGGCTGAAGATATGAGGTGGCATAAGGAGAAACGCATTCATGATGATAATACATTGAGACACCCTGCTGACTCTGAAGCCTAGCAAAATTTTGACAAGCAATATGAATGATTTATAGAGGGTTTTCGTAATGTTCGACTAGGTCTTACAAGTGATGGTTTTAATCCATTTGGTAATATGAGTAACTTGTACAGTATATGGCTAGTGGTACTTATGCCCTACAATTTACCTCCTTAGTTGTATATGAAAGAGTCATTTTTATGATGTCATTACTTATTCCAGGACCCAGGTCACCTGGGAATGATATTAATGTGTATTTGCGACCGTTAGTAGATGAGTTAAACGAGTTGTGGAGTGAAGGTGTATAGACATATGACACATTTGTAGGACAGACATTTCGATTGCATGCAGTGGTCTTGTGGACAATAAATGACTTTCCTGCGTATGAAAATTTGTCTGGGTGGAGCACGAAGGGAAAGTTGGCTTGTCCTACATGTAGTATTGAGACTTGTTCATTGTCATTGAAGCATAGTAAAAAACGTGCTATATGGGCCATCGTCGCTTCCTTCCGAGCGAACATAGTTGGCGCAGGAAGACGATGATCTTTGATGGCAAACAAGATCATAAGCCACCACCGAAAGAACTATTTGGAAAAGATGTGATACAACAACTGAGTTGTAGACACCCCACCTTCGGCTACATTGTTGGTAGAGATAGCTGGAAGAATGGAGGACCATACCCCCAAACCCCAAGTCCAAACTCATCCAAACTCACCCTTGTAAGCCCCATTCCATAGCCCAGTTCAAGCCTGAACCCAGTCAACCCAGTCCTAAACATTAGCCTGAAAAAACCCCCATAAAAAAAGCCAGTAAAAAAATCCTAAAAAAGTCAAACTCACTGAGTCAACCCGCTGAGTCAACCCGCTGAGTCAACCCGTTGAGTCAACTCGTCGAGTCAAAACACTGAGTCAACCCGTCGAGTCAACCCGCTGAGTCAAATCACCGAGTCGACCCGCTGAGTTAACTCACTGAGTCGACCCAGTGAGTCAAACAGCAACCCCGAGGGTGCGACCGTACCTCGCTGGAAATCGAGGAACGGCCGTACGGGCGACCCAGAGCAGGCCGCCCAAAAATATTTACGAGCTCTGCCACTGCTCGCTGCTATAAATACCCCCCTCCCCTTCTCATTTCAATACAGCAACCGGCCAGAGAGAGTCCGTCCATTCGAGTTTCCTTCTCCACCCCCTAGCCCATTCCTTCACCAAGGAGAGCCCGAGTGAGGAGAGCCTAGCCCTGGTCCAGCCCAGCCTGACCACTGGTCCAAGCCTCTCAAGCCACCCAAGTCTTGATCCAGCCACTCGAAGCCAACCCTTGCGACACCTCCGTCCATCCAGCTACTCTTTTTCCAGCATCATCTCATTTGCATCTAGCATAAGTGCAACATTTACTTTTCTTCCAACCCCCCTGCTTCATTACAAGCACCTTGATTATTCAAGCACACTGCATATGTCTTAAATTAAGCACCTGTCAGTTCGAGCGTATGCTCTGGGCTTGCCCGTTGTTGGAACCTGCCCATCAGAAACTCTTACTGTTCAGACCTGCATTCATGCTTCACCATAAAGCACCTTGATTATTCAAGCACACTGCATACGTCTTACATTAAGCACCTGTCAGTTCGAGCGTACGCTCTGGGCTTGCCCGTTGTTGGAACCTGCCCATCAGAAACTCCTACTGTTCAGACCCGCATTCATGCATCATGTCATCCATGAGAATGTACGAGGATTAAAACAGACTTTCAAGTATTAGTTCGATTCTGTGAAGTAGAGACCGTACTTCGGTACGGGCAGTGTGTGGGGTACTTAACCTCTTCCCACCCTGTAACCGTGATCCCTTACCTTGAATCTCTGGCCGCAGATCAAAATGAGTCATCTTAGAGGAAGGAATCTTCGGATCCCCTTTTCTAACGTTTCTACGGGGTCTAGCCGACTGTAGATTCGAAGTAACTGGCTGGTGGCGACTCTGGTCTTATATAAACTCATTTGACACATCCAGCTTAAACACGACAACTAAACAAAGCCTCGAGAACGAGGCAAGTCAGTGGCACAAACGATGATTTCGCACTCACGCATCCTCCTCTCCTTCTTTTCCCGAAAGGGGAAGGGACGAGAACGTCGTGTGGGGGGCGCGGAAACAGCGAGGGTCCACATGAGTAACATTGGAGAAGTTAGATTTGGTAAGGCATTGCACTTAAAGAAGAGGAAACGTACAGTATTGGAGTATAATTGGAGGAAGAAGAGCATTTTTTTGAGTTTCTCTATTGGAGTGATATGAAATTACGACACAACTTGGATGTCATGCATATTAAGAAGAATATATGTGACAATGTCTTCAGAACATTGATGAACATAGAAAAGAGAACAAAAGACAATTTTAATGCTCGATTGGATCTACAATCAATGAGTTTAAGGAAAGAGTTGGAATTGCAACCACATGAAAATTTATATACTATACCAGCAGCCTGTTACACATTGACAAAACTAGAGAAAAAAGTTTATATGAATGGTTAAGATCGGTGAAGTTTTTCGATAGGTATGTGTCGAATATCTCTCGGCCCGTAAACATTACGGACTGTAAAGTAGCAGGAATGAAAAGTCATGATTGTCACGTCCTTCTGCAATATCTACTACCGGTTGTGATTTATGGATTCCTGAACAAGAATATCAGTGCGGCGCTGATTGAGTTGGGGATATTCTTTAAGGATTTGTGTTCGAAATCGTTGAATGTAGAGGTTATTAAACGACTGGAGAGAGACATTTCGTAATCCTTTGCAAATTTGAAAGAATATTTTTACCTGTATTTTTCGATGTCATGGTATACCTAGCGATTCACTTACCGCACGAAGCAAAGCTTGCAGGCCCAATACAATATCGTTGGATGTATCCGATTGAAAGGTGATAGAACATATTAAAATTTTTATTCATTGCATAAACTACATATATCCATGTTTTCATACGTATACCATAGTGATTTTGTATACAGATACCTTCACACATTAAAATGATATGTGAGGAATAAGGCACGTCTAGAGGGATCCATTGTTAAGGCGTACATTGATAATGAGTGCCTGACATTTTGCTCCATGTATCTTCGTGGTATAGAGATTAGATTCAACTGAGAAGATCGGAATGCCAATGAAGGGCAGGAGTATGAACAAGGACTCATATCTGTATTCGCATATAACGTTTGTCCTTTAGGACCGGATCACCAACGTTTCAAGATATGGACCTTGGGGATCAAGCAAAGGCACGGTGGTACATGTTGTATAATTGTGAAGAAATAGAGTCGTACTTAGAGTAAGTCTTCACTTGATATTGTATATCTTCATACGATAATCTTAATATTTCTTACTGATGATGTGCCAATTATGTGTAGCGAACACATAGAGGAGATGAAGTCCAAATACCGTACAAATTATGATCGAATGCATCAAGATCAGTTTCCAGAATGGTTCACAAAATGTGTAAGATTAATTCACCTTGTATCTCACCACACTTACAATTTTATTGTATTGCACAATATTTAAAACTTAAGAAAATCCATAAACAATTATATTCAGTACGTGATAATAGATGAAGACGTTGCACGCTAGCAACTCTGTGGATGCGTTTGATGCACTCCACTCACTAGCGTTTGGCCCTGATAGATGTGTATCTAGACATACAGGTTGTATTATAAACGGGATTCGGTTGCACACTGAAGAGCGTGAGAAGTATATGACTACACAAAATAGTGGGGTGGTTGTGAAGGGAACGCATGAGGAGGTAGAAATTGACTTTTATGGTATTTTGACGAATATTATTGAGTTGAGTTATTGTATGAGAAAGCGGGTGTACTTATTTAAATGCGATTGGTGAGACATTGGAAATAAGAAGTTGGGAATACAAACTGACGACTACTTTACGAGCGTAAATTTATCTCGAAAGTGGTTTAAGGACGACCTATTTTGTCACCAGCCAAGCCGAATAAGTATTTTACCTCGCTGATACCAAGTTAGGTGGCTCTTGGCACATGGTGCAGAAAATAAAGCCCAGGAACATATTTGACGTTCTCAAACTAGACTGTTGAAGATAACGAGGACTGAGAGAAATGGAATGTCTAGGGTTGAACAAGCATATCAAGAAGACATGCCATTTAGGGGATAGAGGGAATGATCCAAATGTTGATATTGATATGGTGCAATTGAATAGAGATGATGTGCCATTTGATCATGTTGATGCCTCAATCATATATGACATTGTTAGAGATGATATCGCTTTCATTGATGACGACGTTGCAGACGATGAAGAGAAAATATTGATTAGCAATAGTGATGGTGAAGAAAAAAGAGTCCTAAGCGATAATGATACAGACGACGATTATTATATGTACATAGGATTCACATGTCATTTTTCAATTAGAATAATTTGATTATTATATGTGTATATGTTTTACAAATCATGATTTATTCCTTGAATTGACTTGTTTATAATCCACATTTGCAGTTGAGTCACTTTCTAATTATGTCCTCCTCAAACTAGAGCCTAGCGGAAGCACGCAACATACTTCATCAGCTATTGCGGATGGACTTTCGGCCTCTATCTTCTTCTGGTAGGGCCAAAGAGATACTCGGTCTGGTCGATGAGTGCAGGGAGGAATATATCGACGATGACTTAGATGAAAGATTATACAATCTCAAAAAAATTTCGGACCTGATGGAGGAATATAATTGAGGAAAACTTTATATGGAAGATGCGACATTGTCACTTGGACATCTGAATGGAGTCCCGAGAGATCATAATTCTTCTATTGTGACTGACATGTTAGCTATAACAATGCTGAGTGCTTCATACAGCTTGATATATATTTCTGCAGTATACGATAACTTACGTAGGGAGTACTTCGAATAGTTGATCCGAAGTTGTTTCGTATTATAATGAAATACATGTATTTAATATAGAATGACAATGTGTAATGAAATTTTCAACATTTACTAGAATGTTTACGGTTTTATTATATCCTGCTTGCATTATAGTGTAATTGTCTAATTATATTTTAGTTATCTCTCTAAGTATAAGCACAAATTCATTCTACCATGAACACTACTTGTATAATGTTTTAGTATATTCCGCTTAGACTGTAAAGTTTAATGTGTTTATTATATTGATGTTCATAAACTTGTATTGATATTGTCTAAATTTATAAGTTTGTATTTCAGACATATTCAGTCATGGCACCAGGTGGAAGATCAGGTTGTTCGTGCACTAGATCTACCCCTTCCACCCGTGATGCGATGCAGATAGCATTGACGTCGCACGGTGCATCACAGGCATCTGATCCTTCGGTTGAATATACACCCTGGTACTGCATGTAAGTCTAGACATATATTTATTTAGTGACTTCTGTTTATGTTGTTACTTACATATTTCTTTTGCGACAGTATCGTCGATTAGCCGACGAGGACGTGGATTGACGCGTGGGTTAGTTTTAGAGCAACTTACGTGTGAGGGTAGGGTGACGGTAGAGTTCTCATAGGGCTGCTTTAGACCTGTTAGGGATAATGCCAGGTTGTTTACGTCGGAGGTCGGTGTCCTATGCCAATCTCTGATTACCGCCACAACCCCCCTTTGGACAGACGTGACAGATGATGTGCAGTAGTTCATCTGTGAACACCTTCGGGTAAATTTTAGTAAATTAAAATTTTCTTTTGTGAAAGTTCAATTACGGTTAAGTTATTTTCTTAATAAGTTTATTGCCTTAATCTATTATTTACAAAATTGCATAATAAATTTGTCTCAGATTTGAGTGTTCCTTACATTTCCCACGCCGTCGACGACATGGTCAGGGAGCAGTTCAAGGAGTACCGCAGAGATTTACACCAGCGGTATAAGCGGTGCAAAACGCACGATGAGGCCGTACTGTCCGCACCGCTGCACGTGACTATAGATAACTAGTGGATACTCTGCTAGAGATTTTCGTATGAGGCTTTTCAAGTAATATTTATATATTTACGATATCTTAAGGTAACAATTAAATTCACAATTAATAACAATGTATTATGAATAATGTGTTCAAAAGAGGAGTAGAATAAATTCTGTGAACAGGATTACAAGTGAACCACGTAGCTGGTTCAAAGTCATTTATACGACATCGTTACGACATGGTAAGAAATTACTAGTGATTATTAAGTTAATATATTATTTCCATGCATTTATAATAAGTTTACTTTCCTTTCGATTGCGCAGCGAGATTCCGTCATCGGCCAGGAGCTTGGACCAGTAGACCTCTACAGAGGGACTCACTTGTCGGCAGGCGATGTGATCTTGGGTTCATCTTAGAGCCAGCGAGCATTGGGTAAAAATCCTTACATTGTAAAATTTAATTGCATTGATTTATAATAATGTCATTCATGTCATTCGTTATGAAAATTCATATGTTTTCATTACAGGCAGCGATGGACACCATACGCAGTCAGCCCACTCTCGATGGTAGTCAGCGGAGTGAGCCAGAAATCCTGAGTGAGGTGCTTGGCACCTGTTTTGGATATGTGCATGGGCTTGGCCATAGTGCCAAGCTCATGGCACCCGCTAGAGCTGGCTCCAATCGATCCGTCACTGGTGAAAGTGCTCTACACTGAGCTGATATCGCAGAGAGAGAGGTTTAGCAGCTACAGGTCAGTTGTTGATGAGATCAAAGAGCAGCTGGAGAGACAGAGGGAGGAGGAACAGAGGCGTAGGGAGGAGGAGGACCAGAGGCGGAGAGAGGAGGAGGAGAGGCTGACGGGAGGAGCAGGAGAGGAGGATCGAGGAGTTGTGGGTGGAGCATGAGCGAAGGATGCAGGAAAATGTTTCATGCTCTCGCTGCACGCTTTGGCACCAATGCCCCACCACCTCCGCCTTCATCTTCGTGATTTTTTTTTTATTTTATGTACGAATGTTAAACTTATATGTATTTGTGCGTGGATGAATGTGGGTTGTTATTGGATGTACATTTGATTATTTGTGTATGGATGGATGTGGTTTGTGTTTGTTTGGATGTAGTTTGTGTTTGTTTGGATAGATGTGGATATGAATATGATGAAAATGTATTGTAACAGGTGTATATCATGAATTTTTTTCTTCTGAATTTTGAAAATAAATAGAACCGGAAAGAAAAAAACTATTACCAACGAAATATTTCATTTATAATAGAAGACCCAAAAGTTTTACCGATGAAATATTTTGTTGGTAAAAGTAGGGTTAAAACTTATACCGATGAAATATTTCATTGGTAGAAAAAGACTCAAAAAATTATACTAATAATACCACTGACTTATCCTGACGAATAATATTTATTTACCGACGATTATGTTCGTTAGTAAAATAGTTTTACCGACGAATCATTTCGTCGGTAAAATCTGTGTTTACCGACGAAACGCATATTTTTTCCTACCAAAACTAAAATGTTTTGTCGACAATTTTAATCGTTGGTATTTGTTTTATCTTTGTCGACGAAGTCAACTTTCGTCGGGAAAAGCCTTTAGCCACGCTCTTTTTATGACGATCTTAGCGACGATATATTGCGTTGGTAATAATCATTACCGACGAAAAAATATGAAATACCGACGAATTATATCGTCGGTAAAAGGTCAATTTCTTATAGTGACTCCTCTCAAGATTGTTTATATTTAGAGCGTGGTCTTTAATTTTTCGTTTCCTTTGCAAATACTTTGGAAATAAGTCATTATTATTATTTTTTACCTCGTTTGAAAATACAGGTGTAAATATTCCTCTCTCGAAAATTGGTTCAAAAGTAGTTTAAAATTATGTGCCCCATCGTGATATATATGATATATCCACGCCGTCCATTAGTTTTACTTGAATATTTTGAGAAATGAGCAGAAAAATAAGGCAGATCCAAAACTCAAGTGGCTCACACCTAAGGAAACAATAGTCTTAAGAAGTTTTTAACGATAGGTGGTGGATTCCCTTTTTCCTAAGGTATGGTCCACCTGAACATTGGATTTACCTCATTTTTTTGTCCATGCCCTACGTTCATTTGGCAAAACAAATGGATGGTGTGGATAAGCCACATACATCATGGTGGGCCCCACCTATATTTTGCATTCTCCTTGCTTTAGTGATAGAAAAGTAGGCTGGTCAAATCATGCATGGAGAACAATGTAGGAATTATCCAAGGAATTAATCATTATACATTTACAATGTATTTACCAAAGAAATGAAAAATGAAATAGGCCTTAAATGAAGAGCCTTAAACTTCTTGTTTGCCATTGAGTGTACTGCTATTACAGTAGGACCTAAACCTGATAGGGTAGGATTTTCCGTAGAGGGGCAACTAGTAAACAGATAGATAGATCATGCACTCTCACAAAATATTGATCTAGCTGGCTTGATATGCACTCAAATTTGTTATAGTTGAGGGAAAGAGGCATATTTCTGATACTATGCATGCCCCCATGGTGGATCAGAGCATCGCTATAATGAGTAGGCATGCATCTCCTACTAGGGCTGAAAGTTGGGTGGGTTTGACGCAAGGATGAACGTGGTGAGGCCGATCACCGTCTTCGTCACGAATAACTACCTTAAATCCACAAGGGTCTCTGGAATCCTTTAAGTACACCTCGAAATTTCAAGGGTCGAGTACAAACTCGATCCCCAATATCCTGGGAGTCACACATGCATATGCGGATGCATGTTATGCAAGGATTTGATTCACGTAGCATCAAATCATAATGATAGGTCAAGCTAAAGATTGACCTCATGGAGCTTCCCATGAGGTCAAGCTCTGTGGGCCTCACCGTGATGTGTAATGGACATCTATCCCATCAATCGACAAAGTCATGAGTTTGCATACTTAAGGACTTTTTTTTTTCACCAATATTACTTTAGCTCAACATTTCTTAAAGGGATAAGAGTATTCAGATAAATTAAAGAAGAGTACTAAACAATGCTAATTTTATTAACATTTGAATATATGACCAATTACAATCGACAAAGTGTTAAAAATAAATAAACTGAGAAAGAAAGATAAATATCTAATGCGTTTATGGAAATAGACGATCGAGGTGGGTGGTCAGTAGGATGTGACCAGATGAGTATGATTAGCTAAATCGGGACTTAGCTGATCATGATATTACAACTTAAAGTTGCGTATATTTACTTCTACTCATAAGGTACTGTAGTAGAAGCCACTAGGCAATAATGATATAAGCTAGGCTAGTCTATGCTAAGAAAGATAAATTGTAAAAATAAATAAATGTGTTTGGCGTAGGGCTTCGACCTCTTCTTTTTTGCTCTTTTTATAGCTTGTCGAGGTAACAAAACCGTCACTGGGTTTATTTACAGATCTTGGATCCTCTACATACTTAATGAGCATGCATTAGAAAGAAAGACTCTAGTTAGATCCAAGAGGCTCTGAAACTGCTGGCTTCTCGGATCTTCTTCTCGTAATTGATCCCACTACGAAAACCTTTGTAACCCTGCTAAATGGATTCGAGATCAAGCGTAGGAACGCTAATATTCCTCTATTGGAGACAACCAGGATAAGATCCGAAAACCTTAAGGGCTGATCCTAGATGTCAAATAGATCATGGCAACTCATCTGGTATGTTCCACTTCCTCTACTTCGAGGTAGATCGAACCACCTCCCACATTTATCTTGTTCCTTGATAGTTTGGAATACTGGAGGGATTTGACACCTGATTATGATATGTTATTGGAGATGGGTCCAATTAGATCCAGTTCTTCTATTCTTTTGATTTCAATTGAACCACAGCCATAAGATTAGATCATCTGATGGGACATCTCGGTGATCTCTCTGTCTCTTCCATTCTCCATGGTGTTGGGCGGACCGAATCTTCTCGGTATAGATCTGTTATCGGATAGATATATCCTTCTTTGAACCCATTTTTGTGGTTAACGAACAAGTCAGGTTTTAACTTGGTTGATGTGTCTGTCTCTCCCAATTTAGGTTTAAACCATGGTTGGGTTTGCTTGGGTATAATTAGTTCGAACATCGGATCTTCGGAATCTTCTTGAACACTATAATATTTTCGAACGTCTCTGGAAAGATCTCCTATTTCGAAAGGATAATGAGAGAGATTCGCCAGCAGGTATCATAATCAGATACGTGATAAGATCTGTTCTCTCAACGGGTCTCTTATAAGCATGCTGAGTATGTTGTCTCATTAATTAGCACGATAAACGTGTTCACATGGCATTCGTCGATTCGTTCTCTAAAAGGCGAGCGTAAGGGTCTATTCCTTTGCATTAATAACAGAATGCGTAACGCCGAAGGAAGATCAAATTCAGAAACTCTCAGGCAAGAGTAGGATTTCTACCAGTCATAACCGTATAGTGTTGACATGTGGCAGCCTTTGATTGGTCTACGCCAGGGTGCTGAAAATGGGTGTAAACGCTACTAAATTAAGATGAATTGCCTTTGTTTTGTATAGATCAAAATGACAATATATTGTGACTGTCTAGGTAAATTAACCAACATATTGAACAACTCATTAGAAGAAGAAAATTTGATATAAATTATATTTTCCATAATGGTCAAGTGGAAGATGTTGACACATGCACATAGACATATGTATGTGAATGCAACCATATGACCCTATTTTATCTTCAAAATAGTTGAAGATGTCTCCTGACTTCATCTCCCAATGGTTAGAAATATCTCCTGCAAGAAGCTGATTAATTAATCCTGTAATGCAGGAGAACGGTTGAACGAGGCCGGCTTCTTTAGGTGGCAACGACCAAAAGCCTTAATAGCTATGAATCCTAAATGACTATATAGAGAGAAAATAAACCATTTAGAAAGGAGAAAAGTTTAATGGTGTGATTAGAATTACCAGTCTAAGATGATAACGATGTGCTACTGGAGATCCTAGTGGCCGACAAGCATTGTTCTATAAATGGATATTTACCCGATAAATGTTCTGATGTAGGACAGCCCTAATCGTGATGCATGCTCATGAACATATGTAATTCAGTGGAAATAAATAGCAATAATAATCTAAAATTCATCACCTATCATCATAAATTAAAAAAAGCATAAAAGAGGCATGCAATGGAGCGGGCCATCATCACAATCACGAAGTAAGAAATTCAAATAATGCATAGGTTGGATCTGGCGAGGGATGGAACCTCCCAATCTTGCATGGTCTTAATCCAAATACCCAATGTGAATCACTAGTCTGAGGGATCGAGGGATTTCTCGGATTAGGGATTTTGGAATTTGAGAAATAGGAATTTTGGATAAAATCTCAAATCTAGGATCTAGACGTTATGAGAGAATAGAAATAGAGAAAGAGGAAGTAACAACTTTACCTTAGAAGAAGTTGGAGGGGCACAAGAAGAAAAGAGAAGAATGAGATCAAGGAAGAAGAAGAAGCACCATGAGAGAGGGAAAGAGGAAGGAGGCAACCAAAGGTTTGCTCTTTTTCATAAATTAACAACTAATAAAAAAGGTTTAGGAAAACATCCTTATAAAATTCAGAATTAGCATAATTACCAAAATATCCCTACTAACAAAATTTAAAAAAAAAGACATTTGCATGAAAAAAACGTACCCACACTAACCCAAAACTCAAATAAGTAAAAAATGCGTAAAATAAACTCAAATCTATGATGTCCAATGCGCTCCTAATGATGGTGTGACGAAAGTGGGCCATGACGAACCAACGGTCCAATCACATCATCATCACGATCCAATGGCCCGATCATCTCCTCCAAGCAACTCACACATGTCTTCCCAATGTGGGGTCTTTTCAAATGTCTTAGACTACATGTGTAAGGTCTTCAATGCTCCTCAAGTCGTCACGAACGACCCAGGCCCGTCATCATCGAGCCCTAAAGATATAGGTGTCACTCGCCTCCTACGCTGATAAACCCTAAAGGGCCTAATGTCCGCATCATTCTCCTCGTCTGAGAAAAACTCGACTCCGACGAGTTAAAACTCTTGTGGCGCTCTAAGTAAATCTGGATTAATGCTCTGCAACTCTGCTTCTGTCAACCATGTAGATTCTGACGGTGATTTATTCTTCCTATTTAACAAGATATCTCTAGAAACCTCCATCTCACATGAAAACTATCTCCTCATCCACAATTTCCTCAATTTCTTGTTTGCGAATAATGGGTGGAGGAAGGGGTAGAGTAGGTTGTGAAGAAAACTCAGAAAAAGGCCATGAAAGGGATAAGGGATCAATGATAGGATTAGGGGAACGGACTAGAACCTCCACATTAAACATTGGATTAATGCCCATTTCAGGTGGAAGGTCGATCTGGTACGCGTTAGACCCAATTTTCTGCAATATCTTGAATGGTCCAACACTACGCGCTTGTAATTTCTTAGCGGAACCCTGTAAGAATCGCTCTGGCCTTATCCTCACCATTACATAGTCTCCTTCTTGAAAATCTTGTGATCTACGATGATTATCAGCTGAAAACTTATAATTATCATTGCTTTGATTATTCCGCATGTTTAATATGTGTATGCAAATCATGGATGTGTCGTGTAAATGCATCGGCTAACTCTGAAGACCTTTGGGTGACAGACATGGGTGAAACCAAAAGACTCTTTGAAAAAGCAACGGACTCGAAATAAATAATCTTATGACCTAGAATTTGAAAAACTGTAACAAAAGGACACTTCTCATGGGTGACACATAATTTCTCATTATAAGTATTATAAACAAGGACGATTTTCAAGTATCCCAACACTTGAGAACACACACTATTAATACCAAGTCTTGAGCAGATCTTGGCATTAGCCATTATGTCCGAAATGTCATCAAGATGCTGGATAAGGACTCTGACCATCATATCCACCATGACGTGAATACATCGCACGATGGCATGACACTTGATTGAAGCTTTGTGGACGGCCAGGATATGCCCACATGTGCGCCATATGCCATCATTTTTTAAAGTGAAAAGGGCAGGCTTGGCACACAAAACAAAACTCCAACTCAAACTTTCCTTATTGAATTCTTTCCCGAGAAGTTTATCAAATTGACGCTGCATTTCATTATTTTTTGCGGGGTTCACCTGGTATGGAGGAAAGCTTGACAAGACCAACCTAGGGACAAGATCGATTGTGTGTTGAATGTCTCATATGGGTGAAAATTTATCCCATAAATCATCTGGTGGGATATCACAAGTCATGTGGGCGTCCACCATCATATCCTCACTAGTCTCATTTTCAAATTCATTCATGTGCATTATGGTAAGAGACTTAGGTTGGGAATCTATATCACTTAAGTCACACATGACATCTGAAAGTGGTGCGGTCTCAATTCTTTCGACCTTTTCATCACTAGCACACACTTCGTCATCCTCAACGATGATGAGCGATACCTCAATTTCTTCCATTTCATCATTAGTGACGTTAGGCACGTACTCTTCCACTTCATAAACATCATGTTTGGATCCATCCAACTTGCCGTTCACCAAGGCATAACGTTGATCATCTTTTCCATAGTTAGGGCTAGCTTGGTTAAATGCCTCTAATTTGTCGTTGAGATTCTGGAAGGATTTTATAAAATGGTTGTCAAGGTTGTCCAAACATCGAGATATGGCGGCCAAAGCCTCTGAAATCTGATCCTGATTCATGGTAGAGATGTGTAATCCAAAACCATGACCAAAACGAATGGGCACATAACGGAGGACTTGTCCTAGGTTCTTCCTAAACTCGACTCTATGGACTGGATGACTTACAATATGAATGCGATGAATTTAAACTACAAGGAACTAACACTAATTAATTCTAGATGATGCGACTCAAATCTGAAAATTTTCTAAATTAGGAAACTTTCTAAAATTGAAAAGTTTTTAAAATTGGAAACTTTCTAAATCTGGAAATTCTCCAAATTAGGAAACTTTCTAAAATTGGAAACTTTTTAAATTGAAAATTCTCCAAATTAGGAAACTTTCTAAAATTAGAAAGTTTCTAAATCTGAAAATTTCCTAAAACAAACCTAAAAATCAAAACCCTAATTTTTTTGATAACTCGATCCAGACAAAACCATGCAAGCTTATTCTCTGATACCAAATTTGATGCAGGACAGCCCTAATCGTGATGCATGCCCATGAACATATGTAATCCAGCGAAAATAAATAGCAATAATAATATAAAATTCATCACCTATCATCATAAATTAAGAAAAGCATAAAAGAGGCATGCAATGGAGTGGGCCATCATCACAATCACGAAGTAAGAAATTCAAATAATGCATAAGTTGGATCCGGCGAGAGATGGAACCTCCCAATCTTGCATGGTCTTAATCCAAATACCCAATGTGAATCACTAGTCCGAGGGATTGAGGGATTTTTCGGATTAGGGATTTTGGAATTTGAGAAATATGGATGTTGGATAAAATCTCAAATCTAGGATCTAAAAGTTATGAGTGAATAGAAATAGAGAAAGAGGAAGTAACAAGTTTACCTTAGAAGAAGTTGGAGGGGCACAAGAAGAAAAGAGAAGAATGAGTTCAAGGAAGAAGAAGAAGCACCATGAGAGAGGGAAAGAGGAAGGAGGCAACCAAAGGTTTGCTCTTTTTCATAAATCAACAACTAATAAAAAAGGTTTAGGAAAATACCCTTATAAAATTCAGAATTAGCATAATTACCAAAATACCCTCACTAACAAAATTTAAAAAAAAAGACATTTGCATGAAAAAAACGTACCCACACTAACCCAAAACTCAAATAAGTAAAAAATGCGTAAAATAAACTCAAATCTAAGATGTCCAATGCGCTCCAATGATGGTGTGATGAAAGTGGGCCATGACGAACCAACGGTCCGATCACATCATCATCACGATCCAACGGCCCGATCATCTCTTCCAAGCAACTCACACATGTCTTTCCAATGTGGGGTCTTTTCAAATGTCTCGGACTACATGTGTAAGGTCTTCAATGCTCCTCAAGTCGTCACGAACGACCCAGGCCCGTCATCATCGAGCCCTAAAAATATAGGTGTCACTCGCCTCCTACGCTGATAAACCCTAAAGAGCCTGATGTCCGCATCATGTTCTAGAGGATTCCCATTCTACCATTGTTAAAAGACTTGGAGATCTAGACTGATTCCGCTGAGTTGGATGTGAGTCATTGAATCAAACTATATCAGTTCGAGTATTCCGAGTCGTTGGACGAGTTGCATGGGACTACATGTCTCAAAACAATGGTCCTGCCGGTTGCACACGCCTCATGCATGGAAACAAGATACACGTGTCATGCTCATGAGGTGAGAGAGAAACATGTGCACAATATCTCCCACTCAAACCATTGATTAATAACGCATGGCCCACCTGATTGTCATAGCAGCCTTATATTCTAGACGAAGTTGCTCGTTTCATCTACACACATGAGGTGAATGTGCTCAGAAATTGCAATCAAGCAAATGCACTAAGCTTCTTTCTTTTAAAAAATGTACATAAATGAGGAAAGCAAATGCCACTCGTCGATCATCCGTGCCATAAGACCTCCCACAGCTGAATTATCCAAATAGTAGCTTCCACTCCCTCTCTTCTTCGTTCATTCCTTCGAGTTAGTTGCATGCATGGACCGGAATCCTCTACAAGGCCCCAAGATCTGTGGGGCCCATGTGTCGTGTGTGCAAGGCCTCGGAAGGATGAAGGGTGGCTGGGAAGCCAGCCTAACCCAAAAGTCAATGAACCACATGGCATGAACGTAGAGTTTTTAGGTGTGATTTTTGCATTGTTCTCTTGTGACGTGGCCAACTTGAGTTTTGCATCTGTGTAATTTTTATCACGAGCGAGCGAACATGAGGGGATGGACGGCCAAGGTTCAATGTATCGTTGGAATGCATGGGGATATTTGCAAGATTGCTAGATTCGTATGTTAATTTTTTCACCATTTAACAAATGGTGGTGACTATTAAAACATGGATGTGGCATAGTGTAAGGTAATCCAGACTGTCCAAACTGCATACTCGGTCATGCATGGGGCATAAGTAAAATATTGCACTGAGACGATAATGTTAACCATCTGAATTTTTCCTTTTGAATTTGGACCATTGGTTATTTTACATTTATCTCTTCACTTGATAGGCGTTAATTGCATGGTTAGGATTGCATGATTAGTGTGATTTTAGAGATATGATTCATGTACAATGGGAAACCAAATGGTTTGGATTTTTCTAAGTGGTTCCTAAGCCATCATTGGAGTCTGGGTGAAATTGTGAATTGGGATTTTACGAGGAATTTTGCTTCTTTTTTTCCTTTTCTTTTTTTAACAAACAATGCCTGGACTGTTTTAAAGTCGGACCTGTTTCCTGAAGTTGAAATGATCCAAAAGACATTTTATTTTTTCCTTCATTCTTTTTAAGAAAAGTAATGCTACTAGAGGTTGACTATAGAATCATTCACACAATCTACAATGTCTCTGCCAACTCATTTGATGAATTTTTAGTTGGTGTACATTTTTGGGTGGTGTGAAATTTTTAATATGGTGTGGCTCCACCTGATGATTGAGTGGACCTGATTTTGGTTCATCTGATGATCATAATGGGCTGCACTTTTGGACAAGTTGGATATCATACATACACAATGTGAGCCCCAACTTGGGACCATGAATCAAGGGTGAATAACCATTAAAAAAGCCTAGCCCAAAAAAACTGGCTCAGCGACAGTCAGATGTGGAGAAAAAAAGGGTGACCTTATGAGTGGGCCCACCTGATCTTTGGGCAAAGGTGTGTTTCCCATCTGAAACACTTGTGACACGAATTTGCATCTTCAATGGTTTACAGGCACCGACTATCTCATTGAGTGTAAATGCAAAAAAGATAGGTCAATATCAATCACTAAACATGTTTATCATGCATGTGGTCATTTTCCTTCACTTTTCTACTCTCTGAGACCAATTGGATCACTGTATGTGAGAAAATGAAAGTTACATAGATATATGTAAACTAAAAAAGAAAAAAAAGAGTATAGCTGCTATTATATTTTCTTAATACGTTTGTTTTGTTGAAATCACTTTACAAATATGAAAAATGGACATGAAATGAAAAATCATAGACTATGCGAAGAAACGTGTGCACTAAGCTTGCATTGCAATTTTCTACTAATTGATGTAAGATTGTGAAAAAGTCAAAAGTTAAATGAGTACTTTATCAATCGTTGGAGAAGTTAGGATTTTACATAATTCTTTTCAATTTTGATGTATTGCATAAAAACAAACATGCCCTTAAAAAAAAAATTCAAGCAATGTCCTTGACTTTGTTCTCAAAATATTTCCACACATACAACGCATAGTCGGATGGCAAATGACAAGCTACAAATGCAAACCTAAAATCACACATAAACTTATGGATTTATACAATTTATCATGGGAGTTGAACCAAAATAAGATTGAAATTACAAGGTGACAAGCACCTCTAAACAATGTAATTTATATTCTTAATTTAATCCTTCTCAGTATAGAAAATCTTTCATTAACCAAATTACACTTGCCCCACGATTCCAAGATGAGATTCAATTATTAGGCTCTATTCTCTTAATGAGAACTGATCACCTAAAGGCAAGGGCATTTTCAGCCATAACATTTTGCAACCTGTGCCCGCCTTGTGTTGGAAACAATGGTCCAGGAGGTGACCATAAGTGATTAGTAATTCCCTGTATACAATGAGAATTACAAGGGGCAAGAAAGAAAAAAGAATTTTGCAAATGATAAGTCAATCAATATAGGTTTTTTTATTTTTTATTTTTTTATTTTTTTATGCACTCACACCATAGTGGCTTTTTTTATACCACAATGAGTACTCGAACTCATGACTTCACATTGAAATTCTTGTTAGGCATGAGTAAGGACCCAAAAAAAACAGTGAACTCATAGCAGATGAGATTTTTTTAAATAGCAATTAAAAGGGCATTTAGGTAATTTAGGAAGAAGTTGTGTTGCACCGAAGGATACTTTTATAACTGCTTCTCCATCCCGTGACTTCCAAGCTACATCTTCTTTCTCCATATGCCAATTCCATGCATGAATTTCTATCTCTCTCTCTCTCTCTCTAATAGGCAAATTTCACCCTATTTGGTACTGGAGCAATGATAAGCCCATACACATATATAATAAAGCTCATGTATACGCCACATCTGCCAACATAGCACGATGGGTCCAAGATCCAATACATTCATCAGAGTGGTGATGCCAGAAAAAAAAATACAGCTCTAAAAGACGAACTTTTCTAATCACTTATTTGATGCATGAAATTAATCAATTCATGAATTTAAAAGTTTATTAATTGATTACTTTTAATTAGCCAATTAATTATTTGAGATTTTGCTGGTCAGATTCATTATTATTTAGATTTGTTGTTTAGCAGAGCTAATCAAGGTCAGACCAACCTAATGGATGGATCAGATCTCCCACATATGTGTCATGCTGGCACATGTGTGTCTTGTTCAGGAGCTTTATTGCACACACGTGTGCGTTTAATAAAGCTTTGGTACAGTATTATGTGGCTAACCAATGCCCTTTGCCATCAAAGGTAGAATGGCTTGGAAAAAAAAAAAAAGAAAAAAAATAGAAAAAAGAAGAGAAAAGCAAAAGAGAGAAGAGGAGCCTCACCATTTGGCATTTCCTTCCCACTAAAAGGTGGTTGAAAATGAAAGGAACCCAACTGGTATGAGGCAGGCCTGGCCTCTCCATGCCTACCCCACCCTTCCATTCCAAAGTGTTGGAATTGCAGCAGTGTTTGGTGGATTCACTCGTCATTCCCATAATCAAAAGATACCCTTAACTAGTCCCACATTCCCCTTCTCTTTTTCTCCCAAGACCCCACAAATGCCAACTACACACATGCGCCGACGTGGCATGTTAGTACGAGATCCCATCCGTTGGCCTGATGGAGGCAACGTCCTAGATGCCCAAACTGAAAAGTCAGGCCGGAATTATCGTCTTGCACGCCACACATGCACATCAAATATGGACCATCGGTTGATTTTGCTTAAATATCCTTGTCCTTTTAAACTTTGTGACCCACTTGATAATTGCGAGGGAATCCATACGGTGGGGCCCACTTGATTAGCAACTCCAATTCCTCACTTGTGTCAGTAGCCACGTGTGAGTGGGCACGTAGCATGGCTCCTCAAATTCCCCATCTTGCCAAACCAAATCATTTCCACAAGAAAATCTGTCCCATACAACTCCCCCACAAGCATGCACATTGCATGCAACCACAGCCCTAAAAGCACCGGGACCCATCAATGCATTGGAGAACACTAATTGCTACACGTTTGGATGGTTTTGCATTAGGAAGTTCGGTGGCTGCCAAGAGGATTCCATTTCAACCTTTGAAAAAAAAAAAAAAAAAACATAGATATAATAATATAAAGAGAAATGACCCAGGGAGATAAGTATATGGAAACCTTGCCAAGCACCTAATTGCATTTGGACTAGTTGCCATCCACATCATGCATATGGACCGTCCATTGGGTCTGGTCCACTCTTCTTCCATTGCCAATAATATATCTCAGCAATTGGATGGTACTCATAAGCATTCTTGATTGGACCTATCCTCTACAAATGATTTTGTCCATCCAGTTTTTCATGCCAGTGACTGGACAGTTTGGATTATCAGGCAAATATGTTATCTCAAGGCAGCCTAGGAGGAGTGGAATGGACCTAATGGACGGTCTTGATTGGTGGGGTGCGTGCTCATGAGTCCAAATGTAGCTAGGTGCATGGGAAAGTTTCCATGCACTTGGCTCAGTGGGTCGTTCTTATATGTACAAACGTCATGCACATAAGGAGCTTTTTCTTGTTTGGGGCCCCTTACCCATCATTCATGGAATATTTACAGTTTATCACAGGTGGCCCACTTCCCAGCTTTGTCTGAAAGCTGGTGTTGACTACATCCAGGACCTGAGAAATCCGACTCGGTTTCGGTAGTGACCCCTCCAGAACCCATGTCGGTGCGGGAAAAGCTGTGTGGGCCCATCATGAAGTATGTGTTTTTATCCACGCCGTCCATCGATTTTTCCAGATAATTTTAGGGCATTAGTTAAAAAAATTAGGCAGATCCAAATGTCATGCAGGCCACACCACAGGAAACAGTGGTGATTGAACGCCCACATTTAAAAATCTCCTAGCGTCCAATGTAATGTTTATTTTCCATCCAACCTGTCGATAAGATCAGATAGATCTGGATGAAGGGAAAAAACAATTATCAGCTTGATCCAAAGCTTTTGTGGCCCACAATAAGTTTTTAATTGTGGACGTTCAATCACCACTGTTTCCTGTGGTGTGGTCCGCCTGAGATTTGGATCTCCCTCATTTTGGTTTTATCTTGTAGAATGAAATGAAAAAATGGAGGGACGGATTGGATGAAGCACATACATCATGGTGGGGCCCACAGAGCTCTTCCAGCACCGACGTCGGTACTGGAGGGGTCACTACCGAATCCGAGTCCTTGGAAGAGACTTCATGCATATGAAGGTATCAGAGGGTCCAGCTCATCGGCACACTCTACAGTATGCTATTGCAAATTCGGTATATTTTAGTGGACGTATGTTTCGGTGATCCATCCAAACCGTTGATCGGATGGGTCACAGTGTAGATGGGGCATTCGCCATACATCTCCAGGATAGGAAGATCCTGACCATTTGATGGACCACTTGACATTGAATGTAGGCTGTTGTTGTATTTTCTCCTATATATATATATATATATATATATATATATATATATATATATATATATATATATATATATATATATATATTAGTAGGCCGTTGATCTTGGATTAGAATATTGGAATTTGGGAGATTTTTTAGTATTCTCCAAGGTTGGGATAGCCTTTCATTTCAACGGCTTGGATTACAGGATCATGGTTCCACATGTGTGGAGTCCTCTGCATTAAGAAAACTTTACATTTACCCATTGGACGGTTAGGATGATACAATGAATGTAGCTTCTGGGTTATACTCCGTCCACAATGGAATGTACGATCTGGACCGTCTGGATGGAAGTACATGTACGGCACTCGTACCATGGTGGATGAGACGGGACACTGCATAAAACGGTGGTGAACTATCACAGTGGTCTTGTCCTTTGAAATGTTACGTTTCGGAAGTGTATCGGGATGCACAAAATGAGATAGAATGCAATGTCGCGTGAGTATCGCCGAGATTTTTAAATCTCGCGATTCTCACCATATTATCACAATATTTTAAAATATGGGATTTTTTTTATCTTAATATTGACTCGAAAATTGTAAAAATTTCAAGGACCTTACTGTATAATATATATTTAATTTTAAAACTTATTTATTAATTGAAAATAATATTTTCTAAATATTTTTATTTTTAGCAAAGATTTTTTTAGATAATATACCAAGCTTGGTGTGCGGGCCACTCTACTAACCACCATGGCCATCTTTACTAACCACCTATAAGCAGAGTAAACTTTTTTCTACTCTGGCTGCGCATTACACTTGATAGGCAAGCCCTGAGAAATTGGACTGATCAGGCATACCTTAACTCAAAATAAGCCAACTAAAATGCCAAATCGATGGTTACTAAGGCATGGTCCCAAAATCAGGTTGGTTGAACAATCTTACCTACTTATTCATGCATGGATGATGGACCCACTTCTTTTTTTTAATAGGGTGGTAGGATTTTTTTTTTTTTTTTTTTCATTCTTTATAGTCCAATAAATGTCCACCAAACTAATAATTAGATAATCGAATAATTGTAATTTATTATTCTTGATACATCTTGACTTGGACCCAAACACTCCAGTATTGCATCGGCGGGCTACACTTCAGTTGATGTGAACCATCCACTTGGTGGGCTTCACCTTGAATTGCGCATATCTAAAAATACAGAGAATATCAAAACCTTGAGTCAGTCTGATCAAAGAAGATGTTGTGCCCATCTTTCTAAAATGTGTGGAAAATCAGAAAAAGTGGAGGAGACAGTAAGGGGTTTTACCCAAAAAAATCCTCAAGAATTCTGATTTTTCCAATCCAAGCCTTTGTCTTTCGAACCCAGCCAGGTGTGTGTGACATCCAACAGTCCAACTTGTTCAATAGGTGCACCCGGTCATGATAATTAGACACCCCAAAAATCAGCCAAATGCAATCATCAATTAAGCACAACATGTGGGACAGTGGTAGACTGAAGATAACCTCAAAGATAATCTGGTCTCAACACTGAGGTCAAGGTATTGAATCCTAACATGGGGTGGCTAACATTGTAGGGTGACTAATAGTAGGATGTGTGAACTAACCATAAATAAATAAATAAATAAATAAACTGAGCACAACATAAAAAAGAATACACTAAACTCTTCTGAATTCACTTTTAGCCCGCGAGATGGTTGGATTAGCCTGATTTTCAAGTCCTTTGATCATCATGGTGGGGGGCAACTGTCAGATGTGAAATTGGGCTCCACAATGCTTAACTCTACCACTTTTTCTATAAACAAATAGAAGAAGGGTTGGTTTTTCTTTATTCAAGCACCTAAATAAGGTTGTTGTAATTTCAAAAAGTCAAGGCTGCTTTTAGGAAAGTAGAACTCAGTAGTTGAGGACTTTTGTCGTAGAAAATCCAAATGTTGTACTTTTAAAAAACTACATTCAAACGCTTACATGTGGTAGAATTATCAGTCATCCACCTATGAATCATCTAATTACAATTATATTATAAAATTATGATAATTTCTATTATAACTTTAGTGTAAGAGTCGACAAAAAAAATTCATTTAGATGACCAAATATCCCTTTTAGCCTCTCTCTCTCTCTAGCCTTGTTTCAGATGTACTATGCCCTGTAAATCTCATTGACAGGATAATCTTAATCTTTCCATTAATGGGAGATAGATGAAGGACCACTGCAGTTAAATCATCTGGGCCATCAGGTGATCATGAAGAGATGTAAACCGCTCTGGGTACCACCAGATTGAAATGAAGTGTGCAGGGCTATGTGTGCTTCTCCCGCATGCATCGACGATGGGGAAATTGTGAGGAGGCACTGATGTGATCTGATCTAACCATCTCTTTTGTTTTAACAAGGATAGGGTACTATCAGTCCAAAAATGGTGATCCAACGGAGTCATGGCGATTGATTACCTCTAAATGCACATCTCTCTCCTTGAGTGCCTTTGAAGGTATGAAATGAGCCATGGCCTGACCGAAAGAGTCAGCAAAGGTGCTTAAATGCACCTGTAGTCCTCTCACTATCAAGAGGACAGGTACTATGGCCCCATGATCAGAATCACATAACGATGTGAGTGTATTGCACGCGGGGATATATGGCTTCTGTGCCCATCCATCTCTAATTTGTTGCAAATATTGCAATCACTGAGTTCCTAACCAGCCAACTGTGCCTATTCGACCTTCAATCTATGATCATTCCTACCGGAGATGTGGGGCTCTCCGAACTGGTCTCGGCTTACCCCCTCGCTCGTGGGTCTGAGGGCATGGGTGCCACCATGGCATGGGCCTGGATGGATAACCTTGCTCTGATACCATTATTGTATCACATCCAAAAGGTTAACCTACTTAGGTGGAGTGACCCTAGAGTATATGAAGCTCTTTCATGATCCCCTCGAGCCGATGTGGGACTAACCCAACATCACCTGGTCAGGGTGTAGCATGCTTGCCCCAACAGAAATATAGAGCATGCAATACATGCATTTTGAGCATCATCCAATTGGAGTTAACTGCCACAAGGGCAAGATTCAGAAGGTCTATACAATTCTAACTAGGACGAAATCTCGTTATGCACACACAGGTCTGCAATGTATTATACTCCCAAATGTACCAATTCCCTAGGATAGAAAACAATGATATTCTGTTACAATTATCGCAGTGAGTAGCACTGTTGGATAGGCTGACTGTTATACACTCATCAAATGGGCCCCGCAATTCCCAACTCCACTTTTTGGAAGAAAAAGAATAAAAAAAGGCATTTGATCGTTTCACCCTCCAAGAAGAATAATTTAGAACTTTAAATCAGTAAAGCCCTTTTCATTCTATCTTTTAAAGATTGTCTTATTTATTATTTCCAAGCTGTTTTATGATTCATTTTTTTCATGGTACACAGAAAAGAGAGTGCAATCTCAACCTCTTGATTTGCCGCACAAAAATAAATGGTTAAGAAGAGATACAACGACGGCCAGGCTCAACTAGAAAGGCGACAGGAACGGTGTCTAGGATCTTCGAAGTCCAGTAATTTTTGGGGAATGGTCAATCCATTGAGCAAAGTCACAAACCAATGGTCTAGATCATTGCTGGCCAAAACTAAAACCTGGTCAATCCCACTTGTCAAAACTAAGAACCTGTCCTCTACTAGCCCAGGTCAAGGATCTAACAATTTCTCTGAAAATGGATGGTTGTTGTATACTTGTCTCTCATTACCCGTCTATTACAATGCCTCCAATCAAGGGCTAGGATTCAAGGATCATATAGGTTATTCCACTCGCTATGAGTTTGGTATGCAGATTGCCAGCGACTTGGTCACCAGGGAGATCCCTGGTGAACTGATACTGTGGGGCCCATTGTGATGTATGTGTTTTTTCCAAGCCATCGACAATCAGTTTTGCAGCTCATGTGAGGGCATAAGTAATGTAGGGAGTGAGCCTCATGATTGAGGGCGAGGTTCGTGCACGGTTTTTTAAGGAGAAAGATCGGACAAAGATCCAGAAAAAAAAGAGGGAAGTTGCAGGTAAATTTTGAGTCGACTAATACCTGTCAGTTGGACTATTTTGAGCACTAGCCAACCAACGAATTAAATTTGGAACCCAACCCAACTCGCTGGAGTGTTTTGAGCACCAACTAACTGGTCGGGCGACCGGTCGCCACTCAACTCCGACCGGTCGGAGACCCTGACAACCGGCCGACGACGTTCTATAGATTGCGAATTTTTGATTTTTTTAATTTTGTTTTCGATTCTTTACGGATTTATTTCCTTTCTTAATTAGGACTCCTTAATTACGATTTTAGGGCTTTTTAGGGTTTGGTTTTACTATTTAAAATTGTTTAAACTTATTTTGGGATGATATTTGATTATTCTTAATGAAAATTGAATTTTTACTCTCTTATTTTTCATGAATTTGAAGATAGGTCTCATGAATTGGAGATACCTCCTTGTGGATTTGAAGAAGATTGATTGAGGAGGCCCGATAGATCCATGGATTTCAATAAGTTATCCCGTGAGAGAGGTGATGCTCATTTTTACCCCGTCTACGCTGCACCATTAAGCCAAAGAAATAAGGTAGATTGAAAGCTGAAGCAGACCACACCACAAGAAACAATGGTGATTGAATCCTATCACTGAAAACTTCTTGGGGGCCACAAGTTTTGGATCCCACGTATGTATGTATTTTCCTTTCATCTACGTATATGTGACCTCTAGAATAGGTTAAATGATGGGTATGCCCTGTGAAGGTTTCAACAATGGTTATAATCATTCCTACTATTTTCTGTGTTGTGGTCCACTTGATCTTTAGATCTTCCTATTATTTTTTTGGCTCACGCATAAAACACACGGCACGAGGCAATGTGCATCATGAGTTTGCTAGGCCAACGCGTGCCACTACCTACAAGGCGCGTGCATGGAAAATCAAATCCATGCATTTAAAGCCAATCCTTGCAGGCAATACGGCTCATTAGGTGAAAAGTTGAATATCGCAACGAGAAGTGTACTGGTTGATTTTGTTTTATTCACATGCAGTCTACATTTTGGGGCAAGAGCCCAAGTATGTGACAGATCCATAGGACCATAGCTCAAGTGGAGCACACCATAGGAAAAAAAGTAGGATTAAAATCCGTGCAAACCGTTGAAAGCTGCTTAAATTCCACTATGATGTTTATTTGCCATCAAACTTGTTCATTAGGTCACATAGACTTGGATAAAAGAAAAACTCAAATACCAACATGATCTAAAACTTATGTGGCCCCAAGAGTTTTCAGTGGTGGGCATTCAATTCTCACTGTTTCCTTTAATATGCTCCACTTGAGCTTTGGATCTTCCTTAATTTTTGGCTCATGACCTAAAAAGAACTAGAAAGACAGGAGAGGGAAGGCGTGAATAAAACACACACATTACTGTGGGCACCCGGAGTCGTTTCAACATGGATGTTTCTGGCGGTAGGTGGTGCTGTCAATCCGCTTCCTCATTAGCTGGGCTGAATAAACAAGGGAATGTCGTGGGCAAGTTGCTACCCGTTCAATTAAATTATACGGGTGGGGCTTGTCTGATTAGTTTGATGCTCTCTCTCTCTCTCTCTCTCTCTCTCTCTCTCTGCTTTTTTTTTCCCCATGTTATCTGCAAGTCAGCCCCAACACAATAAACGGCTGGGATCTCCAATATGTGTCCAGATTTTCAAGCTCTGTCGCGTGTGGATTTACGTGGGGTCTTAGTAAGATCTTATATGACATAGAGGCTAGATCTTAAGCTTGAACTTCCAATGGTACATCTTTTAAGACTCGAGCCAAGACCTAACGAGTCAATCCGAGTCACCTAGTCGGCAAATCATGCATACACGCGTTTACACACATCACACTCACCAACCTGCCCCAAGCCTGAAGATAACCATGCAAGAAAAAAGGCTGTCACTAGTTTACGTTGTATGTGGACTGTCGATTTTTTATTTTTATTTTTTAAATAAAACTGTACGTCCTTTAATTTATAGAGTGGACCACCGATGAGTGGACCAGATTTACTTTCGAATATGATGGTTATCTTGATATAGGTCCACCTTTTGTTTTCTTTATTCAGATTTCCTGCACACTTTCCAGGTCGGCACGTTTGCTACGTGTAAACATGAAATCAAACGTCGGCTGGACTGAAGTGGTTCTCACTAGCGTGAGATGTACAAAGGTTCCTCGCACCATAGTTGCTCAAATCTACAAATCGGAGCCATCCATGAGGTAACTCTCATGGTAGGCATTTTATACAATAATAGTCAGGACTTTTTTTCTTATCCTGTAGACCACACGTGAATGGAGAAATGGACGGTTATACAAACAAGACACTGAGTCCATGACACATTGTACGTTTGTCATGTACCCGAACCACCTCAAATTTTATTCATTTAAATTTCCTAGGAATTAAGTGATGAAATCTCCATCTCTCACACAAGTTCCATTCCCTCACGTGTCCAAGGTAGCCCATGTTTCACCCCAGCGAGTGAACTTACCATCCCTCCTTCACACGAAAACAAAAGTGCTGAGATTTCGTTTCCCACAAATCAAATCCTGAATTTTGGATGGTTTGGATCATTCAATTTTAGTTTAAAATTTAAGATTTACGCCATTTTCAATTATAAGGAAGACTTTAAGATACGAAATAGACCGTTATCTTCAGTTGACATAAATATCATCTAATCTTAATGTGTTTACATTCATTTGCACCATTGAATGGATCCTCTGTTGGTTGCAAACAGGAAATATCATCTAATCTTAATGGTTGTGTTGGAGGAATTATTAAGAATTTAGTGTAAATAAGCTATAATTATTCACTTTGGTATTTTCATGGATCCTCTGTTGGTTGCAAACAGGAAATCCCCGTTTGCATCCTTCTTAATGGTCCTTATGTATTGAGGATGTCATGTGGTTGTGGCAGGAACCTGACCGGAACCATGCCCACGTGATTTTTGATGAATCACCCCTTCCGTTTGGGGTAGCTTGAGAGCAATAATGAACGGATCCAAGACTACCCCACAAAGAAAGTGGTAGTAAAACACCGTTGAAGCTTGGGTGTATGTTTATGACACCATGTTCACGTGCATACCTATGAACTGAACACAATTTATCCTGTTCGAACTCTGTGTCCATCAACTGGGACGTTTATATCACGTTTTGCCCTTGAGTCTTATCCTTCATTTATTATCATGCCTGATTCAAATGGACGGGGTTTCTCAAAAACATCACTGTGGCCCCATTGGTTATGAAGAATTCCTGCGCAACTTTCGAGGAATCCGCGCCCATGTGTTGCACCTACGTATAGTGGACAATAAAAGCTTCTTGCAAGAGATCGCTCCTCAGAAAAGTTGTTTGTGTGGCCAAATTTAGACACATGATAATGTGTTATCCACATTCTTTCATGTTTCATCATTTAGATTAACAAGGACCACCTATTGTGGTGGCATACCAACTACTTCCTTTTGGTGGGTTCCTTGAGCTTGGATTTGCCTCATTTTTTATATGGAAAAAAATGAGCAAAGTGAATATAAAACACATTATAAGGGCTTCAAACTGGTTGAGAATTATGTGATTTTCAAGGTAAAACTGAGATAATTGGTTGAGTACCTTATGTCGGGTGTGTGTAAACCAAAAAATAAAATAAAAAAATTTGTGAAGCTTTACCTCTTCTTCCAACAAGATGAACCTACTGATGGGGTTTTCCTCCTCAAGTGTAGAGGAGAGAGTAGTGCAGCTTGAGAGTGGTCGAGCGCTCGACCAGTTTTGGTCGAGCAACCAAAATTCTCCTGGAAGGACTAAAAAGTCACTAGACTAGTTTTTGAACAGTCGGACACTCGATGGTATGCTGACCAGGCACTCGGTGCCCAGGTCGGGCATTCGACCATGCTGGGTCGAGCAACCGAAATTCGACAGAATTTTTCATTTAACTCTCTAGGACAGTTTTTTGGTTGGGTGGACGCCCAACTATGCACTGACTGCGAATCCGCAGTTTCCTGTTTTAGCGCTAATTCTTCTGGTAGTCTAGTTAAAGGCTTATAAAATAAGATTAGGTTATTTTCTAATATGTGGTTTGCACGTTAAAGGAGAGATAGAGAGAGAGAGAGAGAGAGAGAGAGAGAGAGAGAGAAAATAGAGAAAGGAAGTTTGTGAAGGGAGATTTCTGCCTTGTAGAGATCATCTACTACGCAGTTGACATATCGCCGCTTTTACGTCCTCGGGATACGTGAGATCTCTTAGTTTTGAATTCTCCTATTGTTTATCCACTCTTGCGTGAGTGAAGAAGGTTTGATCCAAGCGGGTTGTGCTTGTGATCGGTTGTAACAGTTCTCTTTCATAGTGGATTGTTGATCTGGACTAGGTCCTGTGGTTTTTACCTCTTCGAGGGTTTTCCACATAAAAATCACTCACGTCGTGTGGTTTATATTTTGATTTAGTTCATTGCATTATAATATCCCATAATTCAAGTAGTTTGGGGGGCGAGATCCTAAGGTTTTGTGAAACGTACCCAACAAAAGTAGTATCAGAGAGTTCAGGTTATTTGAACGGTAGTGGGATTGGTCTGAATTATGGAAGGTGGCTCATCAAAGATGATCAACCTCAATGGGTCTAACTAGCTTATATGGAAGGCTAAGATGGAGGACTTGCTTTATTGCAAGGACTTCTATGCTCCAATCTTAGGCATATCAGCGAAGATAAAAGATATGACAGATGATGATTGAAAGAAGTTGAATCGAAAGGTGGTGGGGTGCATTAGATAATGGTTGGATGATTTAGTATTCCACATGTAATACCCCAAAAATTTGAGCGCACGAGTAAGTACACGAGTGCGTGTTCACATGTGAGAAATTAAATTCTAAGCTGTATTGTTCACACACATACACACATGTATACAGTTTATACGTGTTCAGACAACTCGTCAGGCCTCTGAAAAACGTAGTACTTAGTTAAGTCGATAGATCGACCGTTAGGGTAATCTGTCGTTACTAGAATAGAAGATTTAACCGTCCACTCTGATTTCGAATTACGCGATTAATGTAAACCGCCGTACATTTCCCTGTACACATGTTTGTCCATAAATAAGACCCGTACATCGTGTCCATCACAAGGCATATCCTTAAGCCAGTGATTTCTTAGCCTTATGAGCCTGCTCGGGTGTGGTTGTAACACCCTAGGATTTTAGAATAATCTAAATTATAAATTAGTTTATTATTTAAGAAATTAAATAACTTTATTGTTGATAAATTAGTATTAAATAATCCGTAAGAAATTTTAGTATAGCCCCTTCATTAAAATGGCTCAACAAGAACCCTAGGACAGCACATAAGTGTCAGATCTCATAAAAAATCGTAAATTTATAGTAATTACGGAAATACCATTAGTTAAACTTAAGTTATGTGGCCATTCTCACGTATCATGATTTCGGGCGATCAGTCTCGTGCAAAACTCTATATATAAGTTCTAGGACACGATCCAACCATACATGTCAAATTTCAACCCTCTGATCATCCTACAAAGGCTCTAATCGAAAATCGGGCCATAAGTGGGCCATCTGAACTCGGATCTGCCTCATTTTTTGTGTCACACCTCAGAATTGGATGGCCTGGCTGATGGTCGGAGTGGATTTAGTAAATACATCAAGGTGGGACCCACGTGTGTAGTGCACACGGTCGACAAGCCGGTCAACGCGCGTTGACCGCGCGTCTTGCGCATTGCGGACGAGCACCCGCTTCGGACGCTGTTTCAGCGACAGCGGTAACGCTGTCGCCGTTTGTGACCCGCACCGTCCATCACAGTGGACCCCAGAAGCTGATCCAATCCGTCCATATGGTGCGTCCCTCGTACGTACGTAGGAGGTAGGTGACCTCATTATGCTTGGGCGATTGTACGATCCACCACAGCTTTCCAAAACTGAACCTAGGATGCAAGAAACTCCAAGATCTACCGATCTGCCATGCATGGGTGGGCCAGACCTCTTCCAAACCTTCGTGTGGACCCCACCTAGGTTTCCAACGGGTTGCTTGTGCAAAGGAATCCCCGGACTATTCGGTCTCCTTCTCCAACTCGAACCGGGATTTCTTTGTCGTCCACGTCTTCACCGCTTCTCCACCGCCTTGGCTGGTTATATGAGGCGTCGTCCATCGATTCTAAGCTCCTAAGTAACGCAGGAGAGAGAGAGAGAGAGAGAGAGAGAGAGAAGTTGTGAGAAGGAGAGAAAGGGTGTGGGGCGTTAGAGAGAGAGGGAAGGAGAGAGAGAGCGAGAGAAGTAGCAGCACGTGCTGCTATTGCTGTTGATGCTCGGACTTCTGCTGCTGTTGCGGCTGTTGTTGTTGTTGCGGCCCTTGCTGGGGCAGCAAGAAAGAGAAAGAAAAGAAGAAAGAGAAAGAAAGGAAGAAGGAAAAAGAAGAAGAAGAGAAGAAACGAGAGAGAGAGAGAGAGAAGCGGAGAGAGAGAGAGAGGAAGGTAGTTTTGCTGATGCTGTAGGGGCAGCACCAGTCAGCAAGAAACAGAGAGAGAGAGAGAGAGAGAGAGAGAGAGAGAGAGAGAAGAAGAAGAAGAAAAGAAAAGAAAAGAAAAGAAGAAGAAAGAAGGAAGAAAAAGGAGAAAGAAAGAAGAGAGAAGAAGGATCTTCTTTTCTAGACATCCAAACCAAGTCGACTCGCTGAGCGACTCGTTGAGCCAACCCATATTCAGGTTTGGGCTTGTATAGAGCCTATCGTTCATCACAGGTGAGTGATTCATCCCACGTAACTTTCTTGTTAATGTTCTTTAGTGTTCTTCCTTGTTTAGGTGCAAGTTATAAAGACTACTTTTCTAGATAGGATTTTAGGCGTACTTTAATACTCTCTCCCTTATCATGGCATCATAAGTACATGATTAATCTATCTAAGTTTCTCTTTTAACTAGGTTCTTAGGATTTTACTTTATTATTTCATGTAATTATGGCATCCTAGGTAGTAGAGTTACCTCTTCCAGTTCTCCACAAATTTTCGTGAATTTCATCTTGTTCTTGAATGTAGAATGGATCCTAAGTAAGGGATCCAACTACTTCCTATCTCTATATCCATAAAAGTTTATCAGTTATCCTTTTCTTATTTAATTAATCTTCTCAAGTTTTCCGTTTCAATGCACATGTTAGAATTTCATAACAATTCGATTTAGGATTTGTTACATATGACGTAACCAACATGCAGCACTAAATACATGTAGTATTCTCAAGAGTCCCTGTGACATCATTCTCAAACTTCCCGATAAACAACGACTTAGGGTTCGACAGTATACAATACATAACCCTTGAAACAATGTTAGCCTGTCAACATTCTAAACCTTACACGACGACCTCCTCAAATCCCTCGATTGACAATAACTAAAGTAAGATAAAGAATTATCTAAGTGAAGATAGCACATGCATGTTGTGATTGGACTTGAATATTGATATGCATTGTATGCTTGATAAATGCTTCCATAAACATATACATGTGCATATATTTTTACATCGCGACAAAACAGGAGCATGGTTGATTTGACTCCTGGCGTGCATGGTTGATTTGCCGCATCGCTGTACCGGTTAGGTGAGCATGGTTGATTTGCGACAGGTTCCTAATGTTCAGTGGCAGCGAGTTCTGGTCGTTTCACTTATTGAGCATGGTTGATTTGCTCGGTTGGATCAGTGGTGCATGGTTGATTTGCCCACTGGCGTGCATGGTTGATTTTCCGCCTAGTTGTACCGGTTAGGTGAGCATGGTTGATTTGCGACAGGTTCCTAATGTTCAGTGGCAACGAGTTCCTAGACGTTTATTGCTCTCACACGTATCATGACATACATGACATCATGTTAATCATGTTCTATTGATAATAAACTATAAAGTGTATCAATCATAACATTTTCCTCATATATTGCTCGCAATTCTATCCATTAATGATTCGCATTCCATCTCTTATTAACTGGAATATTACCTATAATGGAAATGACCTCACTGGGCTTTTAGCTCACCAAAATCACCACAGTTCTTGCAGGTTTTCAGGAAGGAAAAGACGTAGACAGAGCAGAGTATTCAGATGATCACGTGTTACTCAAACGCCAACTGTAATTAATTTATTTTATCTTGTAAAATTCAATGTAATAAGATATCAGTGGAAAAGAAATTTTATATTTGGGGATTTATTTTAGTTATGCGATGTATGGAATGGAATTTCAAGGAATCTATGCTCGAATTTTTAATTCACACCCTGGAACTCGGGCTTGGGTTATTGTACTCGGGTTTCAAATTTCGGGGCGTGACACCACATGTGTCTACGGAGACCTCAGCCGTTAGCCTATAGCAGAAATTGCAAGGGCTGTATGAGAGGAAGACGGCCGACAATAAGATCTTCCTGATTATAAGACTTGTGAATCTCAAGTTCAAGGATAATTGTTCTGTGGCTGAGTACATGAATGAAGTCAGCAATATTGTGAACCAATTCTCCGCTATGAAGATGGTCTTGGAAGTCGAACTACAAGCCTTGCTATTGCTTAGCTCGTTGCCTGATAGTTGGGAGACATTGGTGGTGTCTCTGAGTAACTCCCCACCAGATGGAAAGATGTCTATGGAGTAGGTAACAAGTTGTCTCTTCAATGAGGAGATAATGAGGAAATCTCAGGGGTCTACTCAACAAGAGGCTCTTGTGACATAGGATCGGGGGAGAGGAAAGAACAGAAAGGGCGAAAAAGTTCGAGATAAATCCAGAAGCAAGTCAAATGTCGAGGGAGTTATTGAATGTTGGAATTATGGCAAGAAGGCCCATTATAAAAGTATATGTCACAAGAAGAAGGATCAGAAAGAAAAAGGGAAGGAAAAAGGTGATGAATCAAATTCTACTGCAGTCGCCTCCGATGGCGATGTTGTGATCGTTCTCTCAACGGATTACGATGTTTGCCTCACGACTACGAATCAGGACACCAATTGGGTGATCGATTCGGGAGCATTGTTTCATGCAACTTCACGAAAGGATTTCTTTACATGCTACAAACAAGGCAGCCTCGGTACAGTGAAAATGGGAAATTCTATATTATCCTAGATTATGCAAGTTGGTGATATTTGTGTGAGGACTGATGTTGGTTGGCATTAGTTCTAAAAGATGTGAGATATATTCCCGACCTTCGCCTCAACTTGATGTCGATGGGAAGGTTGGATGTGGCTGGCTATGAGAGTCAGTTTGTTGGTGGGCATTGAAAGCTTATCAAGGGTTCGATGATCGCAGCAAGAGGGAAGATGTGTTACACCATATACAAGACATGTCTTAGCGTATGCAAGGGTGAGTTGAATGTAGCGGAAGATTCAGTGACAGACATATGGCACTGACGGCTCGGCCACATGAGCGAGAACGGGCTTTAGCTACTAGCAAAGAAGCGCCTCTTTCCAAAGATGACAGATATACATCTCAAAACCTATATTGATTGTTTATCAGGGAAACAACATAGAGTTTCATTTGTAAAAACTGCTTCTCAGTGTTAAGAAAATGCATGCATTAGATTTGATTTATTCTAATGTTTGTGGTCCTATGAGGACAAAATCCTTGGGTGGGGCATTGAATTTTGTCACGATTATAGATGATGCATCCAGGCGGGTTTGGGTTTATGTTTTGAAATACAAGGATGAGATCTTTGGTGTATTTAAAATGTTTCATGCCATGGTCGAGAGAGAGACAGGTAAATCATTGAAGTGCATTCGCACTGACAATGATGGTGAATACATTGAGACTTTTCATGAGTATTGCAACTCCCTGACTATACAGGCACGAACAGACGGTGCCCGAGACCCCAGCACAATGGTGTAGTTGAGTGCATGAATCACACTATTATAGAGAAAATCATATGCATATTATCTCATGCGAAATTGCCCAAGATGTTCTGGGAGAGAAGCAATGCACACGACGATGTATTTGATAAACAGGTCTCCATTAGCCCCGTTAAATGGAGAAGTACCTGAGAAGGTGCGGACTGGACGTGATCCTTTGTACAATTATATCAGGGTATTTGGATGTAGGGTATCCGTTCATGTACCAAAGGACGAGAGGTTTAAGCTCGATACGAAGATCAAGCAGTGTGCGTTCTTGGGGTATGGTGATGAAAAATTCAATTACAGATTGTGAGATCCGACCGAGAAGAAGCTTGTCAAGAGCAAAGATGTGGTTTTCATTGAAGATTAGTGTATAGAAGACATTGAAAAGCCAGAGAAGAACCAGCCCAATTCAGGTGAGCTGGATGACATGGATCCGGTTATTCCTCCTGTAGTGCCTGATGACGGAGGAGTACAACAAGGTACAGAGGAACGTGAGAGTCCCTACTGAAGATGAGCTAGGGGAGCGGCTCCCACTTAGTCCACCTGTTGAGCCACAGGTGAGGAAGGACATATAGGAATAGACACTGGTCTAAGAGGTACTCGCCGCATGAGTACATTATGCTTACTGATGAGGGAGAGCCACAGGATTACTCTTAGGCCCTAACCGACATGCAAAGGGGGAGTGGTTGAAAGCTATGCAAGAGGAGATGTAATCATTGCATAAGAACTACACTTATAATATGGTGAAATCGCCTAAGGGCAAGAAAGCTCTGAGCAACAAGTAGGTGTTCAAAAAGAAGATTGAGCAGAAGAATTCGTAAATGAGGTTCAAGGCCAGACTTGTGGTGAAATATTTTGGTTAGCGAAATGTATTGATTTCGAGGAGATATTCTCACCATGTGGTGAAGAATGACGTCCATTATGATGTTACTTGGGTTGGTGGCTAACATGGATCTGGAGATAGAGCAGTTAGATGTTAAAACTGCATTTCTCAATGGTGACTAAGAAGAAGAGATTTATATACACCAATCAGAGAGGTTCGAAGTCAAGGGCAATGAACATATGGTGTGTAGGCTTGAGAAGAGCTTGTATGGGCTGAAACAAGCTCCTAGGCAATGGTACGAGAAGCTCCACTCGTTCATGTTAAAGCATAGATATGACAGAACGGAGTCAGGACCACTGTGTGTTCATGCACAGGTTCTCAGATGGCGATTTCTTAGTTATGCTATTGTACATTGATGACATGCTCATCATGGGAAAAGACATCAAGAAGATTGACAGGCTAAAACGGGAGTTGAGCAAGTCGTTTGCGATGAAAAACTTGGGCCCAGCTAGACAGATCTTAGGAATGTAGATAACATATGACAGAAGCAACAGAAAGCTTTGGTCATCATAAGAGCGGTATATTGAGAAAGTCCTATAGCGGTTCAATATGAATGCAATAAAGCCTGATCAGTACTCCATTAGATGGTCACTTTAAATTGAAAGACAAGGAGTGTCCCAAGACGAAGGTAGAGGTGGATTAGAAGCAGAAGATACCCTACGCTTAAAGGTAGGAAAGTTTGATGTATGCTATGGTGTGTACACGCCCAGACATAGCATATACAGTTGGGGTGGTCAGCCGGTATCTTGCAAATCCTGGCAAAGAACATTAGGTAGCGGTAAAGTATATACTACGGTATTTGAGAGGCTCATCTAGGTTGAGCTTGTGCTATGGTGACGAAAAACCTATGTTAGAAGGCTACACAGATGTAGATATGGCAGGTGACATAGACTCCAAGAAGTCAATATCGAGGTTCATGTTCATGTTTGTAGGGGGGAGCGGTCTCTTGGCAGAGCAAGTTACAGAAGGTCGTAACATTGTCGACGACAGAGGCCGAGTACATCGTAGTCACAAAAGCATATAAGGAGATGCTTTGGATGAAGATGTTCATACAGGAACTTCGCCTGAAACAAGAGAAGCACGTGGTCTATTGTGATAGCCAGAGTGCGATACACTTGAGCAAGAATCCAAGTCAGCATTCCAAGTCGAAGCACGTAGAGATTCGGTATCATTGGATCATGGATACTTTGGAATAGAAAGTGTTACAGCTTGAGAAGGTCTATACTGATTGCTCAAGGGCAAATTTAAGACTTGTAGAAATTGGGCTGACTTAAAGAAGGTAGATTCCTCCTGAATTGGAAATGGAAAGATTTGATGAGGTTTTCCTTCTCAGGTGTAGATGAGAGATGGTGTAGCCCAGGAGTGGTTGAGCGCCTGGTCAATTTTGGTTGGGCAACCGAAATTCACCCTAGAAGGACTAAAAAGTCACTGGACTATTTTTGGAACAGTCGGGCGCCCGATGGTATGCTGATCAGGCGCCCGATGCCCAGGTCGGGCGACCTGAAATTCAGCAGAATTTTTTACTTAACTCTCTGGATAGTTTTTTGGTTGGGCGGACGCCCGAAGGCTTAATTAAGGCCCGGCGCCCGACCATGCGCAGACTGCGAATCTACAGTTTCTTGTTTTGGCAGCTAATTCTTCCGATAGTCTATTTAAAGGCTTCCAAAACGAGATTAGGTTATTTTCTAATAGGTGGTTTGCACGTCCAAGAGAGAGAGAGAGAGAGAGAGAGAGAGAGAGAGAGGAAGCTTATGAATGGATATTTCTACCTTGTAGAGGTGATCTACTGTGCAGTTGACATCTTGGCGCTTCTACATCCTTGGGATAGGTGAGATCTCTTAGTTTCGAATTCTCTTTTTGTTTATCCACTCCTGTGTAAGTGAAGAAGGTTTGATCCAAGCGAGTTGTGCTTGTGATCGATTGTAACAGTTCTCTTTCATAGTAAATTGTTGGTCTAGAGTAGGTCCCGTGGTTTTTACCTCTTAAAGGATTTTCCACGTAAAAATATCTCTTGTCGTATGGTTTATGTTTTGATTTAGTCCATTACATTATAATATCCCATAATTTAAGTAGTTTGGGGGGCGAAATCTTAAGGTTTTGTGAAACACACCCAGCACCTACATCTATTAAGGTAATTACCAAACAAGCCCTAAATGGTGGAATATTATAAATATGAAGTCTAATGAAATCATTAGTAGGGACCATACCATAAAAGAATTAACTATTACCTTAAAAAATTATAAAATTTTGTTTTAATTATGAAAGTAGCTAACTTACTTTCATACACCTTTGGGACCTGGTAGACTAAGTGAAGATAACTTCGTTTCAACACTAGGGGACCTGATATCGATTCCCAACGATGGGGTGGCTAACATTGACGTGCGAGCTAATAGTGTAGGTGTGTACTAACCTTTACAAAAAAAAAAAAAAAAAAAAAAAAAAAATGAAACTTACTTTTGTAAGCCAACAAAAACTTTTTGCCTTTTGTCTTACAATTGGCTCAATGCAGTAATCTTCTCATATTGTGATTATATGTTATATTTAAGTTATTTAACACTGTCCAATTAATTAAATTCATTATACTGTGAATATGCTACAAAATAATTTTAACCGACTTACCTATCAAATTTCTAAAGAACAACATAATTGCAATTTGTGCATTCAGGATTTTAGTTCCATGCTTCCAATTTCACCAGTTCTGGCCACAGAACCGGAAAAATCCATTACCGTTGGCTAATCACATGGATCACATTTGTATAGAAAGGACGTTTAGAAAAGTATAATGATGAACGGTCAACATACATTATATCATTTCTGCATATACAATGAGTAAACCGTCCTGAATTTCACGTAGAGACATATCAGTTTAGAAACTACCTATTGGATGGTTCGGATTATCACACGTGTTCCATTTCGGTACGTGTCCTGAGAAGCCCTTGCATCCATCTCACGCGAGCGAGTAAACTAATCGCTCACTCGACGAGGAGAAACTCGCACAAAAATCGTATTAATAAGAAGAAAAACCTCGATACTCTGGAAGGACATGGTGTATGGTACACATGCACTTAGAAAATACATATTTAGAATACAAAAAATTCAAATAGAACTGTCCAAATTTCGGTGCCTAGCTTTAGATGCATTTCGTACCCAAAAATTAAACTCATTTGATTGTCTGTCGAGGAGCGGTGGAAATTTAATGGACGGTCAGAAATGAAAAAGCATCCAACAGTACTTTTTCCACAATCAAGCATCTACGAATCAGAGGCTAGGAAATATGATCTTGGAATTATAAATCACTGACAGTAAGTTCAGTCTGTTTTATCACGTGTACAACTTAGGAGTGCCTGAGTATGAAGCGGCGTACACAGCCAGAGTATCATATTACTCGTTCTTAATAAGATCCTTGCGAAGGACAGCGGCCGGGTACTGATATGAAGTGATTGGTTGGACAGTTTTGTCCTTCCTCTATCCATCTGTCATCCAAGAGATGAGACTATTGCCTCTGTAAAAAAGCAGCCTCTTTTGGCTATATGTTTAGGACACTGTATTTACTGTTTTACACCCATTTTTTTGTATAAATAACCCTGATTTTGTATTTTAGAATTTGAATGACACAAAAGTGTACTATTGCTACTAAAAAATGGTGAATAAATGTCTGCCAAAAATCAGTTTTGGTGGGTAATGATATCAATTTCATTGTAGCTTATTCAACAAGCGGTGCAATCTCCCACTGGATTGCAAGGCTGGACGACACGGAACGACGTGATAGTTCACCACTGTTTTAAAAACGGTGGTGAATCTCGAATGTACATGTGGGAATGTTTATACGGAAATCCAACGCGTTAATATCTATGATCTTATTGTGGATGGATGGTAACCCAAAAATTAGACTTGGATGTTGATCGTCACCGTGTATGATTACGACATTTGGAGCTATTTTATGCTTTGACCGTTAGTTTGGTGGGTACCGATTGGATGGTTAGAATTTCTCGATCAGTGTGAGAATGGGTATTGTTTTGTAGACTAATCTTTGGATATCAGTCCATTCGTTCTGCATGTTATGAGGTCACCACCACTTAGAGAAAAGTGGTGAACTGCCACTGGAGCAGCTCCGGTACTCGGTCGCTCGCTCTCTCGCTCTCCCTCTACAAGGCAGCACCTTTGTTTTTAATGAAAAGTTAATTGATGCGCTAGCAGTGTATGGATATCCATACTCACGCATACAGATTCTGTACACGTGGAATGCATGTACTGAATCCAGACCATCCAAATGGTGTACCGCATTTGAATGGATCGCAACCTAAAGTTAGACTAAATAGCTTATAATAAATGCCCATTTGTCAGTTATAAAATGGACAGTTCGGACAAGGTATAGCTAGCAGCCCGGACTCCACAAATAAATACAAGTCCAGTCAAGGTAAATGAAACATGTGGGACCCACCAAGCAGACGGTCTGGATCGATATGTGTGTGAATGCCACGTGTACAGTGGGCGGTTGCACCCATACAGTAGACACATGTTGCCAGGAATTAAATGTGGTTCTTCTGTGTAATGGCAGGGCTTGAAAACTCCAGATCAGAAGGGTGGGCCATTTGGTTTTATAACATGGATTTTAGTAGCAGTGTTTAAGGGATCTTTTAAGAAGAGAAAAAGGGAAGGAGAGTGATGCAAAAGCAAAGGCATTGGTCTCTTTCTCCATATATTACACAGATCCCTATGGAATGTAGGAGAGAAATCCCAGCATTGCTTGCTACAACTCATTCCTTTTGCTTAGTTTAAAGGAGCTTGTTTTGTTCTCTTTCCAAACCTCTTATCTTTTGAGAGAGAGAGAGAGAGAGAGAAAGAGAGAGATTTTCATGGCATGGGTGCTGCAGCTACAAAACAAAACAACCCAGATTCAAAAATGGAGGGAAAACAAGAGCTGTGGGAATATGATTAGTATTTGTGTTTTCCAATGATTGGGATTCCTTGCAACAACAGATCCTGGTAGGAATCTCTCTTTGAAGAGAGAGAGAAGAGAGAAGAGAGAGAGAGAGAGAGATGAAGGCCATGAATGATAATGATAATGATAACAATAACTGGTTGGGTTTCTCACTCTCCCCTCACATGAGCATGGATGCATCTACAGACCCACATCAACATCATCATCATTACCATCATCGTCAGCAACATCATCATCATTATCATCAAACACAAGCTGCATCAGCTGTTTCTCCAGCAGTTCCAACCGGCTTCTTTCTAGCTCCTCCTCAGATGGAAACACAAGGTGGGGCCCTTTATTCTCAGCTGTCTGTAATGCCACTGAAATCTGATGGCTCCCTTTGCATCATGGAAGCTCTTACAAGATCACAGCAAGGTGAAGGTATGCTTCTCTTCTTCCATCTCTTCCTTTCAGTTTCTTTTAAATAGCTTCTAAAAAAAGTCATCTCCATCTCTTTGTTGATGGAAGGAGTGATGCCAGCTTCTTCTCCCAAGCTTGAAGATTTCTTGGGCGGTGCAACCATGGGAGCCCACCAATACGGATCCATTGACAGGGAAGCTATGTCTCTAAGCTTGGACAGCATGTATTACCAGCACAACGCACAAGCTGAAAATAGCAGGCAGCAGCATTCTCTAGGCCTTCTCCAGCCCTTCAGACAGCTGATTCAAGCCCAACAGCAGCAGCAGCAGCAGCAGCACCCATACTTCCAGCCACTACAGGAAGGGATGTGCACAGGATTAACAGCTCATGACATGTACCAGACTCCCTTGGAAGTGGCGCCCAAGGAAGCTCAGATCCCTCTAATGGCTGATGGAATATCAGGGCTGAAGAGCTGGGTAGCCAGGCATTACAGTGCTGGCCATGCAACGGGTGAGAAGATGGGTGAACGTTTGGACGGTGAAGGAGGTGGGCCAGGGTCTATTGGTGGTGCAATGGGGTATGGTGATTTGCAGTCCTTGAGCTTGTCTATGAGCCCTGGTTCTCAATCTAGCTGTGTCACAGCTGCCGCACAGCAGCTATCACATGGTGGGGCTGATTTTGTGGCCATGGATACAAAGAAGAGAGGGGGTGGGAAGGTGGGCCAGAAGCAGCCAGTTCATAGGAAGTCCATTGATACATTTGGGCAGAGAACATCACAGTATAGAGGTGTTACAAGGTCAGTAGGAGCTCTCTCTCTCTCTCTCTCTCTCTCTCTCTCTCTCTCCTCTTGTTTATTGTCTTTGTTTTTTGGTTATTTTAGTTCATATATGGCGGTTTGTCATTGTAACTATTTTCGGGGCTTTTGGTCTCTTGCTCTATTTTTTTTTTTTTTTTTCATTTTGATTTGGTTCCTTCTATAACACTATTTGGTTTAATTTTTATTTTTTTTACCCAAATTCATGTATGGTGCTTTGGTTTTATTTCTCTCTTGGTTTTTCCCCCCCTTTTTTATGCTGTTCTTCTTGTTGAAAATTTTCTTTTGGGTGTCTTGTTTTTTATGTATGATGCTTCCAATGATACCTTCTTTTTTTTTCTTTAAATCTTGTGGGTTGTTCCCGTTTCTATTTTCTTTTCATTGCTTTCTATTTTGTTTATAACCAGGCTATTGATTTTATTTCTCACAGGCATAGGTGGACTGGTAGATATGAAGCCCATCTATGGGACAACAGCTGCAAAAAGGAAGGACAGACTAGAAAAGGAAGGCAAGGTTGGTAAAACAAGAGGGGGGATAATCATTTTCAGCATTGTTGATTTTTTCCTTTTTTTTTTTTTTTTTTTTTTTTTTTTTTGGTTAAGTTAAGATTTTTGGATTGTTGGCCTGACTACGGAGATATGTGGTTTTTCTGGTTGTTTGCATGCGGGATTGTAATCCAATCAAATGCCTTGCAGTGTATTTGGGTGAGCCTTCTTTCTCTTTCGTTCAAGTTCTTGAAATTTTCTTTTGTCATCCAATCCAACATCCTGTTTATTTATTGTTCCCTTCTTTGCCATTTGTGAATTTTAGGGGGGTATGATATGGAAGAGAAAGCTGCAAGAGCTTATGACTTAGCTGCGCTCAAGTATTGGGGACCTTCAACTCATATCAACTTCCCGGTATATGATTCAGAGCAACTGAAATGGATTAATCTGTTGATCTTTCTGTTTACCGAAACTGCAGTTCTCCTGTTTTCTGATGTTGGCCTGAAAATGGGTACTTTGCAGTTGGATAACTACCACAGCGAACTTGAAGAAATGAAGAACATGAGCAGGCAGGAATATGTTGCACATTTGAGAAGGTATGAATCATCCCTGTTATCCTACAGCTGCAGGCCGTCTCTTTATTATAAATCTTATCTCTTCCTTCTCTCTTTGTTGCAGAAAGAGTAGTGGTTTCTCTAGAGGCGCTTCAATGTATCGTGGCGTCACAAGGTCTTTCAAATTTCTGTCATTTTCAAACACCCATTTCTCCCAGCAGGATGAGATTACATGCTGAAACCTCTGTCTGTCCTGTTTTTCAGGCATCATCAACATGGAAGATGGCAAGCTCGTATCGGTCGGGTCGCGGGAAACAAGGATCTTTATCTTGGGACCTTCAGTAAGTTTTTTTTTTTTTTTTTTTTTTTTTTTTTTTTTTTTACTTTTATGGAGCTTAATCCCCTCTAAAATCTTAATAAAGTATTGATTACTATAATTTGATTCCTTGATTTTCTTTTTTCCAACCGTATCGAATTCTACATGCAGCCATGAAAAGAGCTAGTTCTTAGATTACAGTTCCACATGCAGTTCATTCAAAATCTATTGGTTACATTCTATTCAAAACTCAAGTTCTTGGAATCTTGAATTTGGAAGCTTTAAGCTCTTTGAAAGGGTGGTTTTTTTCAGGCACTCTCAGCTCATATAAGGCTGTTCATTTTCAAGCATTGGTTATACTTTTATAAGGCTGAAATTCAGCCACTCAGATTCCATAAGGCTGATTTTGAGCAATTCATGAGCTTTTTGTAAGGCTGATTTTCCAAACCCTCCCAGCACTAGTGCCTGATCTTTTAGATATTCAAAATCAGCATATCAGAAAAGAAAAAGAAAAGAGTAAAAGTGTGGTTTTCTCAATCCATCCTCTCTTTAGGACTAGTGCTAATTTCAGACAATTTCAAATTCTCATGAGAATGAATTTCCAGGCACCCAAGAGGAGGCAGCTGAAGCATATGACATTGCTGCGATAAAATTCCGCGGAGTGAATGCCGTTACGAATTTCGACATCTCTAGATACGACGTCGAACGAATCATGGCAAGCAGTACTTTACTTGCAGGGGAATTTGCAAAGAGAAATAAAGAGATCGAAGCCCCTAATGACGCAATGGACAACTGCACATCGACTCAAAACAGCAGTGGAGACGCCCAGCTAACACAAGAAAGCAATGGTGCTTGTTCGGATTGGAAGATGGTTCTCTACCAAACCTCCTCACAGCAACCACATCCAGCCGCAGATCATCTTGATCAGAAACCGACGGCCATTGCAAATTACCACAACCCATCTTTCTCCTCCACTCTACATGATCTCATAGGGATAGATACGGTCAATTCAGCGGACGGGATTGACGAATCAGCCAAAATGGGGGCGACCCACTTATCGAATTCATCGTCATTGGTGACCAGTCTGAACAGCTCTAGAGAAGGTAGCCCCGATAAGGCAGGCCATTCGATGCAGTTCGCGAGGCCGATTGCCACCAAATTCAACAGTCCTACTCCTATGAGTTCTTGGATTCCATCAAACCAGCTTAGGCCTGCAATGGCCATGGCTCATATGCCAGTTTTTGCTGCTTGGAATGATGCTTAGCTCCCTTTTCTTGGTAGGAAGCTACAGACATTTTCATGAACAAAAGAAACAATGAAAAAGGAAGGAAATTGTAGTTGTGTGGAAAAAAGTGGAAGTTTTGTTTTGTTTTTGTTTTTGTTTTAGGTGTTAGTGGGTGACAAAGGAGATTATGAAGGTCAAGGTAGGGGCCCATGTCTGATCTGTAACCAGAGATTTGAATTTTTGAAACTGATCGTTTTGGCCACATTGGAAGATTTTCTTGCATTTTGTGGGGGGTGGAGATTGAAGGTTGTGATTTCATTTCATTTATTATGATGATGTTGGTAATGAGGGCTGTCCATGTCTAACAAACCACGAAGAAGTTGCACACTCTTGCCAGTGGTTGGCACGGCATAGCCATGCACATCTCGTGTAGTTCAATCCAAACCATCTAAATTGTGGGCCCCACTAGAAATGGGGGTGTGACTGGTTACCATTTATATTGAACCATGAGGAACTATATACAATGCTCTTCCATCCTATATGGCACCTTGCATGCACCTAAATCCAAGCTGTCCAGATCCTGGACCCCAGTGGATCCTCTCGACCATCCATTTAGTGCCCATCATAAAAAGATCAGATCATCGCCGTTGAATCGGTCATGACGAAAACTCAATGTACCCTGTCAGCAGGTAGTTGATGCTCAATCCGCATCTGTAAATCTGTACAAGATGAGATCTCAACGGTCCAAAGCGCCCCATCTCATTAAAGAGGGTTTTTTTTTTTTTTTGTTCTGTACTTGTAAAATTACTCTATGAAGCCATTAAACCCAACAATTCAAATTCAATGATCAAATTCTCATTAAATATACAATCAACATGATCTTAAGTTTATCTCTCATTGAATATTCTTACCCACTATTTGTACGGTTCAGATTGAGGTACATGAAGGCCACAACTACATGCACGTGTACACACTATCCAGTACTCAGGGAGTGTATGTTACAACTCCCCCTCCCCCCCGAGTAGTAATTCCTCTGGCTAAGTACAAAAAAGAACAGCTCAATGCTTTCCAATAATTTAAGGTCTTTGGTTTGACTAGACAATCTCTATCTCTCCCACATCTTGTCTTCCTATTCATTGCCATCATTACCATTACACCTCTTTTTTCAGATTTTTTTTTCTCTTTGAGCTTTCTTCAAAGGCAACAGACATTCCAACCCATTATTCAAAAAAGGAGATAGATTCCCAAATCATGTTTATCTGTCTGATTTTGATCATGGGTCCTTTGGGTTTGTTTAGGATTTTCTACGGTCAGAATCAATAGCCACTTGTCTGCAATTATTATAAGGCCTTTACAGTTAAAACTCATTACCTTTTCTTATTTCGAGGCTTGATGATCCTCATTCCCCACACGTGTGTGAGGCCTGGCCCATCCGTGCACCATCAATTGTGCCGATTGGGCATGCATGGGAAGATCCGGTCTGTATCGATCATCAGGTGGACCGCAGTTTAGAAAAGGAATGGACGGCCTAGAATATGTTTTAGCCCTTCTTCTTTTATGCTGTGGTCCACCTTATAATTGGACTTGCTGGATTTTTTTGCAGACGGAGTCGAGATAGTTGGGCCCATGTGATGGATGGCTGGATGTGTGCCATACGTGCCATGTGCATGGATGGGTTATGCACGCGTGTGGGAATGAGTTACTCGTTAACACACATATGACCAAAGCTATTGTACACTTCGAATACGTGTACCTCTGTTTAGGCCATTTCAAATCATCGGACCCCTTTTGGATTTGATCATCATGATGAAACAAAAGAAGCCGATGATTCTTTCCAATTGTTTGTCTATAAGTGGACCGTGGCAGTGCAAAAGTAAAAGGATTAATGGTCTAGATTCAACAAACAAATGTCCATTGATAAGAGAGGAGGGCAATTCTGTAAATATGTTTTTTTTTGTGCATGCGCCTCTTATGATCCATTCCATCAAGTAGGATACCACCATGTGACGATACGGTTACATGGAGACAAAGAAAAAGTATCTATGATGTCAAAAGGAAGAATTTGAAAATCCAAAATACACTTCTACTACGTATGCTTGTCACAAGAGAAATGACAAGACGTATGAACGGTGGAGACCCAGAAGTGGCGATTATCTCCTTAACGGTGGTAGAAAATGCAAGATGCATGTATACATAGTGTCGAAAGAGCATATATAATTCAACATAACATAGGTCGTGACATCTAAGTGACACGTGGCCATGTTTACCTGGCAACATGGGGTTGTAGATCTTCAAGCGGTGCACAAAAATAAAAAAGTTGGTAAGAAATTAAAACCTGAGTACACGTGGTAAGGTAATAATTGATTGGCTCCTTATCAAAATAAGCATGTCAAGTTTAGGCTATTAATTGATTAGGTCGTCTATCCCAAATACCAAAGGACCGTATAGAAGACCAATGCGCAACTCAAGTTTATAAAAACAGTAAAGAATTAAGAGCTTTAGGCCTTGGTCAGTCAATCCAATCAAACAAATTTCTTATTCAACTCAATATTGTCTATTAAATCATTCATCCAACATACACATCTATCTTAGTGTAGCTTAGTTTATCCTCTTCACTTCTATCTAACACCATATGACAATAAGTTAAATTGATTAGCATGGTTTTAGTTTCTTTACTTTTGTCTAGAGTATCACTTTAGCAAGTTGAAATTAGTTTAATTTTATCAATGACCTAATCATTGGAACCTAACCTTAAGTCCTTAGTGATTCTCTTAACCACATCATGTTGACCAAACCACAACCATCTTACAATCATCAAGGTTCAGACGGCAGCCGTCCCATGATCATCTACTTTAGAAGACTATTAATCATCCATGACCGCTTCAACTACTTGAATTGTTGTCAGTAATTTCATCTGCTTTATTTATTTTTCTGTTGATTGTACAACATCCAAATTTAGTTTAATAAAATCGGCATTTAGTCTTAAATTTTCTATTTTCTCTCAAACCATCTATTCTGTTCACGAACAAAACTAAGTTATCATCATTGTAATAAAAGTCTTACTAGCGAAAAGAGCTCATCCAAAGGACAACCTCCCTCTTTGAAAAAATGTTTGATTCTTTGTCAATTGATGGCTAAGTAGTTAGGTAGTGGAGCTGAGCGGGGGTGAGATCGAGCACCGTCTCTCTTACTGAATCCACGGATCTATCGAGAAGGACACTCGATTTTCCTTAATTCCTTAAGGGGCAAGCTCGAAGAACACAAGCCAAACAGAGTATAAACTCAATTTCATAAGCTCCAAAATAATGATCCAAAAAACGTTTTAAATTGATTAAACCTAACCGTAATTTCGTGCCTAATACTAACTTGTAAAGAAGAAAAGAATCCTAATACAATTAGAAAAGAAACAGAAAAATCTGCGCAAATTTTATAACGCTTGTCAGGCGTCGTCTTCCTTCCGTTGATACGAGCAATCCACATATCTAATAGACACGAAACTTTATAATTTTACTGACATCAATATACTCTTCAAGATGGTCGGTTCGGATTCTTCATATTAGTAGTAATGGGCCACCTAAACCATCTCCCGTTTTAGTTGGAGGAATTCGAAACTTTTTGGACAAGTCTGTACTATTTTAGATGCCACGGTCAATCCATAGTCGAATCGACATGAAACTTATTAGGTTTTCTCGGTGTCGAGTAGCTTTACAAGATAGACGAAACAGATCTTCAGAAATGATCAAGATGAGCCCCACGAATTGTGCCGAAATCAAAAAATCGGAATAGTAGTTTTCTATTTTCCTTGAACTCCAAAATAAAAAATTCCTTAGTTTCTTCTTGTTTTTTCTTCCGGTCCATCTCATCTCATCTAAGAATCCTCGCCCTTAACCATGAAATTCTCCCCCTATATCATCATATCAATCTTTACATATCTATCCAAATCTGATTATTTTAGTACTTGGGGTAACATGGTGTTTGTTTCCATTTGAGTTGAATACAATACACACTCACAAAGCACAACCAAAATGAGGTCATTTACTGTATGTATGGTTCTTTGATCGATTGAATCCCCGACACCTTCTCCAGTGGGCCCATATATAATTCAATTGATTTGACACATTTAAACGGACCGTGGTGGCAGGACTTTGTTGGGCCAGCGTACTGTATGCTTTTAATGCAGACCATCCATCCATTTTGCCAGCTTATTTCAACACACGAGAACAAAATTGTAGTATATCGGTGGATTAGACCATCGGATTCAGCAGAAATAATGATGCTGATGCCACCTTGGAAACCGTCCTAAAGCCTACAGTGGTGTAAAGTCACACCGACTTGGATGAAGGGAAAACATAACTATCAGTTCGGTACAAAACTTTGGTAGTCCCTGAGAAGGTTTCGACGGTGGGTGTTCAAACACCACTTTTGCCTGTGGTATGGTTCACTTGAGCTTTGGGTGTACTTCAATTTTAGGCTCATAGCCTAAAATAACCTGGAAAAACAGATGGACGGCGTTGATAAAACACATACATTACGGTGGCCCCCAGAAAGTCCTGCAACAACGTAGGTCGGTGGGGGCAGGGTCACTGTGTCCGTCCGCGTCCCATTTAAACCACGTGATAGTCAGTGTGTATATGCGTACGGATCATTGCTAGCCCCCACATGTCTCCCTCCACTCGCACCTCTACACACAGATAACTGACATCCAAGCCGTGTAATCGTCTGATCGATAACTCAGGTCGACCAATTATCAGGTTTGCTAATTATCAGGTTTGCCAGAACGGAAACAGTGGACGGTCCACAAAAAATTGCGACTTTTCTTAAACGGTCCAACGTTATTGTTCATGTCTGTCCCACTATATGCTTGACCAGCCTCATCTTTCAATACATGAACCAGATGGGTGCGTGTGCCCATAAGCCATCCACACCGAGGCCCATCTTACCTACGCTTTTGATCACTGTAAAATACGGAGAAGACATCCTGACCGCCGCTCATTTTCGTTCATATTCAATTATGGGCCCACAATGTGGACCCCACAGATCAACATGTCTAGAAATTTACATTTTGGGAGGCATGACAACACTGCCCACTCTTCCAAAAATGCAGATGCACGGACCTGTAAATCTGCAATCCACCGGACCTATTTTCCAAACAGGCCACTTGCACCGAAATATATACTAATCTCTTATTTCACATGCCTAACCCAAATGGGCTGTTGGGCATGTGGCCCTAATAGTGTTGGAGATCAGGCCTACTTGCGCTCTGGATGGTCCACTACTATGGCCCACGGCCGAAAAAATTAAACTGAAAGTTGACCAAGCAATCATAATGGGTCACTGAGTTAAATCAAAATATTTAATGAGCCACCAATTTGGAATCCATGGCGGGTTGACGGTCCAATGAGACGCATCAAACTGTGATTAGTACCAGCCCATGGGCCCACAGTACGTGGCCCAATCCATACCTCCAACAAGCACTATGCCTGAAATAATAAATTGTTTCATGATGTAGGGTCGATTTGGAGAGATATTTCACATCATATATCCTTTTCAAGAGATGGGCTGTGCATTATGTGAACTACAAGATTAAAAAATGACTAAGTATTCTATAAGCTTATGTCATTGCAATAAATAAAAAGAAAAAAAATAGCCCTCCTTTTCTTCTATCTCTCCTTTAGTTGAGTACGTCGGTGGTGTGAATTGATTTTTTAAATGGGTTTTCTTACATCTCACTCTACTTTTTACGTGACAATTAAACATGAGTAGGTCTAAGTCCAACTGGTTGGACCACAAAGTGTTGGGGTTAGGAGCCCGCAGCGGAAGCAATCAAAGCAGGTGAGGAACACACCACAATGGCAATCAACAAGCAAATTATCACACACAAGAAGGCAAACCAATTTTTACGTGGAAAAAACCCCTCAAGGGTAAAAAACCACGGCACAAAGCGACACCAATCCACTATGAATCAGAAGTTACAAGAGATTACAGAAGAAAACCATGGATCACAGCGCACAAGAGAAATCCCAAGCTACTTGAAGCTAATTCTCACATGAGAAGGACAAACACAGCCCTTTCCCTCAACCCAAAGAACTCCAAGCTTCTTCCCTAGCTCTTTCTCTCACCCTAGAACCCTCTCAATCCCTTGACCCACTGGCGGCAACCCTATTCTCGGATTACATCTCCTTAAATAGGAGAAAATCGGAATTAGAAACTCCTTGTGCAAAAAGAACAAGTCCAACTGCAGTCGGCTAATAGCCACCCCAATCCTGCCGTCACAAAGTACAGTCCAACTAGTGGATAATATCCAACCTCTTAAGTGTATGTGACATCCGGCCCTTACAATAGGTTGGTCTCACCATGGCGATCATCTAATGCAAAAAAGCATCCCTATCTACTTATCATGTGGGCTATATCATATAAAACAATTTCTAGCCATTAATAAATACCACAAAAGAAGCGTGGTACATGAGTAGATATTTTTAATTTATTTACAAGGTGATGCTCATGACAAGGCCAACGTATTTGACGGGTTGGATGTCACATACATAGAAAAGGTTAGAAGTTATTAGCTGCATGTATGATTACTTATAGTCTAACCTGTTAGACTCGAGATATTCTCATTAAACATTCTCCCTTATTTTTTGCATATGCTTTTAAGGATGGCAATGGACTTAGCAGCCTAACTGTTGAGCTCTTAATTATACATATTTTAACCCCATCTCATCACATTTTATGCATGATTCCTATGATTAAAAGACTAATCTAATGCATGTTTATGATTGTAGGAATGAGAGAGAGAATTCACTTATTTGATGGCTAAAAGAATGCTTTTAAACCCACTTGATGATGAATGAAGATGAGCCAAAGGAATGAAAGAAAAAAGCAAGGAGAAGAGAGAGATGACATAGATTTAATGTCAATTTGAAGGATTTAGAATGACTAGAAGACCAAGCTTTGATGATCCAAAGAAGCAGGAGAAAAACCCTTGAAGGAATCAAGTTGAAGACCTGGAATGGCCAGAAAAGTCATATTGCAAAGTTGCAGGGCCAGAAAAGTAAAATGCAAAAAATTCAACAGATGGCTCTGTAAACTAGAAAAACTGTAAAAATTGGCCTTCGGGCACCCGACCATCATTTTGAAAGGGCGCCCAAAATTGACAAAAAAATTCAGTTTATTGCTGTAAACTTTTCTGGACATGGTCGGCGCCCGACCACAATTAGCCGGGCGTTCGATGACTCGCCGAGCGCCCGATTAAGAGAATCCGGGCGCCTAGAAATTCAAATAAAAAAATATCAAAACTTGCTAGACTATTTTGAGTATAGTCGGGCACCCGATGACCGACGTAAGTGTGTAAAATCTTACGTAATCTGAGGTGGTGGGTGAGTTTTGCTATAAAAGGACACCTTGGCATCCTTCCTAAGGTATCCGTAGAAGAGTTCTAAGTTCATGAGGAGCAAGGGAGATCATCGTGGAGCGACCGCAACTCCTCCAACTAGGGTTTTATCTAGTTTTTCATGTTTTTGTTTAGTTTTTCTTTGAATTCTAGTTGAAGCATGATAATGCTCGGCTAAAACCTCTTAGTTAAGGCTAAGACGTGAAGCTTGTAAGTAGTTATCATGTTGAATTCGTTCTAATTCAAGTACTTTGCTTTAAGTTGGATTTTTAAGTTCTAGTTTAAATAAAAGTTGATATTTTTGAATGTTTTTATGAGAGTTCAATGTGCTTCGGACATGAGTTCCTTGTAATTCTTTGAGATTATCATGTTTGGATTGATTAGATTCGAATTGTAGTTACCCTAGAGCATACCATAGTCCATTGGTATGGTCGTTACTTTGAAAGCTACATATTCGACTTTTATGTGCTTTATTAGAACTAGAATCTTATTCTTCCACTTAAGTGGGGATTATTCGCGTTTGAATGTTATATCTTCCAACTAAAGAGAGATAGAATTTCAATTATAGTTGTGTTATGCTCGTATGAATAAATTCACATGAGGGTTATCGCAAGTAGGATCCTCGAAAGCCTTAGTTATGTTAATTACAGATTTTTACAACTTTACTGTTTTAAGTTAGTTTATGAACTTGAACTCCTTATTTAATTGATTTTGAAGTTGTTGGAACAACTTGAATTGGTTTACCTAATTCCCTGTGGATCGACCTCGGTCTTACCGAGAATTATTACTACATCGCATCCTTACACATGAGGCGAGCGAACACCAACCCTGTATGGCAAGGGCTTGGACCCCCTAAGCTTGGCCTGTGCACCCTACTCAGGCTTGAAATGTAGGCACGGTGTCTTGTTGGGCCATGTTGGGGCTAATGACAAATGGCCATTAATTGATGCGGTATGATCATTGAGTAGACTTATCACTGAAGAATGGACAGTTTAAAATATTTGAGAGTGGTTCTCAATCATCATCATAGTTTTAAGAAGAGTACTTGGATCCTATATGTCTTAATGACTGAAATCACATGGAAGACCAGAGGATACCCAAAAAATGTTTCTTAGACCAACTATTTCACTTAAATCTTTTTCTTCTAGGACCGGGGCTACGAAGCTAAGGCTAGAGCCTGTGTTTGCACTTGGGGCACTAGGGCCAAGCAAGGGCCAACATCATCACGACCCTAGCCTAGCCCTGCCCATTGGCATCTGTTTATTAAGGGTTCGAGGAATATGTAAAAAACTGAATAAAATTATGGCCAATCTAATTATCAAAATATTAAAAAGAAAAACAATAATAAAAATGCAATGTAATTTTATTGTATATATATCTTTGTTGGAGTAGCCCTCTTATTGAAAAATACATGGCTAAAATAAGGAAAATCCTAATATGGGATTAGGTAGGAATAGTTGCACAAGATTTACGTTTTAACATTCGTAAAATAAGAAAGAAAGCTTATAGGCTACGTGGATTCAAATTATGCAGGAAATGTGGACAATAGAAGATCGACTTTCGATTACTCATTTGTATTAATGGGTGGAGCAGTCAGTTGGATGTCAAATCTTCAGTCTATGATGGTTCTTTCCACAACAGAAGATGAATATATGGCAATGATATAGGCATTCCAGGAAGGTGTTTGGTTGAGGGGTATGATAAATGAATTTGGGCTTCAGTAGGAGGTTGTGCCGGTTAATTATGACAACGAAAGCGCGATCAATTTGGTAAAGAATTCTATTTATCATTCTCATAATAAATATATATTGATGTTCATCATCATTTTATCTAACAGGTACTTGAGGAAGGTAAAGTTACTCTTGAGAAGATCCATACAAGCATGAATCTGACAGACATACTTACGAAGATGGTTTTTGCAAGAGAAGTTTAAGTTCTATTCAACTTCTCTAGATTTGGCATTGAGAGAGTGAAAATGGAGTTGTGTACAAGAAGCGACGATGGCAGGTGAAGCTATGATGGAAACGATTATAGAAAGAGAAAGCAACTTAAAGTAGTGAAGGATCGATGAAAGATTGAAGTCTCAGTGGAAATTGTTGAATGAAGCCTTCAATCTACAATTTTGGGGGTCATTAGTCGATTGATGGTCATGGTCGATCAATTGAAAATACTCCAAATGTGACAGATTGGTCTTTGGATAATTTCAGACAAGTTCGGTCGATCGAACTTGGATGCTCGATCAATTGAAAGTAGTCAATTTATATCGCACACTCTCTACATAGTTTTGAGCATGGTCGGTCGATCGAGGAGTGATTGATCAATATTGATCGATCGACCGATCAATTGATGGTTTCGCGCAGTTTTGCATAAGTGCGCAAATTTGTTTGTAATTTCGGGTATAACATTATATAAACGAGTGCAATGTGGGATTATGGTATAAGAGAGAGATCTTAAACGTTTCTAGGATTTGCAAAGGAGGTGGCTAGGTTTTTTCACATTTGTAAGTTTAGATTTCTATCTCTTATATTTTTTTCATAGTGAATTGTTGTCACTTTGTTCCATAGTTTTTTTACTGCAAGCGTTTTTCATGTAAAATCGTGTGTTCTTTATGTGCTTTGATTGCGTTTGTTCATTGCTTGTTGATGAACTCTATAATTACTTTTGCGACGCCCCACAAATATTTCTTATAATTTTTATTTACTTTTTCATGTATTTGTAAATAAAGATAAGATAAGTGGTAATTTGTTCAAAGATAATCGCAGCACTAATAAATGGTGGTTTCTTGTATGAGAGAATCCACAATGACTCTTTGAAATGCATGCCAAGTCCCTGCAAAAATGAAAAAAGAAAACATTGAAGGTGTGTGTGTGGGCATGGGTTGATTGTAGGCTGAATTTTAGACCCAATTGATAATTGAGCTGACCGTGGCCCATATTTGAAATTTTTTTTATAGGTGGAAACATCAAGATTGATCTTAATTTATTAGAGATGAGATAGAGATAAACATGTCAATCGGCTGTAACCGACTTTTTATAAGCGTACGTAGATCTCAAAGTTTAAACTTTAAGTATATGTGTAAAGTAATAAGAGAAAGTTCTTTCTTGTATCTTCTATTACAACATATTAAGATGTTTATCTTTATCTCATCCCTGATACACTTTAACCATCCAATAGAAGAACAATGAATGATGCACCCAGTCATCCATGTGGCAACATTTGTATCCATTGGATGACGGTGCACACAAGTGGGTCCATGGTTTGGTGATCTTGACCACATCGATTTGATGCCCCACAGATGTTCGAATCTCTCAGACTGGATTGGGTAGCATTTTGTTAACAATTTATTTGCAGGCTGCTGATTTAAGGGTTAGAATCTTTGAATCTGGGGGAGTTGTGGGACATACCTCTTCCACAATGGGCCCCAACAAATTGATAGAATGGATCAACAAACCATCAATCCTAGGTGTAAAAGCTTGTGGCCCAAATCTGTGAATGTCTGCGGAGCAAATGAGAACCTTACTTAAGCCATTATGCATCACTTCTTTATGAATGGAACCTTCTAAACACCCAAAAATCTCAATTTTGTGCTGCACCATTCCTCAGGCTGCAGGTTGACTGATGTAGTGAGGCAACCCCTCAATTAAGGCAAAGCTAGGACCAGGAAGAGGACCCAGGAGTGGGCCCAAAAGGTTCCAAAAACAGGCCAAGGGAAGGAAGAACCAGCTAGAGGAGACGGTCACAAAAGACTTCTGCCGACTAGTTAACTGGCCGGCCGGACCACCCTGACGACTGGTTGTCCGACCGGTCTGACATAGTCCAGGGAGTTTCTGAACTCTCTGGACGTTTTTGGTCATAAACCAACTAGCCGGCCAGCCGGCCAACCCTCAACTCCGGCCAGACCCCCCACCGACCGGTCAGCCCTTGCACAACAAGTGCGCGAAAACTTCATATTTTTTTATTCCGATTTCTTTAATTAGTTTTCTTTTCCAATTAGGACACCTAGGTTGCGTTTCTAGGGTTTAGTTTGTTATAAATACTTGTTTTAGTTTCATTTTAGGGGATGATTTGAATAATACAACTTTTTTTTATTATAGAAAAACTATTGTTTTCCTATTGTTCTTCGTAGATTCGAAGAGAATGTCTCGTGGATTTGAGATATCCCGTCGTGGATTCGACGAAAACAGGTTGAGGAGTCCCTGTAGATCCGTAGATTTAGATCAGTTATCCCACACACCACTTCTGCCCGCATCCATTGACTACTGTCCAATGCGGCCCATGAAAGATGTTTGAGCATGGTCCATCCGTGGTAGGATACAATAGGTCATGGTGTAGTCATGCAGATCAATGAACCATTGTAATCAGAGTTCCCATTTACCCAATATCTCTATGCATCATAAATTATGATGTTTGGAGGCAAGGATGGACCCATGAAGTTGCTGCGGCCATCATGCACCTTATTAAAGCTTCGAGATCTTGGTTCTTCCTCTCTCCTTAGGCTACTCATGAAAAATGGTTTCAATGGGAGGTGTCCTTAGCCCAATGTTCCAGTGTTGTGGCCCACTTGAATCTTAGATTTTATACCAATTTCCTTTGCTGCTCAAGGTCCCCCGATGATTACTATCCTACAATAGTCAGTAGGTAGGTAGGGGTGGAATTAATTGCATGTAATCTTTACTTTTTATTAGCGGCTCTAGCTTTGTCTTATGCACATATGCATATGACACTTTTTCATTGGGCCATAGTTAGGGATTATAAGAGATTCCTATAACCCGTGGTTGTTAATAATTGGCGTCAATAGGGTACAGAGGAAAAGGGTAATAAATGAAGAAACATACCACTTCTTAAAATTCAGAAAGTTTTTGAATGACTAATTGTGTGGATAATATTTCATTGCTATCTGTTACATTTAACTAGCTAGGGTACGGGCATGTGGGGCACACATGGAGAAAAAGGAAGAGAGTCCAGTGGAAGAAAGCCAGAAAACACTTGAGTACCTCACCTAGGCATCTACTAGGTTTCTTTGACTAACCGTGGGTGAAACAATTTAACATGCACAAAATGTACATCGTCCATCACGTAAATCACACTCTTTTTTCCATGATTTAGAAAATCATGCTTATTCTGTTGAAATCTGATGCCTTTAATTTTGCTAAACGTGGATCGTCGACCCTATCAACGGGATGGTCAACCTTATCGACCATGTTCTAGATTTCTGTAGTCTGCTCACTGGACTATTTATGGATTATTGTGGTCCATCATCATCCTATCGATGGGATGGTTGACCCTATAGACGGACTGATCGATAGTGCCCACAGTTTTGCACAATCTTGCGTGATTTTGCGGAAATTTCTAATTTCGGGTTTTCTCCTATTTAAGGGGTGTAATGTCGTGATTAGAGGTACCATAAGGTGTTCAAGGTTTTTTAATTGTATTAGGGCGTGGGGAGAAGTTTGTGTGTGTGTGTGTGTGTGTGTGTGTGTGTGTGTGTGTGTGAGAGAGAGAGAGAGAGAGAGAGCTTGGGTTTTCTCTTGGGTTTCCTTGCTTGTGGGTTGTTCGTCTATGTAATCTTCTGATTCATAGTAAATTCTCTTTGTGTCGTGGTTTTTTTTACCCATGAGGGGTTTGTCCACGTTAAAAACGGATTGTCTCTGCGTAGTTGATTGCGTGTGGGTGTGATTGCATTGTGTTACTCGTTTGATTCTATACTCTGCGTGTTAGGTTTGATTCCGTTGCGAGCTGGTTTCCTTAACAAGTGGTATCAAAGCTATCGTTGGGTGGTTACAGAATTTGAATCTGAGACGATCGCATGGCATCGAGTATGAAGTTTGACGTAGAGAAGTTCTCTGGCAAAAACAACTACAAACTATGGAATGTGAACATAGAAGCCCTCCTAGTTCAGTAAGAGCTTGAAGAGGCTATTGGGAAGCGACCTGAGACTACGAAAGAAGATGAGTGGAAAAAGCTCAATAAGAGGGCCAAAACTTCAATCCAATTGTGCCTGAAGGATGACATCCTCTATAACGTCATGAAGAAGAAGACTATGACTGATACAATGACGAAGTTAGAGAAGATCTATGCGAATAAATTCTTGGAGAATCGACTGTATTTGATGCTTCAGTTGTTTAACCTGAGGATGACAGAGGGGATGGATGTGGAGGACTACATCAGTAGATTTAACAGGCTTATTTAGCAAGTTGGTGAATATAGATGAACTAATGAAGGATAAATAACAAGTATGCATCTTGTTGAATTTTCTTCCAGATTCATATGAATTATTCAAGAACTCTTTGTGCATAAAGAACGGAGACCATTAGTGTTGAGACCAGTTATCTTAGCCCTCTAGTAGAAGGCAATGAGAAAGAAAAATGATGTAGATTCTCGTTTATCCTCGAAAGCACTTATTATGTGAGGAAGAAATTCTAAGCAAAATGAGGGATATTCTAGATCAGGATCTAGAGCCAAGGGAAAGGGGTAGGCCAAGGTGCGATGCTAGAATTGTGGACAGGAACGCCTACATAAAGAGGGATTGTCAGAATCCCAAGTCGAAATAAGAGAAGTCAGAAAATGCTTCTAGGGAGGCTAATACCATGGGATTGGTGGAGGACATGAGTAATGAGGGCAATGTATTGACTGTATCCTATAAAGCGTCTCTCGATGGAGAGTGGATCTTGGATTCAGGTGCATCATATCATGTTAGACCTGACCAGAGTTCATTTATAACATACATAGAGTATGATGGTAGATCGGTGTTTCTGGCAAACGACTATGCCTATGAGATTGTCGGTATTGGAACGGTGTGCATTAAGATGTTCGATGGGATTAAATGAGTCTTTGAAGATGTGAGGCACGTCCTTAGGTTAAGGAGGAATGTGATATCTCTTTGTGCACTCAAAGCTACAGGGTGTATAGGTTCATCGGCCGCAATTGGTATTATAAAGTGATGAAGGAGGCACTCGTGACATTATAATATAGATAATACAAATATAAATTTATGGACGCAAAACCAACTAGTTATTAATTTGACCTGACAACTTATTCGGATGTGGTACGTCGGGCATCCATGGATCCTAATAACAGGCATGGATTAGGGTACTACCCCAGCAAGACCTAGCTAGAATTGAACAGTCCAGTCTGGGGCTCTATAGCCCCATTGCAATGTATATATTTTATCCATGGCCTATCCATTCATTTTAATAGATCATTTTAGAGCACAAGCCCAAAATTAAGCATATTGAAGTCTCCAATAGACCACACTACAAGAAACAATGGGGATTAAATTCCTAAACTTAAAAAACTTCCTAGGGCCCACCTTGATGTATATTTTCCATCCAACCTGTTCATAATTAAGGTCACACAGACCTGTACGAAGGGCAAACATCAATATCAGACTGATCCAAAACTTCGGTGCTGCCAAGAAGTTTTCAACGGTAAGCTTTCAATCTCCACTGCTTCCTTTGGTGTGGATCCACTTGAGCCTTCAATATGCCAGATGTTTTGGCTCATTCCCTAAAATGATCCGTAAAAATGGATGGACGGCGTGGATAAAACATATACATCACGGTGGGGCCCCCACAGCTCCTGACAGGACCGTGTATCTCTAGCTAGGTCCTGGTCGGTAGTAACCATTGATCTAGTGCAAAGATAGCTTTACTATGTTCGGCTCAGGTTCTCTTGGCTCTGTCATGGTTTTTTGACTCGTCCCGGTTGGGAGTAACTCATGTTACTGACCCGCACTAGTTCTGACCGAGTCCCAATCGATTGGGATAAGGCCAATCCAAGGACCCCGTCCCATCACTTTCCTTGAGATTGATTTCAATCCCCAAAATTGGAAAGTGGGTGTGAGAGTAGCAATCAGGTGGGTCCACCGGGAATAAATCGAGGACCGTCTGCTATCTTACACACGTGTGCTTGTTTGATAAGTGTTCAGAGAAGAAAGTGCACCGGAGCTGATTAGGTGCGTCCCACCCTGATGTATTTATTATATATCCATTCCATCCATCCGTTTTTTCAGATCATTTTATGGAATGAACCAAAAAATGAAGTAGATCAAAATGTCAGATGGACCACACCATAGGAAACAGTGGTGATTGAACGCTCACCATTAAAAACTTCCTAGGGCCCACCGTAATGTTTATTTTCCATCCAACCTGTTGATAAGGTCACACAAACTGGATGAAGGGAAAAAAAAAATATCACCTTGATCCCCATATTTTGTGGCCCACGAGAAGTTTTTAACGGTCAGTCACCACTGTTTCCTGTGGTGTGGTCCACCGGAGATTTATATCTTCCTTATTTTTTTTTATTATGTTTTAAAATGAGATGGAAAAATGGATGGACGGTTCAGATATACAATAAATACATTAATGTGAGCCCCACGGTCAGGGGGCGCACCTAACCGCTTCGAAAGTGCACAGGACGAATGAGCTTGGCATCTACGGGCCTAATTAACAAGTCCAACGCTCGAGTTAACCGTCCTTTTTTGTGCAACCGTGGGCCACACCCATTGAATGGCCAGATCCTGCTGCCTTCCACCTTGGGGCATCTGGTGAATTTCTTCAGTTCGATGCCTAGGAGACCACTGATTGGACGGTTAGGATTTGCCGATTACTGTACAGTTTAAACCACTGGACATCCGCACAGTTAGGACACCTAGATGAACGGCCTAGATCAATAAACCACCATGCCACGTGTGGAAATTCATTTATAATGATCTGAATTAGGCATTCGGTGGAAATTCATCATTGATTTGGGCGAGAGCCTGGTCCCACTTTCAAGCGGGGTCCACGTACTCGGATTGCGTAGTGTGCCACTTACCAAGGACTTAGGTGGTGTGTTGACGTCAACAAACTCACCATGATGTATATGTTATATCCAAAGCTCTCACCCATTTTTCAGATTATTTTAGCACATGAACTCAAAAATGAGGAAGATCCAAAGGTCAAGTGGACCACACCACAGGAGACAGTGAGGATAGTGATGCACGCCATTGACCTACTACGTCTAACTTGGATTGCATCCTGACCCCAAGACTGTAGCTAAATCCTAACAACTTTCAAACATGCTTTGCATGAGCCCATGGCCACTTAAATTCCACCACGTCCCAACACCACCCAGCTGTGTGGACTCACCACACAACCCGCATTCACTAGTTTCATTCTTCCAAATGTCTATTTCTCTATGAACGTGTGGCCCAGTACTTGATCAATGGATGAGTTGAGCTGGATCAATTTTCATGCCATGATGAGTTGAGCCGAGGATCAGCTATTTTTTGGGCTTCGGCACCGTAGGCTATACTTGGTTCATGACACAATCAGGCCCAAGGCCGGGCCCATTGCTACCCATGTGATTGATTGGCCGCTAAAAAAATTTCTTCCAATGGACCATCCTAGCCATCTAATAAATGGACCTTTTCAGTGATCAGCCATTTGTATTTTATCTTTCTAAGTGCCCATTCTCATTCCACATGTTGTAATTGTCCCAATAGTTTGATTTTGAACCATAAATCATTAACAATTTTTCCTCCAAAATTTGCGGTCTCAATCAATTCAAGTATCCCATGTGTGCTGAAATGACACGTTTACAAGGCAACTGCCTTCCATGCCTTCGAGGGCATTGGATCCAATTTTTGTATTGGCAAACGACTTTGTTAGTTTTGCATGCCCAAAAAAGTTAATGTTTCATGTTTAGACATTATTGCATTGATAGATAGTTATTCTTTTGCCTCAATTAATTTTGTGCGGAACTATAAAATACATGTGTGAATATTTATAGGTTAAATGAGGTTTGAGGGTTTTTATATGTGCTTCCCCGAAAAACTTACCATTGTGACCTGGGAGGAATGTAAAAGAGAATCGAATATCTAATTTCTTCCCAAGATGTTGAGTTTATTGCCAAGTTGAACTCGAAGCATATGTAATATAGTTGGATCATTCGAGAGTACGTGAAGTAGTTCTCAACGCTTATGCTTGATATACTTGTAAAAAAAAAATTCCTGAAAAGAAATTAATTCTTTGTTGTAAAAAGTGAATTGACGGAAAAATAATGATCACGTCTCATAAAATTTAGAAATCTTATATAATGGCCAAGTACTAAAAGGTAGAACCTTATAATTTGTGTTTAACTACTTTTTCATATCTTTTCTTCTTCCTCCTCTTTTTTTTATTTTTTATTTTTCTATAGCTCTTTTTTTTTTTTTTTTTTTTCTCTCTTGTTATGAGTAATTGTATTCTTTATCTTTTGAAATGGATTAGGGAGAGACTTACTACATTAGAGAAACGACATTGGACTTTTTATGGCAACCATACCGCATAAATCTGAGATAAAATATGACTTTATTAATTTATCAGTTTTTTAAATTTGATAATATTTAAACATGGACGTTTTTTCATTAAATTAAAATCTTTTTTTTTTAAATTATGTTTCCATTGTCTTTCAAAAATCCACTAAAAATCATCCTTAAATTAATGTAAATTTCCTAAAACAATTGTTATAGATACCTCACGCAAGAAAAATGCATTGTGGGATCCATCTTAGTATCTTTAAGCATGTTGTGTGGGATCTAGGGTTTATGGAAGGGATGCAAGGTCTCCATGACATCACCCGTACAGAATTGATTTATGCACAACATCTTATTATCTCTAACAAATTATAAATCTACACCTTAAAAGTAATAGCTAATAACATCCTTTTGAATCAATGATACAAAATGAATTTACGATCAATGTGCTAGAGGGTCGTTTGTAGATGAACAGATGTTAGGTACCATGTTATCCTTAATGAAATATGAGTTTGTAATCAATGTGCCAAAGGATCATTTGTAGATGATCGATTGTTTTTCCTTCAACTGAACATGAGTTTAGTCAGATCCAAGGCATCATATGGATGACTATTGGACAGATCTAAGCCATTTGTCTTAAAAAGAGGACAACAATAGGTAAGACCTGAATAGGCCATTGTCATTGCAAGATCTGAGTTGTTCATTTAGATGACAATTCAATAGATTTGAACCATCCATTTAGTGAACATTAGCCGACAAATCTACACTGTCCAATGATAACGTGATAGTTTATGAACCCATCATATCTAAATTGTCCATTAGATGAGCATTGCGCTTGCTAGATTTGAAACGTTTATATTTTGGACAATACAGATTATGTTGAATAGAGCTGAGATTCTGCCAAATGGATGGTGGATAGTTGAACTATTCGTGAAAATCTAAGATTTGTTGGACAATCACTACAATACATAAAGCGTCCACTTGTTAAATAATCATCTTTAAATCATGACCACCCATTATGGGCGTTTTCTAATGAATTAGATCAATCCATCCGTAGGCAGTTGTCCAACTAATTGCCCCTACCAATCTTCTTCCCGGTGTGCAGACCCTAAGCAACAAAATCGTTGGAAAAGAATGTGACTAAATACTACAATTCTCTAGTTAAGTAACTTAACAAAAAGAAGATTGGGAGTAAAAGAAGGCACATAGAGCAGATGGAGGACTTACTGATGAACTAAGTTGGTAGGAGTATTTTTCAGATATAATAGAACAAAACTCATTTGCCAATTTAATTTTATCATGGAATGAAGAATAAGTAAGAAAATTATTTGTGGTACCTAACACATGATTCGTAAAACCTAAGTTGTATTGAAGCCCACAATGAATTGATTTAGCCTATGTGGCCCACAATAATACAAGGTATGTAACAATCTTGTCCAAATTGGAAGTAGAAAAATTAATCAACAATGGGCCCAACTATGATGTCAGCAAAGGACCATCAATGAAAATAAACCTGTAAATATGAGATGACAATGGACCCAATGAATGGGACAGCCACATGGATTGACAAAGGGTAGTAATCCTTTACAATCCATCAGTGATAACAAAAGGGCAAAAGACATTTGAGCAACACATGTTGCAAGGTGGGCCAGAAGTAGTAGAACAAGGGGGCACCTACGATTAGCGACCCAGCTGCAAAGGGCTAACGATAGTAATAAATGAGCATTTAAGGGCTCAATAAGTCTTTCACAAACAAAAGGTCCCATCAATGTTCAACAATAATGGGCCATTAATTAGAAACAATGACCCAAAAATAATGAGCCACAACTATTCCGACTGGATATGGCCTTTGACTGCTCAATCTGGGCCCACAAATCAGACGACAGGGGTGCAGGTGTAGCAAATCTTTTTATCGTGCTAGTGGGTTTGAGGGTTGATGAGAATAACATATGGTTTTGTGGACGACCAGATTTCTGGGCAGTGGTGGTTGGATTTGGGTTCCAGTCGTTAGGGTTTCAATAATGTGGATGTGAGGGTGCCATCATGGTAAACTTTTAGCTGAACTCTAACGTCAGCGACAGTAATCACTCAAATCAGCAAATGTATGAAAACCCAAGGGTTAGGGTTTTAGGTAAATTGATGGCCAATGATGGATGGACAAAACTAGGTAAAAATTGATGATTATCTACCGAATTTAGATAGAAATTTAATGGACAAAGTCGGTCCCAACAAAGATTTTAGATGGGCAATGATCTCAGAAAATCTAATGGAGAAAGCTGGTCCCGACAGAGATTTTAGGTGGGCAACAGTCCTAGGCAAGCAGATCTGTGATGCGAAGAATAAAATGTTGCTCAGATTAAATGACTCTGATACCACGTAATTTCAGGGAATTTGGAATGATCGTTTTTTTCCATTAATTTATAATAAAGGGAAATGTATAAATATGGAAAGAAAATAAGCTAATATGGTCGCGAATTTAATTATGGTACATAAGCTAATATGGTATAATTCTCATGGTGGTCCGCAAGACCACACATGTGTACACTAACAAACATTAGGAATCAACCCTTGCATACCTGAATGATACTCACATGCTTATAAGGAGATACTACCATTGAAAATTTTCATAAGATCTCATGCTATTCCAGACAATTATGTGGTAACATTAACTTTTAAAGTTGTAATCGATCACTGTTTTCTAAGCTATAGAGTGGCAAAATTTTATAAGTAGATTAATTATAAAGAGACATTTTCTCATGCCTCTAAAAATAATTTTCTAAGAATAATCATGGCATTTGTGGCTTATTTTTTTACATTGAACTATATAAAATGTATGTGAAATCAAAGTTCTTGAATGAAAATCTATAAGAAGAACCAACCCTGAAGGTTTGTCGGTAGATAGCAAAAAATATTTGATTTACAAACTTAAGAAATTCATATATAGACTTTAAGGAATCCTGACAATGTTATCTTAAGTTCAATGGTATCATTACCTTCAGTCTGATTTCTGGAAAACACTATTGATCTATGTATATACCTAAAGATTAATGAGAGTAAGTTAATATTCTTAGTTTTGTATGCGGATCATATTCAACTAGTTGTTAATGTTGAAAGTGGTCAACAAATGTTAATCAAGGACCAACTTGAATCTTCACCGTCTGATCTATAGTCGAGGATGAAGGGACTGGATCAAGTGATCTGCAATTACCACAAAGGGTTAGGATGGTCACTGGTGGTACCGGCTAATCTCCCTCCGATGCCTAAGTTAGTACTTGATGGAGAGAAAAGCTTGTATCAATGTTAACCGTGATTGATTGCGTACCTTATGATGAAGTATGGAAGGCCATTTATAAGCTCCCCATAGAGCCGTTTAAAGATAAGATTAAGACCCCGTCAAGAGCTAACATTAAGGCCATGTAAGAGTTCCGTTACAAATGATTGCGTTGTGATTATGGTCACATATGCTTTTACGTCCAAAACGGCTGTGATTGTGGCATCTTTGGACGGATATCCTGTTTAATAGTTGCAAACTCCGTACCTTACGAAAGACGTCCCTTAGGTTGCTTGGGCCGAGGGCGAGTGCTTTGGTCGGTCGCCATGTAAATAGTCCAAGCCATACTTGGTTTGATTTATCTAAAATGCTTTATCGAAAGGAGAAAGACCTTTAAGTAGGGTCGCTAGAGCCATATAATCACCATGCGGTTAGTGTATGATGCAGTTGGTTGGCCTACTACTATAGATGTTTGGTTGAGGATATGAGAAGGATCGGCTCGGTAAGTAAAGTCACGTGCAGACCACGTGCAGACGCCAGTGGAGGTCGAGCGGTAGAAAGGCAGTCGGTTATCCCGAGAGCATGCATTTATTGGCTACAATCAAATATAAAAGCTGAGCGATAGATACAAACTCAGTTAAACCGAGCTCTGGTGGGCGTAGTAGTAGCAAAGTACGTTCAGCTACCGTAGTTGGAGTCATAGCTTATAAAGGTTGCCGCCTTCAATCTGGGCCATTGATCGAAACCCGCTCTGAATCCCCATAACAGTAGTAATTAATGATGTGTCATTCTTATATGGCTAAGTCGTTCTCACTAAAAACTTTGAAATGAAATATATAGGTGATATCACTTTTGTGATTGTGACGCAGGGAGGACGTGGTAGGTCGATCACCGTCTTCCTAACCGATAGTTCTCGAATCCACGAGAAGAACTAAAAGATAAAAAGAGGAAATAAATTCCGAATAATTGATTTATTGATAATTGAATGCATAAAAATGAAATTACAATGCATATAAATAGGAAACTAAACCCTAGGTAAAGTATCAGAATCCAACTCCAACTAAAACTCCTAGAAAACGCAGCTTACTATAAATAGTAAACTTACTATTTATAGAAGTCGTTCAATCCTACTAGAACTCTTGGTTTTCGGCCAAAAATAGAAAGTTATCAAACGGCCTCAACCACGCTGTTCTACTAAATATTCTAAGCCCTTTTCATGTTGGGCACTAACTCTAAAACCATACGGATGCAAAGTTATGATCGAATTAAAACTTACTACAAATAGTAAAATTGAAAATAAACTAGCCTAATGACCGTCGATGCGATCGGCTGGCACCACGTAGGGGTTGTTGAGTAGCTGAGCTATCCAAATTGAATATTATCCCCCGTACTCATTCCTTGAACGACGAACGTCCTGACGTCGGATACTCGACCGACCGGCTCTTTTGCTCATTGGGCTGAAAATCAGCGATCTATCTGGCATCAAGATATACGATCTTGAGAATAATTAGCATATTCATATTGAAGCTTAAAACATACTTAAAACTTATCGATACACCAATTGTGAGAGGTGATTGGTTTGTTGTGGTGCTAAAAATGACCTAGAATATACATGAAAGAAAAAGATTTCATGCGGTTTCATAGTTGGGAGTCTAGGGTATATCCAGTTATATACATATGATATGGATCACTAAAAAACTTTAAAGAAAGTGATGTGATACCTACAAGGAATGAAAGATTACAAACTCACATACAAGAAGACCAATCAATTGGAGGTGATCGAATATTCAGATTTAGATTTTGTTAGATGTCAAGATAGAAGGAAGTCAACTTCTTATTGTGTATGCCTAGCAGTTATACTAAGAAGTTGTGTTAACATAAAAACAATCTTCTTCTCTAAGAATGTCAAGGTATTCAAATGGTACAAAGTATATGGAGGTAAAGTATTATGTTGTTAAAGAGAAGGTCAAGAATTATCAACTATTAATCATACATATAAGTATGAAGCTCATGATTGTGGATCCCTTGACAAGAGGATTGACGTCAAAGTTCTATAAGGAGAATGTAGAGAAAATTGGCATTATAAAATACTTTTGATTTCATTGTAAATAGTATAATATTATTAATAGATAATTTTGTTTTCCCATTTTTTTCATATGTTCGCACATGGATTAATATGGATAAAAGATAATAGGAATGGCCTCTCAAAATGTATTATATCGGGTATTATATATAATTAGGCATAATTAGCCTATTATCCCTTCTACTAAATGTTTTGGATGAGATTGCTAGTATTGTAATACATGGACAAGAGTACGTTAATGTTGATGTATAATCATATGGTTCACACTAGTTGTCCCACTTTATAAGAATTTGTGGCTCATTAATTAGTAAAGTGAAACTGTGTTTGAAATGCTTTTAATCGTACATTATAAAAGTATCTTTGAATATTAAACTTATGAGGTTTTTTCCAAAATAAATAATTTTGGAATTAAAATAAGTTTTTTTTTTAAAAAGTACTTGGCATGTGGACCAAGTGGGATAATGTTAGCATAACTTCCGTACAGGGGTCCACACACATGCATATATATGCATATGCTCAACAATAAATCATAAAAAGAAATTTCATATTAGTGCAAGTTACCATGTGTAAGGAATGAGAGTTTATGTACAACTTAGTTTTATCATGGGAGTGATGATCCAAGCCTATAAATAAGGAAAAAAAAAAGACTCAAGCCCTCTCTGACCAAGCTAAAAAAAGTAACGCAGGGAGGGATGTGGTTAGGTCGATCACCATCTTCCTCATTGGATAACTATTTCGAATCAACGGATCTCCCTAGACTCCTCAATAGGGCTTCCTCGAATCTACTATAGAAAATTTCAAATCCACGATGGAAAATCTTGAATCCACAAGACGAAAGAGACAGAAGTATGAAATTTTATTGATAATATAAGAGATTAATTATGAAAAATGAATTTAACAACCTTATATAACCCTAAACAAACCTTAACTCGTACTTACTAAAAATAGTAATTTTTTCAAAATAGAAAGTTACTAAAAGTAGTAAACTCTTAACTAAAGACTATTAATAAGTAGAGTTTTTTTTTTTTAAAAAAAAACTCATTATTAAGAAAAAGTAGAGATTTCTAAATAAACAAAACTCTAAAAGTAAGGAAATACTACAAAAATCGAATTACTAAAAATAATACTTTTTTCTAAAATTCTGTTTAGCTGTAACCTTATGTTTTCTTATGAATTAGACTGACGCGATCAATTAGTCACAGATAGCCTATTTTGGTCCATAATCGATTTATGGTTCGCCTTTTTTTTGCCCATCCTATAATGAAAATTGTCAACTTTTCCTTGATCTTTCTTCGGTCCATGTGTGATAGGAAAGTTGCTCGGTCCTCCTTCTTCATTAGGGGGGTTCTTAATCTACATCATATCCCTCCGCTTAAAAATAAACTCATCCTCAAGTTTTTCTTCATACTTAGATCTCGATATACTGTTCGACACGCACTCGAGTTCTTCAACAAGATTAGTTCAAGACATGTGGTTCAAGACATGCATCCTTGGCCTGATTCCTGGCTATACGATAATAATTTTTTTTTTTTATATTTTCTTCTCAAATTAGGACTTGGTCAATAGATGGATTCTTCATGTTGTCGAAGATAGGCTTAATCTAAGACAGTGCAATCTCCTACATAAGGAACAAATCATCAGAAAGTTCAGCGACCGCGATCGACTCGAATTTCAATAATGCTGGCGTGACATCTTTTAGGGTGTTCATGAATTCCTATAAAAGTGGCTCCATAATTTTTGAGATGTCTACAGGCCCTTCCTCATTGTCCTTCACGACGGAGGTATTAATCTCCTCCACCTTCTCAGGATTTTGAACAATATTTAAGAGAATGGTGGGTTGCACTCACTTTCTTCTTCAAAAGCACCGATTTCTCCTAGCCCCTTTAGTTTTTTTGTTGAGATCCTGGATAGGAACGAAAAACCGCCCCTCCACTTTACAAGTTTCGGATAGACTTTTTATTTCCATAGGAGCCCTTCGCATGCCACCGTGGAATCCGTTGTTCTGTTACAATTCTAGCTTTAAACAATAGGATTCTATTGGAGAGTCCTCAAAACTGTGCAAAACAGTGTCCACCAATCGGTCGATCAGTGGACAGATTGTCACAACGACTTTGGACCTTTATTTTAGGAGCCTCAGACTGGTCGGCCGACCAGTTTACAGGGGGCTCCGACCGGTAGTATTTTGAGGTAGCAAGACCATTTTGGGAGCAAACTCGGTGGACCAATTTTGCAGGTTGCCAACTGGTTGACTAATGTGTGGGGAAAGTTTTTTTACGTGATTTCGCGTTGCGTGTTTTCAATTTGGGTTGGTTCCTATTTAAACAACTCCTAATCATGTTTGGAGGTATCCTAAGCAATACCTAGGAGTCCTAATACATGTTTAGGACTTGGGGGAGTGATTGTGAGGTTTGAGAATGCCTTGTTCATCTTTGGTATCTACTTGAGGGTAGATTAGCTTTGTAATCATCTGATATTCATAGTGGAGGTGTTGCTTTGTGCCGTGGTTTTTTTTTCGAAAGGGTTTTCTACTTAAAAACGGATCGTCTTTGCATTAATTGCTTGTGTGGCGTGTGTTGATTGTTTGAATATCTTCGGTGCTTTCGCTGACCCAATTTCCAACAGATTCCTACTGCAAGTCGTGGGGTTGCTGGGATAGTACTTGATCATCATCATCGTATAGGAAACGTGCTAGAAGCAGTCGTTTCATCCATGACCATGAACGCATTGATTCCTTCAACCATTGTGTCTGCTTGCACTGAAGTTGTTCCCATCACGCTTGAAGCGCCACCTTTCAACTTATATGCTACGAACTAAACATTCTTCTCCTCTGGAATCCGCGTATAGTTGAAGAAGCGTTCGACTTCAAAGAGTCATTCGTCGATGCGATTCCGGAGAGTCATTCGACTTCATAGTTAAGGAGATCGATCGTCCTCCTGTAGGATTTAATCCACTTGATCATAAAATTCAGCAAATCTCAGAAGCGTGATTCCACAACGAATACAGAATTTTATGGCCTCCGCTACATGGTCGAGGGTAACCTGCAGCCCTTTCATGGCTTGTCGATTCTCCCGCCAGCAATTCTCAAGCATCACCTCGAAAGCCACCGCTTTGAGAGATCCCTTGATCACTGTTTATGGGATGGTTATCCGTACTGTTGTAAAGAGACATCGGCTCGATGGGAGTCATTGCTCTGATACCACTAGACGCAGGGAGGGACGTGGTGAGGTCGATCACCGTCTTCTTCACTGGATAATTACTTTGAATCCACGGAGCTCCTTAGACTCCACAACAGGGCTTCCTCGAATTCACGAGGGAAAATCTCAAATCCTACGAGACGCGAAAGAGACAAAAGTCTGAAATTTTCTTGATAATTTGAGAGATTAATTATCAAAAATAAATTTCAAAACCTTATATAACCCTAAACAAACTTTACTTCGTATTTGCTAAAAATAATGAAATTTTTCAAAATAAAAATTTACAAAAAGTAGTAAACTCTTAACTAAAAATTATTTACTAAGTAGAGTATTTCTAAAACTTATTATTAAGCAAAAGTAGAAACTTCTAAATAAAAAACAAGGAAATATACTACAAAAATCAGAATTACTAAAAATAATATTTTTTTTTTTCTAAAATTTCATTTTTAAGATGTAATCGTGCGTTTTCTTATGAAACGGACTGACGCGATTCATTTTGTGGGTTGTTTATCCCTAGATGGCCTATTTTGGTTCAAATTCATAAGTTGTGTACTTCGTAACGATACCCAAATCAAAAGTTATGATTGATTTCCGATTCGCCTTCTTTTGGCCCATCTGGTAATGAAAATTGTTTATTTTTGTCGACTTTTCCTTGATCTTTTTCCAATTCATATGTGATAGAAAGGTGCTCAATCCTCATCATTCATTAGAAGGTTCTTGCTCTACATCAAAAAGTGTTGGGCTACTCATGTATTATACATACTTGAGAGATAATTAAAAACAATACTGAGCCAAGGGAGTTGATACATGTAGGGACGAGTAAACAAAAATAGGAGCCATTCAAGGGGTCTTTACTCATGCCAGTGGTAGACTCACAAGAGTTTCAACATGAGGACGTGGTGTGTGTGGGGGGTGTGAGTGCCTGTGTAAAAAAATTAAAATTAAAATAAAAAAAACAAAGTTCTATTTTGCCATTATCTAGTTAAAATCGTTGCATATGTTTGTGTTTATGATCCTAATCATGGACTTATAATAACCAATCCAATTCTCTGAAAAAAATTAACATATATTTTGTCCAACCTCCTTATAATGTGAGTCCCGTGCACCCATATAAAGTGAAAATACAAACACTATCCTCACCAAAGCTTAAGTGGTCCCAAAGTAGGTTTTGATGGTGAGGTCTCATCTTGATCTTCCATATTTTTAGTACACCGCTTTAAACAACTTTGAAAAACTAACGGACAGAGTGAATGTCGTGAAAACATTATAGTAGCCCCACATACCCTTTTATTGCCTAGCCCTGCAATAATAGGAAACTAGCGTCCCTCATGAATATCTAAATAAGTGGGGTAAGCATACATCAAATCCACCTGGATGTATGTATTATGTATTCATGTTCTCCATCGCTTTCGGATCACTTCAAGGGAAGATAAAAAAAAAAAAAAAACAAACAAACAAAAAAGAGGCAAATCCAATTATCAGGTGATCCATACCATAGAAAACAGTGGTGATTGACCATTAATGGGCCACAAAATTCTTGGATCAAGCTGATAGTTGTTTTCTCCCTTTAGCCAGGCTTATGCGACATTATCAGCAGATTGGATGGCAGATAAACACTTCGGAAACATTAATCTGCCCTAAGAAGTTTGTAAGGGTAGGGTGTTCAATCACCACTGCTTCTTAGAGTATGGTCCACCTGAGAATTGGATTTTCATAACCTTTAAACTGATCTTAAAAAAACGGATGGACGATGTGGATACAGAATATATACATCAAGGTGGGTCCCACGGTAAGGGCCGCACGGGCGAGGCCGAGGTCTCACCTAACCCGCTCCCCACATGAAGTCGTTTCGACCACGTCACCGAAAGTAATTCCGTCCGTTGCGAAAGTACGCGACTGTTTTCGCGGGAAAACGATCAAGCGCCACTACATGACATGAACCGGTCGGTCCAGTGAACGATCAAGCGCCACTTCAAATCGACGGCCTCACTTAAGGTTGGTAGGGAAATTACTACCGTTGAATCCTTCCTGGGGTCCACAGTGATGTTTATATGACATCCATACAGTTCATAACGTCACTACTACTAGGATGAAATGAAAACACAAATATTATCCTAATTCAAAACTCCTGTGGCCCCACAAATATTTCAAATGTGTATGTTCAATCCTCACATTTTCGGCCCACTTGAGTCTTGGATCCTAATTCATTTTTGTTCTCATGTACTAAAACAAGCTCCCAAAACGGATGGACGGAGTGGATTTATCAGAAAACATAACTATGGGCCCCACCTAGGTTCCAGTGCAGGAACTTCCTGCTCAAGGCTTTCGCAGTGAATCCGCGTCCGGGAGAAAGAGAGAGAACACCTGAGTGTGATAGATGATACGCAGGTACTTAAAATTACGCTGCACGCTTCAGATAATTAATTCCAATCAAACTGTCCACATTATGTAGATCCTAACAAGTTATTCTTATTTCTCTATCTGACCATCAAATTGTTGTCCATTTATTGGACGGTTAAAAATGAAAGTACCCTATGGTCTTTATTTCAAAGAAAAAGTACCCACGAATCTAAGACTAGCAGTGTTCAAAAAGTTTTTATTTTTTGAATTTAACTTAAATGAAGTTCTTTCTATAATTTATTCGGTTTAATTTGAGTTAAAATATTCCACATGTACGGATTCTAGGTGCCTGCGTATCAAGTAGCAAAGGCAGCCAGAGTATCACAGAAAGATTAGCCTGTAAAAAGAGGGAATAGCATGCATCAAAGGCGAGGGAAAGAAAGACAAGTCGTGAGAGATGTGTCGCGCTCAAACCAGGCAAAAACCAAAAGCAAAGCGTACGGAAAGCCAGGGACACGTCCATATCAGCCATCTAGCTGAGAATCTTACCCGCTGATTTGATTGGTGATCCAAACGGCCACGTTGGATTTGCCCGTGGGATGGCCCGTTTGACCGCCGAAGGTTTGACTACATACAGCTATGCGTATCTGGTCTCAGATTTTTTCCATCATTTCTCGCAGTAAATGGGCCCCACTAGTAGTTACTGCAGTGGAGCCATCCTAATTACTGTAGGTACGGCAATAGCTGGGCAGCTAAGGCCTGAGCCCAGCGTAGTTTGGTACAGCTGGCTCGAGCCCAACCCCAACAATTTGGTTGAGTCCCTGGTTCTAACCGACCCACCGTGGCCCAAAATAGAGTAGTATTTCTAATCCATCTGTTGATCAGGTGAGCCACACATGCATAAAAAATAGCCATTTAAGATGAATGAAGCCAACCGTCCACTTTGATTGCCTAACCTTATTTTATGGCATATTTGGAGAATATTAAAATGGCTACGGTATGTTAGGCTAAAATGACTTGGGCCCAAGGTCGACTAGATTGATTGGGCCAAGCATGCCAGGCACAAGCCCTAGCCCCGGGGGCTAGGCTGGGTGAGTGTCTCAGGCCTGACACTTAAGACTCGTGGCCCTGGGGCAGAAATGGGCCATGGATAGCATGATGAAGCCCTAACCCGAATAATTAGTTGAGCTGCGCCTGAGCCTCGCTCAGGTGCGTCCAAAACTGATGAAATCCATCACTGGTGATATTCTGTCAGAGTACGATGTTTGATGAACACGTGTTAAAAAATCATAGACGAGACTTGTTCTTACGCAATTCCAACATTTTCCCACGGTTCAGTTGGAAAATTTTGTAACTACATGTGCATCAACTCTCGTACATAGACCCTTTGCAAATTGCAACCCTTGTATTTTCAGCAGGGGCAGTAATAATAATAATTACTAATAATAAATGAGCTTTGTCCTTAAGTAAATTTGAGGTTTGCCGGGTCCTAAAACAGATTGTATTTTTAAATACATTTTTAAGACCTTCCACGCCTTTTTTTAATCTTTGTTGGATGAAGAATGCTCTCTTCAACCTTTTCTTTTCTTTTTTTTTTTTAATTGCTATGTTACAACTAATTCTTCTTTTACCACTGTACTTGAATGATCTTGTTGGGGTAGCCTTCAAACTATGCATGGATTGAGTGCTCAAACCCAGATACACGTGGAGGCCCTCTTGGACAGGATTTGTATTGCCCTAGACCAGTCGGCCGATGATCTGTAGGGTGTTTCGACTGGTCGGTGGTGAGGCAGTGCGGACACGTGAACTCCCTGGACTGTTTATGCATATGCGCAGATTTCTTGCGCAACTTACAGTAGTGCGCTAGATGTTTCTATTTTTTGGAGGTTTGCTTATTTAAGGAGTTGTAATCTTGATTTAGGTTGTATCCTAAAGTGTCTAAGGTTTCTTAATCGTATTAGCAAGAGGGAGAGGTGTGTGTGAGAGAGAGAACTTGGGGTTTTCTCTGTTTATTCCTTGCTTGTGGACTGTCGATCTCTGTAATCACTGATATTCGTAGTGGATCGCTTTGTGCCGTGGTTTTTTACCCGTTGAGAGGTTTTTCCACGTAAATTCGAAGTCTCTTGTGGTGAATGCTTATGTGTGGTTTGATTTCATTGTGTTTCTCGTTTGATCTTGAATTGCTCCGTACGTTTCAGCTTCCGTTGCCGCTGCCGGTTAACCCAATAAGTGGTATCAGAGATAAAAGCTGGGAAGGAGGTAGAGAGAATCTGAGGCGAGGCATCGATGACGTCTTTTAGCATGAGATTCGATGTGGAGAAGGATTTCGTGAAAGAAAAACTTAAAAAACGATCGGTATCTATGGAAGAAGTAGAGTGGAAGAAGGTGGATCGGTACGCCAATATCGCAATCAGGTTTATCGACTGCGATTGGGTTTGATCGGGAGCACTATTTATGGTGGAGCTGCGGGATCCACGGTTGCTCGTGTGTGGCATGCCGCAAGGGCCACATGAGCGAGTGGGTGGTGAAGGCGCAAGTTTGAAGTCGATGATGCATGAGGAGTGGTGGAGCTATAACGATGACGGAGTAGAGATTGAAGATGGTGCGTGACATGGTGTTACATGAAAATTTGAGTCGTGGTGGAGTTTGTTGGGATTGAACGCCTCATATCTTCCTGCATGAAGACCATCGATCGGTCGGCCGACCGGTTGAGCACATGGAGATAGAAACAATACATTGCTGGAACCTTTTTGGGCCATCCATCCGGTGGGGGATCCGGTTGGCCGACTGATCGGCAGTTTCCTTTTTGGACTGGGTTTCTTGCGCGGTTTTGTGGTAGCAGATTCTAATTCTAGATTTTCTCTATTTAAGGGGATGTAATCTGATATTAGGCTTGCTTTAAAAGATTTTACGTAGATGAATCTTTTAGCAATAAATAAATAAAAGATATGAAAAGGGGAAGTTATGACTAATTTTTTATAATAATCACAATCCTTGTTTTGTTACATCATCGATTGTTGTTATAACAAAGGAGTTGTTGTTACACAAGAGCTAGCAATCACTATTGTCAAACACAGAGGGGATTACTATTGTTATGTAGGAGCAATCGTTGTTGTAACAAAGGAGTGATCATTGTTGTTAGACTGAAGTGAACGTTGTTACAACAAATGAGTAATTACTATTGTTTCAGCATCATGCAAACTTACGAAAGCGCTCATAACTCCATCATTGTAGGTCAAATTGAGGCAATCTGGGAATCGTTGGAAAGATATGTAGTTTGATGACATTTCAAATAGGACTAGAATCATTTCATTTAAATACGGTATAACCTTTCAAAAGTTGGCCCAAAGTTCATCTTTTATTTACTTTTATTTTTAAAAATAAAGTTTTTGGTATCTTTTTTCTTTCCTTCCATCAATTCTTAATAAAAGACACATCCAAACAAAATCTCTTAAAGAAAGAATAACCCATATTTTAAAGGTAAATTTTTTCATCTCATTTTTTTTTCATCTTCTTCCTAAACAAGCTCATATCCCATTTTTTAAAGTAAGAGTTTTTAAGAAAAAAATATTAAAAAAAAAAAAGATCGTTGGAAACTAGTAAAAAAGATTGAGTTTTTAAGAAAAAAATATTAAAAAACACAAAATTTGTTGGAAAGTAGTCACAAAGCACGAAACATCGTTGAAGTGCAGTGGTAAAAGAAGAGGTAATATGAGATTAGTGAAAAATATAGAAGGTATGGAGAAGCAAATGAGGGGCATTTTTGTCATAGGAAAAACAAAAGATACTTTAAGGTCTAAAAAAATATGATTTTGAAAAGTGTGTTATTTTGGGTCTTCAGCTCTACTTGGAAAACAAGTTCAATAAAAAACTTATTTCATAGTAGATACTTGTTGTTGGTTGTTTCTTCTTCTTCCTCTTCATCTTCTTTATAAATAGCATATATAGAGAATGGATAAACTTGATTTTCATTTTTTTATGCATCCCACAATCCCCATAATTCTATGGATGCATGTCATATAATCATTCGAGTCGTGTTAATTTGGTAGGTTCGGGATGTTGGAATCGAACGCCTAAAATCTTCTGCAACTGACGCCATCGACCGGTCGGAAAATCGAAAGTCGGGACAACAATTCTCTGTACAAATTTCGGGCATTATCGACAGGGGTCCTCGACCGGATGTTGACCGACCGGTCGACATGTTTCCTGTTTGAGTCGAGTTTCTTGTGTGGTTTTGTGTAAGGTGTTTCTAATTTCGATTTTCTCCTATTTAAGGAGTGTAATACGGGATTAGGGGTATCCTAGACATGAAAGGAGATTGAGAGAGGTTCTAGGTGAGAGAAAGAGCTTGAGAAGAGGGTAAGAGCTTGAGAAGAGGATTTTCTTCTTGGGAAAGCTTGAGATTTCTCTTGTGGACTTCTAATCCGGGTTTTGGGTTTCCATCTCTTGTAACTTCTGATATCATGGTGGATTGGTGTCGCTTTGTGTCGTGATTCTTTACCCGTGAGGGTTTTTTCCACGTAAAAAATCGAATCGCCTTCTTGTGTGTGTTGATTTGCTTGATTGTGGCCGTTGTGTGATTACTGCTCGCTTGTTTTTCTCGCTTCTGATGCGGGGCCTTCCACCCCCAACAAGTGGTATCAGAGATAAAGTTAGGGAGGAGGTAGAGAGAATATAAAACGAGGCATCAATGGCGTCTTCTAGCATGGGATTCGACATCGAGAAGTATTCAGGGAAAAATAATTTTGAACTTTAGAAGGTGAAGATGAAAAACCTTCTAGTTTGGAAAGGATTGCGAGATGTGCTCCTTGGAAAGCGACCAAAGGCTACGAAAAAAGAAGAGTGGAAGATGATCAATGAAAAAGCCAGTGTCTCAATCTAGTTGTGTTTAGCAGATGAGGCCTTGTACAACGTCATTAAAGAAAAAACTGCGGCTGAAACATGGACGAAGTTAGAAAATATTTACGTGAATAAATCTCTGAAAAATCGCATATATTTGAAGCTTCAGTTGTATAATTTGAGAATGACGGAAGGGACCGATGTTAAGAGCCACATCAGAAACTTCAATAGGCCCATTTTCAAGTTAACGGATGTAGATGAACAGATGAAGGACAGGGATCAAGCGTTTATATTTTTGAACTCTCTTCCAATTCATATGAGCCATTCAATGACTTGTTATGCGTAGGTAGGAAAACTATTCGCATGGAGACTATTATCTTATCCCTTCAGTCAAAGGCGATAATAAATAAAAGTGGTGGCGTGAGTTCCTTTACGGATGAGGCACTGATTATGAGGGGGAGGAATTCTGAGAGGGATGTGGGATCGGCATCATCGAGATTTAAATCCAAGGGTAAGGGAAAGAGCAATGTGAAGTGTTGAAGCTGTGGTGAAGAAGGGCACATGAAGAGGGATTGTCCGAATCCCAGGAAAAGGCAGGAGAAATATGGAGATTCTTCTAGGGAATAGGGCTAATACCGGGAAATTCACGGAGGATGAGTGTGATTTTATGATGTACTGATTGTGTCCGGCAAGGGGTCTCTTGGTGGAGAGTGGCTCTTGCATTCAGGTGCGTCATGCAATGCATGTTCAGACTGGAGTTCATTCATGACATACAGGGAGTTGATGATGGATCGATGTTTTTTAGAGATGGTTACGCTCGCAAGGTGGTGGGTATTGGTTCAGTGTGTATTGGGATGTTTGATGGGATCAAATGCATCCTTGAAAGTGTGAAGCATGTCTCTAAGATGAAAAAGAATGTGATATCCCTTGGTGCACTCGAGGCGAAAGGGTGTTGATTTATCGACTACGATCGATATTGTAAAGTGATGAAGATAGCACTTGTGTGGATGAAACCACGGAGGTGTGGCCATCTTTACAAGGTGATCGGGAGCATTATTCATGGTGGAGCTGCAGGATCAGCAGTGGGATCTATAGTTGCTCGTATATGGAAAGAGCCAAAAGGCCACATGAGAAGAGTGGCGAAGTAAAGGTGAAAGTGCAATGATAAAGTCGATAGGGCACGAGAAGCGATGGGACTATGATGATGACGAATTAAAGGTGGAGGATTGTGCATGACAAGGTGTTGCATGAAGATTGGAGTCATGGTGGAAATTGTTGGAATCAGACACCTCAAATCTTCTGCAACTGACGCCATCGACCGGTCGTGGATGGCGACTGACCGGTCAAAAATTCGAAAGTTGGGACAACAACTCTCTGTACAAATTTCAAGCATTGTCTGTTGCGATACGAGCGATCGGCCCCGTAGCAGGAGCAATCAAATGAGGAACAAACACAATGCAATCACACATTAAGTAAATCAACACACCCAAGTAGGGCTGTCAACGGGTCGGATACGGGCCGGATCAGTGATGATCCGAATCCGACCCGATTAAGAATATATCCGACCCGAATCCGACCCGAATCCGATTCGGATCACAAGTATATGATCCGAACCCGACCCGATTAAATTTTTCGAAATCCGTTTCCGATCCGATTATGATCCGACCCGATATCCGACCGGATATCAGAGAGAGGAGAGAGAAAGAGAGAGAGAGAAAGAGAGATTCTCATATATTTTTATTTTATTTTATTTTATTTTATTTATTTATTTATTTTTTTTATCGGGTCGGATCGTTAACGGGCCGGATCAAGGTTGATCCGAATCCGACCCGAATATTAAACGGATCATATTTGGGATATACGTATCCGACCCGATTAATCCATTATTGATCCCGAATCCTATTAAATCGATCGGATACGGTATCGGAATACGGACTTGATCCGTGCCATTGACAGCCCTACACCCAAGAGACAATCCGAATTTAATGTGGAAAAACCCTTCACGGGTAAAAAACCACGGCACAAAGAGACACCAATCCATTATGAATCAGAAGTTAAAAGAGTATGAAGAAAACTTACACCGAATTCAAGCCCACAAGAGAAAACCCAAACTCTCCAAGAGGAAAACCAATGTACTCTAAATCTCTTTTCTCACCCTAGAACTCTCTCTTAACCCTTGCACATTTAGGATACTTAATTCATGTTTTACACTTCCTTAAATAGGAAGAAACCCGAATTAGAAACATCTTACACAAAAAATCATGTAAGATCGCGTAAAAACTACGCCATCAACTTTGCAGTCCACGCATAGTTGGGCGCCCGGCCCAAACCCATTTGGCACCCAACATATCCAAAATCTGTCTAAAGAGTTCCGGCAAGAATCCAATCAATTTCGGGCGCTGGCCATCCATCAGGCGCGCTACCAACAGTGGTCGAGCCTTTTACAGGAAAAAAAAAAAAAACAGTGATTTCAGATTGCAGAAGTCATGTTGGGTGTTCTCGGGCACCCAGTCCGAACTCGTCGGGTGCTCGACACCCCCTGGTGTCTAAGATTGAAGGCAAAACCCCAACATTGTCGACAGATCGACAGGGGTCCTCGACCGGTCGACAGTGTTAACCGACCAGTTGACAGGTTTCTTGTTTGAGTCAGGTTTCTTGTGCGGTTTTGCGCAAGGTGTTTTTAATTTCGATTTTCTCCTATTTAAGGAGTGTAATACAGGATTAGAGGTATTCTAAACGGGAAAGGAGATTGAGAGGTGAGAGAAAGAGCTTGAGAAGAGAGTTTTCTTTTTGGAAAAGATTGGGATTTATCTTGTAGACTTGTGATCCAGGTTTTGGGTTTCCATCTCTTATAATTTCTGATGTCATAGTAGATTGGTGTCGCTTTGTGCGGTAGTTTTTCACCTGTGATGGATTTTTCCACGTAAAAAATCGGAAAAAATCGGATTGCCTTCTTGTCTGTGTTGATTTGTATAATTGTAGCCGTTGTGTGATTGCCGCTTGTTCTTCTCGCTTCCGCTGCAGGGCCTCCCACCCCCAACATGGGACTCATTCAAAACTCAGACGAACCAACTCAAGCCACACACATTCGGGTAGAACTCAACCTAGTCACCTACTTGGTAATTAGGTTGAGTTGACTAGTTGCGGTCGACTCTCTGGTTGTTGAACTAGTGATCCAATACATGAATGGACAAGTTCAGCCAGGGTGGGCTAAGATGACTTCCAAGTCCCACTGAAATGACCATGCATGCGAGGCCCAAGCCCGACCCACAGGCGAAACTAGTAAGTCCAAGCCAGGCCCAAAGCCAGGTCATGATCATCAAGTTAGACAGATTACCGAGCCCATTGGCACCTTGAGATTCAATATTTAGAAAACATCATACATTACGAAGGTATGGTAATTATCATTTGTCGGAGGAGTGTGAGGCTTACATTGTTGTATGAGAACATTCGTGTTAGGCTTAGATCTCAAAATGCAGCTTGATCCATAACTTAGGTGAGGGAGGTCACACCAAAGCCAAAGATGGACAACCGTGGGCCGGGGAACGGCCACCAATAAAACTTCCACAGCGTGGTTCACCTTTTTGTGTATATGTAATCTAATCCATTCATCAGGTGTGGCCCACTAGGATGAAGGGCCAACGAAACTCAAGCAATGAAAATCTCATGTGAACTGTAAAAGGTGAATATACAAGTTTTAGATGTGATTTTACATTGCTCGCTGTGGGTGTAGTAAGTTTATGTATAGAGATAATTCATGAGACTTATGGATGCAAATGACAATCTCAACAACTTTACTGTTTGAATTCCACGTAAACATCATGGATGGGCCCAGAAGTATGCTTAATTAATATAGCTCCATCACGGTGGGCCCCACAGAGATCCATAAGTAAATTAATATAGCGATCCGAACGTATGTGATCTTTCCCCAACGAAATGTGGTAGAACGATGGATGAACGGTACAAAGGGAGGGCCATCTCTCTACTCATGTATACATGGTAGAAAGATTTGTTAATCGGTCCGTTCATGTAATTATCCATGGATGGGTAATGGTGGAACAATGAGATGGTTGGATGATCATAAGCAAGCAATGGTAGTAAATTGAAATGGTTGATAGTCTAATATTGACGCCGGGAGGACGTGATAGGTCGATCACTATTTCTCTAACCGATTGTTTCTCGAATCCACAAGAAGAAAAAAAGAGGAAATTAATTTTGAATAATTGTTTTTAATAGATTGAATGAATAATTTTAAAAAAAAACATAATTACATTACTTTAAATAATAAACTAAACTATAAATTCGTACTTAATACTAATTTGCAAAGGAAGAAAAGAATCTTAATACAATTAGAAAAGAAATAGAAAAATCTGCACAAACTGTATAACGTCGGGCGCCGTTTTCCTTCCGCTGATACGAGTAATTCACATATCTGATTGCCACAAAACTTTGTGATTTTGCTGACATCGACATACTCTTCAAGATGGTCGGCTCAGATTCTCCATATCAGTAGTGTTGAGCCACCTGGAACATCTCCAGTTTTAGTGGGCGGAATTCACAACTTTCTGGACAGTTCGTACCATTATGGATGCCATGATCAATCCGTAACTCGGATAGACGTGAAACTTGTTGAATTTTCTCGGCATCGAGCAGCTGTACGAAATGGACAGAATGGATCATCAGAAATGATCAATATGGGCCTCACGAGTTGGGCTGAAATTAAAAAACAGGAATAACATTTTGGTTGAAACTCCAAAATCGAAAATTCCTTAGTTTCCTATTGTTTTTCTTCTTATCCATCTCCCGCAGGAAGGTGCGTGATTCACGCCCTCAATCATGGAGTTCTTCCCCTACATCATTCTTTCCCACTTAAAAAAACTCGTCCTCAAGTTTTGCTTTAGGTTAAGGCCATAATTTGCTTTTAACTTCAGAAGTCGATGCTTACTAGCTTTATCTTGGAATGCTGCAACAAATTTCTACGGCTTCTTCTCCACGCCAACATAAATAATTGTAACTTTCTCTAGCACATCGAAAGTTAGCATTTTCTGAGAAATGACAATTTCCTCCACAATGAACAATTCATCAGAAAGTTCAGCAACTACGATCGCCTCGATTTCCTGAATTGCTGGCATGACACTTTCTAAGATGCTAATGGATTCCGTCAAAACTGACTCCATAATGTCTGGAATAACTTCATACTATCCTTCCCTATCCTTTAAGAGTGAGGTATTGATTTCCTCCACCTCCTCAGAATTTTGAACATTTTCTGAGATAGTGGTGGATTGTACTTCAACGATATTATCCGAAGTTGCATTACCTTGAAAATCTGTTTCAACATAATCCCCACGATCGTTTCCACACACAGGCCGTTGTACGATGATGCCTTCGACCTCTTTATCGCTGGGTTCTAAATCATCTGGGATAGCCCTGTGATAGGCCACCTGAGGTGCTCTACGAAACATAAGGTTATTTCATACAGCGAGCATAGGTGGTTGTTGATTGTTGCCTTGGGCTTGGGGCAGATTTAATGCCTCTATGATGCGGTCGAGGGTTGCCTGTATAGCTTGCAGGATCAACCGATTTTCCCGTCGTGGTTTATCGAAAGGTGCCGTCATGACATAATCCCTTAGAGCACTGTCCTTGCAATGAAAATCCAACCCTTTATTAGAGGCCATCGTCCTGAGGAAGAAACCTCTCTTTGATACCACTGACACAAGAAGGACGTGGTAGGTTGATCACCATCTCCCTAACCGATTGTTTATTGAATCCACGAAAAGAAAAAAAGAGAGGAAATTAATTTCGAATAATTGTTTTTTTATAGATTGAATGAATAATTAAAAAACATAATTACCTTTCTTTAAATAATAAAGTAAACCCTAAATTCGTACTTAACAGTAACTTGCAAAGGAAGAAAAGAATCATATACAATTAGAAAAGAAACAGAAAAATGTGCGCAAATTGTATAACGCCGGGCGTCGTCTTCCTTCCGCTGATACGAGCAATCTATATATCTGATTGCTACGAAACTTTGTGGTTTTGCTGACATCGACGTACTCTTTAAGATAGTTGGCTCAAATTCTCCATATTAGTACCAGTGAGCCACCTGGACCATCTCCAGTTTTAGTGGGCAGAATTCAGAACTTTCTGGACAGTTTGTATAATTTTGGATACCATAATCAATCAGTAACTCGAATAGACCTGGAATTTATTGAGTTTTCTCAGCGTTAAGCAACTGTACGAAATGGACGGAACGGATCATCATAAATGATCAAGATGAGCCGCACAAGTTGGGTCGAAATTCAAAAACGGAAATAACAATTTCCTGTTTTGGTTGAAGCTCCAAAATCGAAAATTCCTTAGTTTCCTATTGTTTTTCTTCCTGTTCATCTCCCGCAGGAAGGTGCGTGATCCACGCCCTTGATCATGGGGTTCTTCCCCTACATCAAATATCTAGTTGATCGATTGAAGGAAAGCTATGGATGAGGTTGTTTTATAGTTGTTGATTGTTGGGAACATAAGCCATCCATAGTAGGGCCCACCAGACTAACGGACCGAATATTGATATATCACCCTGCCAAGTGTGCTGCGCAGAGATGGCTTTATCATTTTGATCCGGGGCTCTACATGTATGCACTTGGCCCCCGTCTGATGGTCATATATGCCTAATCTAAGATATAGTCCGAACCGTTCAAGGCAGTTCACATGGCATATTCGCAAAGATCAATCCAAACCATCCAATCGGCAGGTCTGATTGTATATGAACTGTAATCCATCTGCCCAGCGAAACTGTTCTTTTGATCTCCAACGTTCAAAATCAGACGGCAATGATCGTCTAGCCAGTAGGGCTGTCAACAGGCCGGGCTTGAGATGGGCCGAGGTCTGTTCAAGCACACCCACAAAGTGAAATCTGGGCCCAAGCCCGGCCTCATAATGAATATACACAGCCCGAACCCGACTGGAACCCCAATTGTGTGCATGATATGTCTATTCATTAGTGTGCACCTCGTGCATCATATGCAACAAAAATCCCTTGAAATCCAAATCATAAACAAAGACAGAAACAGGCCCGTTTATAAACATGTTGGGCCCAGCCATCAGGTCTAGTATTCCAGCCAAAGCTCCACCTGAAGCGGGCCAGGCCTGAGTTCCCAATGGGCCATCCTGGCTCATTGACATCCCTACTAGACATTTCATGATTTTAGGCTATGCTTCATTAACCATTTGGGCCGGCCACGAAAACAGAGGGGGTGTATCCATGGCTACTTGCAACTCTTAAGGTGGATTGACAGTAGCTAAGAAAAATTGAACTTTTGAATGAGAGCCCCACCCACAAGCCTAGCTGAAATAGTACAACATCCGGGCCCAAGCTGGCCCAAAGCCCGTCAGGTAGACAGACATAATTAGTGGCAGTATATGATGAATCAAAACTCAGTTTAGGAGTGCGACTCGCATGGGTCGTCCAACCCAGCGGCATCCTAGCATGATATGCACCAGATTCCTAGAGGCATATCATCAAAGAAGCTTCCTTGACCAATAGGATAGATTAAGAAAACAGCGGTGGCAGCTGCAATAGGAACTGAATATGCAACAGCATTTCAAGGGCGCATACCCAGACGGAAACTAAGTTCCCAGTACTCACGACCCATGTAGCAAGCTCACCAAGTAATATATATGCATCTAGGGTGGTGATTGAGTCAGGTTGTGATCGGCCTGGGCTGACCCATTACCAACTGGGTCGAGAATTCAGACCCATGTTCACTATCAACTAAGCCGGACTCAAATTTAAACTCATGCCCAGCTAAAAAAATTTATTAAGCCCAAGCCCTACTCAACTTGTTTACTTACACGGCATGGTGGAGGGGTTGGATTTACATATACAACATGGTGGGCCCCACAGGTTGATAACCCTTACACATAAAAAGAGAAGCCCAATAAAGAACTCCGGTGGGCCACTACCAACGTGAACAATGTAAAAAATTGCCCCTAAAACTTTTTAGTTCATGTGTCATGGATCCCGAGTTTTCAAACTGGCTGAATTTTGTATCTTCACTTCATCCTAGTTTGTTACGCCTAATCAACGGGTTTGATGAAAGATACACACCATGTTGATGAAACCCATACAAACCTAATGGTTGGCAATCCATTTCCATTGTTTCTCATCGAATAGCCCACTGGAGATGTAGATCTCACAGATTTTATTATTATTATTATTATTATACACGGGTCCTAACTTGATCCATGGCATCAATTTTACGTATTGACTGACCCCACAAAGCTTGGGTGTTTTAAAGGATCTGGGTGGAATTGTAAGGGTGTCAGTGGGCCGGGCCATGTGCTGTCGAAGCCTGGCCCATATTCTCGAACATAGGCCCAAGCTTGGCCTAGGCCTCTATCGGCCAAAATAGTATAGCCTGAGTCTTGCTCGACATTTTTCGCTAGGCCCAAGCCGGAGCTTGAGAGAGAGAGAGAGAGAGAGAGAGAGAGAGAGAGTTAGATCCTACATGGGAGACTATTTTCAATTTTAAATCATAGCTGAATCAAATTTAAATATTTACTTCTAATTTTGAGTTATCTTTATTATTATGTTATTATTTAACTATAGGTTATCATTGGCATTATTGTGGTGCTTATATAAGAGAATGCAATGTAGTTCCTATGGGTAGAAAATAACAATAAATTTTTTTCTTGTCTTTTCTCCTATCTCTCCGGATTATCATCTTCCTTGTTCTCTTCTAATCATTCTGTCTTCTTTCGTACTTCTTTCAATTTTAATCTTCTTCCTTGTTCAAACATTCTACCTCATACACCCTGTTAAGATACACAACATTTGGTATTAGAGAATACCAATCTATTTTACGTAGGAAAGAATGTGGCGAGGTCGATCACCATCTTCCTTAGGGAATAACTTCCTTGAATCCACAAGGGCTCTCTCAAATTCATGAGAGAAGAAATGACAAAAGTTGGAAATTTTATTGAATAATAAGAGTACTAACCCTAACAATGAATTTTAAAAGTGTTTAAATACTCTAAGCAAATCTTAAAACATAATCAAAAAATTACTAAGCAAATAAAGAAACAAAACTTAAAAATGCGCAAAACTATTGTCATCCGTCGATTATGGTCGGTCAACCGACCCGAGCTTTTGGGCGATCGGTCGGTCAATCAAAAGAGCTGGCCGATCGATCAAAATAGCTCAAAAGAGTCCAGAGACCAAATATGAATTTTTGGGATAGTTTCGAGGTCGGTTGGTCGACCGAAAAGGTCCAAAAGTGTCCAACAAGCTTCTAGACTTCCTGGCGTAATTTCAAGTGACCGACTAGGATCGGTTGGTCGATCGAACTATGCTGATTTCTACTAGCATCTCTTGGGCTCCTTCCTTCGATCTATCTGAACCATAAATGCGCCTGTGACCCGTTCTACGTCACCCATACACTTGTAATGATTATGGTCTAATGGGCTCCTTCCTTCGATTCTCCCAGGTATGCCAATCTGAAGTTTCTAATGACTATTAGGGAAATTACTCTTCAACAAATTCAATAAACATAAGATGAGAGAAACACTAAACATATCTAAAGCATATCACATGTCTAATCTAGGACCCTTAGTCACCATGATCAATGGGTAAGATCTACCCAATCACATCAATTTGGTTAGTGGATTAAGGGACAAATGGTTTTTAGAGCAATACTAATTCCAGCATAGACCCTAGCCTTAGGTATACTGATGCCCTCAAGTAGCTTCAGAGCCTTGTGGAGTCAGGTGTAAGACTTTTAGGTGTGATAGGGTTCCTTCATAAAATTGCATTGTACTACTAGCTTGAGGACCCAACACATTGTTCCCATTTGTGTGGCCATATAAGTCTTTTATAATAATGATATTTTTTTATGTACGATGAAGATAAGGTTTTTCACCTTATAGATGGAGTGGATTTCACACATACGTACAGTAAGGACCCATGAAACTTTGGGTGTTAGGATAAAAATTGTAGATTATTAAGAGTACGCATATAAACTATAAATAACAATATATATACTTAAGCTACATGGGCAAATATACCTTAATTTGGAAATGAAATAGGTTAAATCTCTCCCTCTTTCTATAGTAATATAGACAACCTTCCTCTATAACGTGGTGTGTTGGCTGGTCTCAAACACAGGGGTCCGGCCACAACCCTATCGATAGGATGGGGATGCCCACCATTAAAACCTTCCATATTGCATTCAAGGAAGTTTTTATATATGCCATGCAATCCACTCATCAAATGTGCCCCACCAGAATGTTGGAAGAGCCTTTAATCTATACTTTACAAGTGTTGTCGACCAACCAACTAGATTGGTTGACTAACCGAATTAACCAGGAAAGTACAGTTGGTCTCTAGAAAGTTTCGGGCGTTATTGATCGACCGACAGTTGGACGTAGATCGACCGACCGACAGAGGGCCGACGACGGCCAATTTTGGGACTCGACTAGCCGACAAGACTCATATTTCAACAGAACTCTCTGGATGTTTTTTCTGTTGTGTCGACTGGCCGATCGTGGGCATCGACTGGTTGACCCGACGGTCGGTGATTTACGTAGATATGTAGTTTTGCGTAAATTGTTTCTATTTTTTATTTGATTGCTATTTAAGCAGGGTGTAAGATTAGGATATTCCAATTCGTTCTTAATTCAATTAGGGTTTTCGGTGAGAGTTTTGAGAGAGAGAGAGAGAGAGAGAGAGAGAGAGAGAGAGAGAGAGCTTGAGTTTTCTCTTGGGGCTTTGCTTGTGGGTTGATCATCACTTGTAAACTTCTAAGATTCATAGTGTAATTCGTTTTATGCGATGGTTTTTTCCACATAAAATTGAATTTTATTTTGCATGAGTTTACTTGTGTGTGTCATGTGGTGCTTGTTTGATTCTACTCTATGCTTCTGCGAGGTTCCCAACAAGTGCTATTAAAGATAACGTTGGGGAACAGATTCAAATATAAGAGAGTGTCATGGCATTTAGCATGAAGTTCGATGTAGAAAAGTTCTTCGGTAAAAACAACTTTGAATTATGGAATGTCAAGATGGAAGGCCTCATAGTTCAGCAAGGGCTCGAAGACGTACTCTTTAGAAATTAACTTAAAACTATGAAAGAAGAAGAATGGATCAAACACGATAAGAAGGCCAAGATCTCAATTCAATTGTGCCTAACGGATGACGTCCTCTATAACATCATGAGGGAGAAGACGACAATTGATACATAGGCTAAACTAGAGAATATCTATACGAAAAAGTTTTTAAAGAATAGGTTGTATCTGATGCTGCAATTGTTCAACCTGAAGATGGCGGAAGGGACTAATGTTGAGGATCACATCGACACTTTTAATAGGTTCGTTTGCAAGTTGTTGAACATAGGTAAACAGATGAAGGATAAATACCAGGCATGCATCCTGTTGAATACTCTCCCAAATTCATATGAGTCGTTTAAGGACTCCTTGTACGTAGGAAGAGAGACCATAACTGTTGAGATCGTCATCTTAACCTCTCAGTCGAAGGCCATGAGAAAGAAGAGCGGTGACGTAAGGCTATCTTCTTATACACTGATTACGAGAGGGAAGAATTCTTATTAGGATACTGGATTTTCTCGTTCGAGATCTAAGTCCAAGGGCAGGGGGAAGAGCAAGTTGAAGTGTTGGGCATGTGGCCAGACAAGGCATATGAAACGAGATTGTAAGAATCCCAAGAATAAAAAAGATAAGACATGAGAATCTACAAGGGAGGTCAATACTGTATAATTATCTAAGAGCGGCAATGATGTGTGCAAGGACTTGACGGTGTCAAAGATGGGATCTCTTAACAATGAGTGGGCCATGGACTTCGGAGCCTCATATCACATGTGTCCTGATCGGAGCACATTTGCTTCAAAGAGTATAAGGGTGATTTGGTATTTCTAGGTGATGACTACGCCTGTAAAGTTATGGGGACTGGATCAGTACGCATCAAAATTTTTGATGGAATCGAACAAACCTTGACGGAAATAAAGCACGTTCTCAAGTTGAAAAAAATCTAATTTCTCTTGGTGCATTTGAGGCGTTGGGGTGCAAGTTCAACGGTTTTGATCAATTTTACAAGGTTTTAAAAGAAGCTTTTGTTATAATGAAAGGATAATGACATGGAAACATTTATAGGTTGATTGAAAATACTTCATTGGGTGGAGCTACAACGAATGTAGTGAATTTCATGTCTGCACGTATATGACATGTATGCTTGGGCCACATAAGCGAGCGGGGCATGAATGTACTTTCCGATCATTCTTTAATTCTAGTTTTTAAATGTATAGACTTTAGTTTATGCAAACATTATATGTATGATAAACAGTCTATACTATCATTTAAAATAGAAAAACATGTTTTTAAAAGGGTGCTTGAGTATGTTCATTCAGATGTATGGGGGTTTTCGCCCATAGTTTTTGTTGGGGGGTCATTATGGTTCGTGTCATTTATTAACGACTATAGTAGGAAGGTATGGGCTTATTTTTTGAAAAATAGATCTAATGTTTTAACCACTTTTAAGCATTAGAAAGTTATGGTGGAAAATTAGTCAAGGTAAAAGTTGAAAGTGTTGAGAATCAATAACAATGGAGAATTCGCTTCAAGGGAATTCAATTGGTATTGTAAGGACGAAGGGATCATGAGTCACAATATAGTACGCTAGACACCAGAGTAGAATGGTGTGGTAGAGTGGATGAATCAGACTCTCTTGAAAAGAGCCCGGTGCATGTAAAACAATGCTGGGTTGGCGAAGAGCTATGGATTGAGGACATTAACACGGATTGTTAACTGATAAATTGGTCACCTTCTACGGTTATTAACTATAAAATCCTAGAAGAAGTGTGGAGTGTAAATGACTACTCATGTTTGGTTAAGAGGCTTACTCTCAGTATCATTAGTTGAGAAAGATAAAGTAGACCAAAGGGCTAGAAAATATATCTTTGTGGGCTATGGTGATGGTGTGAAGGCTTACAGACTGTACGGCCCTATCACACGAAAAATTACTTTGAGCTGTGATGTTAGATTTGATAAGGGATCTCTGTTTCAAAAGGATGTGCCAAAGGAACCGAAAAAATCAGAAGTTGTTGACATTCAAATTGACAGAGATAAGACATATATAGGCCAAAATTGAGATGCAAGCATAAGTATAGGATCAGGTGAATTAGCCACCAGTGTGAAGAAATTTTCTTAAAGATCGCATATCATCAGTGAGGTATAGAGATAACTCGAACGTTGCATTCACCCTTATCACGGATGAGGGGGATTCATGTACTTTTTAAGAGGCACTTGATGGTGTAGATATTGAAAAGTGAAATACAGTAATACAATACGAGATTGACTCTCTGTACAAGAATGTTACATGGGAGCTGGTGGAGCTTCATATGGGCCGAAAAATGATTAGGTGTAAATGACTTTTTCGGAAGAAACATGATAGGTACAAGGTGAAATTGGTGGTGAAGGGATATGCTCAGTGAGAAAGTGTCAACTTCAATAAGATATTCGTTCCAGTTGTGAAGAAAGTATCTATTAAATTCATGTTAGCTTTGGTTGCTCAACATGACCATAAGATGAAATAGATGGATGTAAAAACTGCTTTTTTACATGAACATGGATAATACATATACATGAATGGACACCATTTCCTTACGCTTATAAAGTTATGCTTGTGTACTTTTACTTAGAAAAAGGCTCTTACATGTATATTTTGAAGTTGCACTCCTTTGGAGGATGTTAAACATCATGTAGATACTTTTTTTCTTTTTTGTGTTATTTCTAACTCTTTTTTTTAATTATTTTATATTTAAACAAACAAACAAACAAAAAAGAGTCACCACTTGTTCAAACTTAGCCCAGCTTAGTTTGAAATTTTCAACTAAATCGATCCTGGCTTGAATCGGATTTTTTCTGAAAATTAAACTCAGGCCGCATGGGTTGGCCCAAAACCAAACTGGGTCGATCTATAAACTGGGGTAGCACAAAAACAAGCCAACCCAAACTAGCATTAACTCGGCCCGACCCGGATCATTGCCCACCTCTATTCTCGACATTGAAATAGATAGCGAACGGAAGAAGTGCATGTTGTGGTTGTCTCAAGCTGAATACATTGGAAATGTATCAATGAAGTTTGTGATAGACAAGTCCGAACTGATTAGCGTTCCCCATGCGACTTACTTCAAGCTTTCTTCAAAGCAATGTCTTAAATCAGATGAAGAAAAGCAGGTTACGTCTCATGTGCCTTATTCGAGCGTAGTGAGTAGCTTAATGTATGCTATGGTTGTATGAGACCAAATATTTCACAAGCTATGGGTATTATTAGCAAATTTATGTCTAACTCCAGCAAATAACATTGAGAAGCTGCGAAATGGCTACTTTGATTTATTTGGGGTACGCAAGACTACGTCTTGACATTCGTAAAGTCTAAAGACAAGTTGATTGGGTATGTGGATTCAGATTGCTCAGGTAGTGTGAACTGTAGGAGATTGACTTCAGAATACTTGTTTGTGTTAACTGGTGGAGCGATTAATTGGATGTCCAAGCTTCGGTCAATGGTGACTCTTTCCACTACTGAAGCGGAGTACACGATGGTGATAGAACTGTTTAAGGATGCTGTTTGGTTGAGGGGGCAAGATAAATTAGTTGGGGCTTCAACAGGAGGCTATGCCGGTTAATTGTGATAGTGTAAGCGCTATAAATTTGGCTAAGAACTTAATTTATAACTCTTGTACTAATCATATTGATGTGCGTCACCATTTTATCTGACAGGTGCTTGAGGAAGGCGATGTAACTCTGGAAAAGATTCACACTAGCGTGAATCCGGCGAACATGGTCACCAAGGTAGTTCATGTAGAGAAGTTCCAAGTTCTGCGCAACTTCTCTGGGATTGGCAAAGACAGAATGAAGACAAAATGTGCACAAGAAGTGGTGAAGCTATGATTGAAGTATAAATGATGAATGAAACAAAGGAAGATGAGGAGTTGGTGATTGAAGCCTAGATGGATATTGTTGGAGGAGCCTTCAATCTGTACTTTATAAGTGTTGTCAACTAATCGACCAAACTAGCCGACCGACCGAATTAACCAAGAAAGTGCAGTTGGTCTCTGGACACTTTCAGGCGTTGTCGATCGGCCAATAGTTGGACGTCGACCGGCCGATAGAGGGCCAGCAACCGGTCGATAGTTGGACATTGACCAGCCAATAAGACTCGTATTTCAGCAAAACTCTCTAGACAATTTTTTTGTTGTGTTAGCAGGCCGATCATGGGAGTTGACCGGTCGACCTGATGGTCGGTGATTTACGCAGATACGTAGTTTTGCGTAAATTATTTCTATTTTCGGTTTAATTGCTATTTAAGTAGAGTGTAACCGAGATTAAGGTATTCCAATTCGTTCCTATTTCAATTAGGGTTTTGGGTGAGATTTTAGAGAGAGAGAGAGAGAGAGAGAGAGAGAGAGCGAGCTTGGGTTTTCTCTTGAAGCTTTTTTTTATTAGTCATGCAACGCACCCACCCTGTTAGCTACGTAACGCACCCACACGATTAGTCACATTAGGTACCCACCCACCAGTTGGGGTTAGTGTGTCTCCTTAACACTTGAACCTGAGACCTGTTGTTGAAACGCTCAGGTTAGTGTCTTTTGGGGCTTTGCTTGTAGGTTGATCATTTCTTGTAAACTTCTGAGATTGTAATCTCGGTTCACTTTGTGCCGTAGCTTTTCCCTGTAAGGGTTTTTCCACGTAAAATCGAATTATCTTCTGCATGTGATGTGTGTGATGTCTGTCCTGTGGTGTTTGTTTGATTATACTATCTGATTCCGCGAGGTTCCCAACACAATGAATGGACATTCCAAATTTCAGGGTGGGCCCAGCATTTGAATTTTAACTGTTGTTAGCCTGATTTTACATGGCATGGCCCACATGAGTTCTAACTTGGCTAGATTTTTGGACTACAAGGATAACACGAGGAAGATAACGTGAGGGATGGATAGGATGTCATGCACACATCATGTGGCCCCATGCTCCGGCTAGTAGAAGAAGCTCATTCATCTTATTCTATAACACAGTGTAGCTGATCATTCACGGCCCACATCCAATCCATCCATTAAGTGTGTTCTTTCAAGTTCACAAGCACAAAATGGGCTCTCATATTAGATGGGTGAATGAGAGAGAGAGAGAGTCTGACAAGAAAGATTTGTTTAAAATAAACCAAGGGAGGTGCTTTAAACCAAGGAATCTCAACCCTAATAGACTGTGACCAAAGAAATATTTGTTTAAAATAAACTAATCTCAATGCTAATAATGGCAACAATAGTAGAGGAAATAGGGATGATCTCATGGTCGATGGGTTTTTGCACAGGGCCATCCTCATGCTGCTGACCTCTTGGACGGTTGAAAATTATTCGTTGGTTAGACGGTCAGTAAGCAGTCCAATCAATTGGCCCCATGGAGAGTGGATTGGGTGAGACCCCGGCCTCACCCAAGACGATGCAGCCCTTATCATGGGGCCCACCTTGATGTATGTATTCTATATCCATAGGAAACAATGGTGATTGACCATTAATGGGCCACAAAAGTTTTGGATTAAGCTGATTTTTGTTTTATCTCTTAATCCAGGTTTACGTGACCTTATCAACTGGTTACAAAAACCTTACAGTGGTCCCTAGTAAGGTTTTAATGGTAAGGCATTCAATCACCACTGACTCCTATTGTATGGTCCACCTGAGATTTGGATCTTCTTAATTTTTGGACTCATGCCCTAAAACGGTCTTGCAATCCTAGTGTACAGTCCACCCGAGATTTGGATCTTCATTTTTGGATTCATACACAAAAATGTTCTGGCAAAACAGATGAATGGCGTGGATATAGAGTACATACATGAAGGTGGGCCCTATGGTAAGGGCCGCACCTTCTTGGAAGAGGCCAGTCGCACCTAATCCTGTCGCTTGGGCACGAGTATCTTTTGTTTGTAGCTGACACGGTATCAGAATGAAATCAGAGAGCTGAGTTGCTTTAAAACAAAAGAATCTCAACGCGCAATGGATGTCGACAACGATTAAAGAACTAAATAATTAATTAGCCTTGATGCTTCTTTTCTCAATTTTACAAGTGTGCGTTTGGTTGCACCAATTGCCATCACATTTCATTATTAATAAGTCTAGTTAAGTTTAAAATATCATGAAATTTGGTGCTACCTGCAGCTAGACTAAAATGCCTTTTGGGGCTCACTGAGGGATCTGGTCATTTCATGAAGTGGGGCCCTCCTTCTATCTGTTTTGGCCTCGAAGATCAGATTGGCCAACTCATCATGCGGGATCTGTTGGCCTTTCTTTCATGGACCTTCCATTTTCGTCATGCACACTTGGCCTGATTAATGGTGGATTATGATTTGGGCATGTGATCTCATACAGCGTACGTTCCACGTTGACTTGTGCATTTTAAATCTCCACTCTGCATAAAACGGAAGTGGATTACGTCCTGCCCAGAAGGAAACTGGTCCGGGCAGGGGCTGTGTGGGACCCAATGTGAATGGATTTTATCCATGCTGTTCATCCATTTCCCCCCCCCCCCCCCCCCCCCCCCCCCAATCATTTTAGTATATAAGCCCCAAAACAAGGCAGATCCAAGGCTCAAGTGGACTATCCCACATAATGCCATCAAACTTATTCATGAGGTCACATAGACCCGGATGGAAGGAAAAGGCAAATGTTAGCTTTAACCAAAACTTATGTGAACCCTAGAAGTTTTTAATTGTGGGTGATCAAACCCCATTGTTTCCTTCATGTGGTCCACTTGAACTTTGGATTTGCCTCATTCTTGGGCTCATGCCTTACAATGATCTAGAAATGGATGTACAGTGCGGATATAACACATACATCATGATGGTGACACAGTCATGTCAACACCCCACGAGGATGTGGTGTTCTACAATGTGGGGAGCGGAATAGGTGAGATCTGGCTTCACCCTTACTGTGGGCCCCACCTTGATGTATGTATTCTATCCATGCTGTCCATCCATTTTTTTCAGATGATTTAGGGTATTATCCAAAAAATGAAGCAGGTCCAATTATCTGGTGGACCATACCATATGAAATAGTGGTGCTTGAACACACTGCCCTTAAAAACTTCTTAGGGCTCACCTTAGTGTTTTGCATTGTTTATTTGCTATCCAATCTATTGATAAGGTCACATAAATATGGATGAAGGAAAAAGTATAAATTAAAAATCATCTTGATCCAAAATTTTTGTGGCCCACAATTCAATCATCACCCTTTCCTCTAGCATGGTCCACTTTAGATTTGGATCTGCTTAGTTTTTTGGCTCATACCCTAAAATGACACGTAAAAATGGATGCCATGGATGTATAATGCATACACCAAGGTCGGTTCCATGGTATGGGTCACACCAGCTTGGGTGAGGCAGGGACGTACATATCACGCAATGCACCCGCATGGTTAGTCACACCACACGATGCACTATTCACAGGTGGGGTTAGTGTTTCTCCTTAGCACCCCAACCTGAGACCTGCTGTGGAAACTCCTAGGCATCTTCCAGCTGGGCTACCAGGCAAGACCTGAGACGGTTCCTAGACCTGGCGTGGATGAACATCAAGCAAAGTACAATATTGATAAGTCAATCTTATCAGTCCGTCTGGTGGCCTTAAAAGGAACAGGAAGATTTTTAAAAAAATGCCAATTACATACAGTCATCTGCTAAATTCATTGCTAGATACGTGTGATGGGGTGATTTTAACGAACCCAATCCATCCCTGCCACATGGATGGTGAATGTTAATTTAAAAAAGCGGTCCATGCAATTAGCAAAGTTAACGTGGACCACACCTATGTTCATGTGGACCCACCTATTAAATTGATGAACAGCTGAGATAGGGCAAAAAGGGAGGGCAGTACCATCATTTAGGGCTGATTTGTATACCATGAAATAAGTTACTTTTTCTACTTACAGCAGTAGAGAGTAGATAAGTAACATTTATTTATTTTTTTACGCACACACTCGCACCCCACATACACATTCATGCACTCACACCACAGTAGATAAGTAATTATCTGAGATAAGTGTGGTTTATGATCAATTATAAGTTGTTGTTTTTTTTTTTATATAAAGTTATGTAATCACTTCTGTTTCATAAGTAGAAATCAAGTTAAGCTAATCAAGGTATAAGTAGCTTACTTTTAAGAAACTTAAGATCCTAACACCCCCTTAGCAAAGGTAAAACCATAGAAGGGGTCAAACAGTAACATCTGCGGTTGACCAGAAGTAAAACTGACTTTTCCCTATTTAATGGCTGCAACCATTGCATCCGTTAGTGCAAGCAGTTGCAGGAGTTATGTGAAATAGTTTGGTAAATAATTTAAAAGTGAGAGGTTTTTGGTACATGGCTGAAAAGATGGCAGCCATTTTGAAAAATCCCTCTTTCGGTTTTACGGTGCACAGAGAGAGAGAGAGAGAGAGAGAGAGAGAGAGAGGGGCATCAAATAAGACTCGTCTCTTCTATCTAGAGCTGGGCACAAACCAAGCCAGCTCGAAAACTCAGCTCAAATTGGTTTGAAAATGCCTGGCTTGGATTGGTTTGAACGTATGGGTCAAGCTGGTTTGAAGAAATAAACCAAGCTCAAATTAGGACAGTACCAACTCAGCTAAACCCGAAGCCCAATTTGACTCAGCTTGAATCGACTAGTAGATTGTAAGTGCACTGTTTCCGGTGGTGTGATCTACTGGAGCTTTAGATATGATATGATTTCATTTTGGGATCATGTCCGAAAATGATATGTAAAAATGGATGGACGGCGTGGATAATACATATACATGATGACCTCAATAATATATAATACATATACATGAATATTGCTTTCTTGCACTTGTAAAATTATGCTACATGAGCCGATTCTAGCTTGAACTAGATTTTTTTAGAGCAAATCAAACTTGGGCCAGCCAGCTCGAAATTCAAAACGGACTGATCCACAAACTAGGTGGCACAAAAACAAGCCAAGCCAAACTAAGGCTAACTCAGCCCGGCCGATATCGTTACCCACCTCTACTTCTATCCTTCTCTCTTCTCAGGAGGTTAGGAATGTTACCCGTTATCACATGGCCACACGTGTACAACACTAAGAAATGGTGAACTCACACCATAAAGAGTGACCTCTATAAAACGGCCCCTCAAGAAAACGATGCTATGATGTCTTATACTTTGATGAGATTCAACATCATGACTCAAGATCTTGCTCATCAGATAAGCTCATGGTGGCCACAAGAGATCAACGGTCCCAAAACAGCACTCGCATTTTCCTTTACACTTTGTCTGATCTCTTGGTACACGTGGGTTATGTTCAAGAGATCACGTAATAATAGGGAGCCTCCTTTGCCACCTGGCCCAAGAGGCCTACCGTTGATCGGCAGCCTCCCATTCCTGGATCCCGATCTGCACCGTTACTTCACCAAATTAGCCCAGACCTACGGCCCCATCATGAAGATACAACTAGGTAGCAAGCTATGTGTCGTATTGAGCTCACCAAGCCTAGCTAAGGAGGTCCTCAAGGATCACGACGCCATCTTCGCCAACCGCGATGTCCCCGCTGCAGCAGAGATGCTTACGTATGGTGGGATTGACATCGCTTTTAGTCCCTACGGCCCAGATTGGAGGATGATGCGCAAGGTGTGCTCACGAGAGATGATGAGCCCTAAGGTGCTGGACTCGTACTACGGCCTGCGTAGACGCGAGGTGCGCCACACGGTGCGCTACGTGCGCACCCAAGCAGGCACACCGGTTAACATAAGCGACGTGGCGTTTCGAGCATCGCTCAATGTCGTGACGAGCATGATTTGGGGTGACACGCTCGATGAAGATGACAGACGTAGTGTGGGACACGAGTTTCGACACGTGGCAAGTGAGGCCATGGAGTTATTGGGTAAGCCTAACGTTTCGGATCTTTTTCCTATCATATCAAGGTTTGATGTACAAGGCGTGGTGGGTCAGATGAAGAGGGTTTGGTTGTGGTTGGATCGGATTTTTGAATCAGTCATGGATCAACGGCTGAAAATGGACAGAGGGGAAGGAGAGAGGGAAAGCAAGGACTTTTTGCAGTTGCTTTTGAAACTTAAAGAGGAAGGAGACCCTAAAACGCCCTTGACTCTCAACCACATCAAGGCCATGTTTATGGTAAATACTTCTTCTCTTGTATCAAAATAACATATTAATTAGCTTATTAGCCTTCCATTTGTCTCATACACTCTGACCCACCAGAGGTCCGGCCTAAATTTTGGGCCAGGCAGGGCACTAGCATTTGAACTGATCATGGACACCATTTTGTTAACAGGACATGGTGGCAGGTGGCACAGACACCTCATCAACGATAATAGAGTGGGCCATGGCTGAGATGATGCAGCGTCCAGAAATAATGAGAAAAGCCCAGAAGGAATTAGAAGAGGTGGTGGGAATGGAGAACATGGTAGAAGAGTCACATGTGCCAAAACTCCGGTATTTGGACGCGGTCCTTAAGGAAGTCCTACGTTTACACCCTCCGGTCGTGTTCTTGGTCCCCAGGTCACCGAGCCAACCATGCACCGTCGGTGGTTATATGGTCCCAAAGGGCACACGGGTCATAGTTAATACATGGGCCATACATAGGGACCCTGAAGCTTGGGTTAACCCATCGGAGTTTCTACCTGAGAGGTTTTATAATGCTACAAGCAAATGGGATTACAACGGCAATGATTTCCGTTATATTCCATTTGGGTCAGGAAGGAGGATATGTGTAGGAATTCCAATGGCAGAGAGGATGCTAACTTATGTGTTAGCTTCGCTCTTGCACTCGTTTGATTGGAGATTGCCGGAGGATGCAAAGCTCGATCTTTCAGAGAAGTTTGGAATTGTTCTTAAGAAAGCGACCCCGCTTGTTGCCGTTCCCACACCGAGATTGTCAAATCCGGAGCTCTACTCTTGAAATAAGTCTAGATTGGACTCTTAAATCTATTAATTTTAGAGTGGAAGTATTATTCACCTTACATTGTAGTTTGCTTATGCTAATGTGTAGTGTTTGTTGTGGGAGGCCGAGTAATTAACCTTTGTGGCGAACATGGAACTTCCCTGTTGTGCACCTAGTTTTTAGATGTGGGGGCCATGGTTGGTAATTATCCGAGCCATTGATCTAATGGCCCATCATAGATGGACCATGCCCAAAGAATCTCCCCAATTGGTCAACTACCATAACCTTTCCATTGATAAATGGGTAAGAAGAAACTCACCTGCACTCCTTATTCAACAAAAAAAGAAGAAGACCATTAATATTCAATGGTTCGGATCTTCTAATTTGGGAGATTTTTGGGCATGGTCTATTCATAATTAGGGCTATCAAATGAATAGCTTGTATAAACCAACCACGGACCTTACATGTACAAACTATGTACACAACAACAAAGAAGTTCTGAGTTGGTTGCAAAAGGAATCTTGGCCTCTTGTTTTTATTATTGTGTCATTGTCTTACTTGTTTTTGTGCCATTATATTATGGGTTTGGTTCAATATTATACACCAGAAAATAGCAATGTAAGACTTGCTTATATAAAGGGGATTAAGTTATTTCCTCAACTCTTTCGGTGTAAAATGGTTACAAATTTCTCTCCTTAAGAACTCATAATGTTATGTGTAGGCCTTCTTTTACTACTCCTTTTCTGGTCAATTGTGAGATCCTTGATGAGCTCAGGTTTTTCAAAGAATTCTTGCAAAAATATTAGGAGTGGGTCTTGCTAGCTTGTATTCGAAGTTAATGGTTCGGATATGGGCCCAAGTTTAAGTCCACTTGATAAATGGGTACATCTTGTGCTGAGGTTTTGCATATTTGTCTACTAAGGTCAGACCCAAAACAAAGAGCAAGCACATTTATGATTTAATGAGCATGATTGGGCTTGAAATTGGAGGCCTGATACTGAATTGGATGTGTGAGTGATGAGTTTTGGCTGGATTAGTGATGCAGGGAAGGGTGTGGGAACGTGAAGGGAAGAGCACCATCTTCTCTGTGTGATAAGAACCTCGAATCCGCGAGAATTAAGGAAATTTGAAATATTGTATTATGTCTGTCACTAAAACGAGATTACAAGGCTAGAAATAATAAAATGAAACCCTAATTAAGAGTCCTAATGAAAATAAACAAAAACTTTTTCAAAATAGTAAAACTTATAAAAATAGAAAGTTCTAACTTAATTATGCGGGATGATTCTTGGCACAATAAGAAACAAATCCTAAGAAGACACTACGCACTAAAATTCTAAGGATAAAGAGATACACCTAATCTAAAAACTCATTAATAATAGTAAGTTTTTCAAAAAACTTTAATTTTAAATAGGAATGAGTCATTTTTTCATGAAACACAGCAACATGACCTGCGCATGCAGGTTGGTTGGCCCTAAATGGTCTGTTCCAATCAAAATTCATAACTTATGTGTCCTATAGCTCATCTTAGATCAAAAGTTATGGCCGTTTTACCATGTCGCACTTCGAACAATAATTTCTCCCTTTCAGGATGAATCTCCATGATTCAGAAGTGCTTGTGCCAGTTACGTCAAGTTCCATGTAGGATTGGGCCTAGATCTGATGGTCTACTTCTGTTCAGGCTTCTTTCGGTCCATCTGTGCTATGAATAAGTCTGCAGCTTGCTATACATCAATTTGGTTTAGGCTAACTGTGGCCTAACTAGGACTTGGCACGTGTCAACCCTGAAATTCAACACACGTGTGCAGCCTGCTTGATGTTTAGATCAACCTAATTTATTTTAGGTCTGGTGCATGTTCAAGGTGGACCCACCTAATACAAGGTGTAGATCCTGCGTGTATCTTGGAATACTGTCAAGGATATAATTGCTAGGATACATGGAGTTGGGTCATCAGCGGTGTACTATTCATCTAGCCAGCACTTTGGTAAGTCGTCCCGATTAAAACATTAGTATGTAGTCCGAACCGTTCAAGACATTGTCCACATGACATACACACAGAGATCAATCTAAACCGTCCAGTCCAGCAGGTCTGATTGTATATGGACTGCAAAGCGCAAGTCCAGTGAAACTGCTGTTACGATCTCCAATGCCCCAAATTAGACAGCAATGTTGTTCTAGGGCTGTCCAACCATGACTACTAAGTATAGGCCCAAGCCCGGCCCATAATGATTATACACAGCCCAGAGATTATACACAACCAAAATCAGATGGTCGGATGATCGTAAGCATCTGATTTTGGTTGTTCTCAAAGCAATGGTAGTAAATTGAAATGGTTGACAGTTCAATATCCGTGGACGGACGGATCTGAACCGATCAAGACAGCGTCCACATGGCATATACACAGAGATCAATCTAAACCGTCCAATCGGCAGGTCTGATTGTATATGGACTGTAGAGTCCATGCCCGGCGAAATTGTTCTTTTGAACTCCAAGCTCAAAATCAGACAGAAATGATCTTCTACCCAGTAAGGCTGTCAACAGCCCGGGCTCAAGCTAGGCTGAGGTCTGTCCAAGCAGGACTTCAATGTAAAATCTAGGTCGAAGCCCAGCCATTATGATTATACACAGCCGGAGCCGAAGCCAGAGCCCCCCACTTGTGAGCACGATATGACCGTTCATTAGTGTGCAATATCATGCATGATATACAACAAAAATGCCTTTGAAATCCAAAATGGGTGGGGCGTGAATGGGTTCAAGTCGGGTTTACAGGCACTTAAACAAAGCCCGATGCTGAGCAATGTGTTGAGTGGTCGGAAAGCAACATGAGCAAAGATGAGGATGTGGAAATAGGTATATTGTAATGGCTATGAAAGATAGAATTGAGAGCTATCTCGCCAATGTTCAATGTCTTCAACAAAGGGCATTTCTACCGTGCACCCTCTTTCCCTCTCTCTCTAGCCAGCTCATTATGATTATACACAGCCGGAACCAAAGCCGTAGCTGCCACTTGTGTTAGATCGAAATTGTGGAATTGAAGTACCGTGCAGTGCATCTAGTATGGAGATTGAATAGTTCGAATATTCGACATATTTGATCGAGCCTGCAGTGCATCTAGCATGGAGATGCAATAGTCGGATATTTGACATATTTGATCGAGCCATCTATTTCTCCGATCTCAATCTTCCGCACTTGGAACTCGCTGATGAGAAAACCTAAGATCGGAATTCGTTTTATGTACATTCCGGGTTGGGGGCTCCACATGGCTTGGCTGTATAGAGTCCATGTTCTACTGTAACATTGCTATAGGCAGTTTAGACACACCACCCCTCTTTTACTGGAGAGATCACGACTGTAGTGGGGTCCACCGATCAGTCTATACGAATCTGGCATTTGTATTAAATCTGGGTCATTGATCAGTGAAGTCCACTATATAGAAAACTTACAACTTGTGTACACGATATGACCATTCATTAGTGTGCCACATCATGCATGAGATACAGAAAAAATGCCCTTAGACATCTAAAATGGGTGAGGCGTGCCTGGGTTCCTACCGGGTATAGAGGCTCATAAACAGAGCCCCGATGCTGGCTCATTTATTAACAGGATTAAATTTTAGGCTGGGCGGGCATGGCCTTTCGGCCTAGTATTCCAGCCCAAGCTCGGCCTGAAGCGGCCCTGCCCTAAAAGCCTAATGAGCCATCCTGGCCCATTGACAGCCTTACTAGCCGTCATGATCTGAGGCTATGCTTCATTAACCACGGGGACCCACGACAACAGAGGAGGTGTATGCATGGCTATCTGCAACTCTAATATACATTGATGGTAGTCAATGCAAATTAATCTATTGAATGAGCCCGGCCCATGCCTAGCCCAAATAGCTCAATGTTCGGACCCTAGCTGACCCGAGGCCTGTCAGGTGGACAGCCATAATTAGTGGCAGTATGCGAGAATTAAAACAAGTCTAGGAGTGCAACCCGCTTGGGCAATCTAACCTGGCAGCATCCTGGCATGATATGCATGCATCTAGGGCCGGTGTTTGAGTTCGGTTGTGAGTGGTCTGGGCCTGACCCATTTAACAAATAGGCCAAGAGTTAAAACCCAAGCCCAGTCCACAACCCATCTACCCCATCAACTAAACTGGACTAGAATTTAAGTTCATGGCCCATCTAAAAAAAATTATGAAAGCCCAAGCCCTACTCAACTTGTTTATTTGTGCATCATGGTTTGACGGGTTAGATTTACATATACAACTTGGGCCCCATAGGTTAAGAACCCTTACCCATAAAAAAGAACAGCCTAATAAAAAAATCCAATGGACCACACCAACGTGAGCAATGTAAAATTGCTCCTAAAAACTTCTTAGTTCACATGTGGTGGACTGCTTGAGTTTTGGATGAGGCTGATTTTTGTATCTTCACTTCATCCTGGTGAGTTACACCCGATCAACCGGTTTGATGAAAGATACAGGCCATGGTGGCCCCACATACAAACATATGGTTGGCAATCCAGCCCCATTGTTTCACGCGGATCGAAAAGCCCACCTGGCTTTTTTCTTTTTTTTTTAATCCTATAATCGAGGCCTTGGAGGTTTGAGAGTCAAGATAAGCGGCGAGCATTGGATGGCAATCGCAACACTTGTTTTACGTGGTATTAAAACACTCTTTGGGGCTTAAACTGTGGCATATGTAAAATCAGCTCCATCCATCAGGTGTATTCCTTGATGATGAGCCCTGGGACCAAAATATCATATAGATCCACAATTCAGGTGGGCCACAAACATAGGGAACAATGGAGATGGGATGCCGACCGTTGGTTTGTGTTTAGGGACAAAATTCATGACATCCAATCCATCCCTCACGTGATCTCCATCATGTTATCCTTTGAAGTCTAAAAATCTAGCCGATGATTGTAAAATCAGTCCTAAAACCTCTAATTTCACGTGGCGGGGGCCCACTTGAGCTCTGTAATAGCCTGAAATTTGAGATATCCGTTCATTCTGGTGGGGCGTATCTGATAAGTGGATTGAATGGTATATACCAAAGACGTCTCAGGATGCAGTCCGGAAGGTTTTAGAGGTGGGCATCCCCACCGTGCAGTTGGCTGTGGTGTCACTCACAGCGTGCGTGAGATCAGCCAACACACCGCGTCACAGAAAATCTTAGTGAGTCACAAATGGGTTTGGTGTGGGCCCCACACAGCTTATTGTAGAATAAGCTTATTCATGGTGTGTACCACATCAAATCCATCAAATCCATCATCTCGTTTTTTAACAAGGAATGTCAACCCTAATAGACAGTGACCTAAGAACCGTATGTTTAAATTAAACTAATTATAGGGACGCAGATTTCCTAGAGATATGATTTATCCACACCGTCAATCTATTATTCCAGATCATTTCAGGGCGTGATCCAAAAAATAAGGCAGATCCAATTCTCAAGTGGACCACACCACAATGGGGATTGAATGCCTATCATTGAAAACTTCTTGGGTCACAAAAGTTTTGGATCAAGCTAATATTTTTCTTTTCCCTTCATCCCCATCTTTCGTTACCTAATGAACATTCTTGATGGCAAATAAACATCATGGTGGGTCCCAGGAAGTTTTCAACAGGTGGGTGTCATTATCCACACTGTTTCAGTTGTGGTCCGCGTGAGCTTTGTATCTGTCTCATTTTTAGGATCATGCTCAAAAATGATATGGAAAAATGAATGGATGGCATGGATAAAACACATACATCATGGTGGGCCCCACAAAATGGGGTCACTGAATCTCTAGGCAATCCGCATCCTATCTAAATAGATAAGAAGCGTGCGGGTACATATGAGATATCTTTATATACGGTGAAGAGATAGAGAGATTTTCTTAAACTAAGGTATCTCAACCCTTTAGATGGTGACCAAAGATTTACTTAAAATAAAATAATCTCAATGTGACTAATGCCAACCATAAGAAATTATTAGGCATGGTCTCCTATGCCCTCAGGTTTCTGCACAAGGTAGTCTTCCCATTGCTGACAACCCTTTGGATGGGTTGATTTTGCGTGATAGAATGAAAATTATCCATTGGCAGGGTAGCAGATTGCATGGTGGGCCACACACCAACCGACCTTGGTCGTCTGTTGACGCGGTAAGTTCCATAGGCCCCACCATGATGTATGTGTTATATCCGTTCCATCCATCCATTTTGCGAGATAATTTTAGGGCACTAGTACAAATTAAAATGACCCAGGTCAAAACATCAAGTGGACAAGACCAGTGGGGATTAAACGCAGGGCTCTCAATGGGTCGGATCTGGATCGGATCCAACTGGATCCGGCTCCAAGTCCATATATCTATAGATGGATTCGGATCCAAAACCTGATATCCATATCTGATCCATTAATAAATTGTTAGATCCATTACCAAATCCACCCTCATTATATATATATATATATATATATATATATATATATATATATATATATATATATAGAAAAATGATGTAAATCCCACTATTTACTATGGTATGGTCGACATGGACTAAAATAATTTGTAAAACTGATGGCCGGTATGAATATAACATTTATGGTAAGGTGAAAATGAGTCGGATCTTAATTGGATTTGGATCGAACTCGGATATGCTCCTATGAATCCATATCCGATCTATTTAACTAATCGGACCTATTTTAAGATCCAAATCCGGTCCATTTAACTAATCGGACCTATTTTAAGATCCAAATCTGCACTATATGGATTCGGAGCGAATCGGGTCTCGGATCCTCCATTGAGAGCCCTAATTAAAGGTCTAACATTGAAAACTTCTTGGAGGCCACAGAAGTCCAGGAAGTTTTGGATTAAGCTTGCATTTGTGTTTTCCCTTCATCCAGGTCTCTATGACCTTGTGAACACGTTTGATCACAAAGAAACATTTGTTGGCCCTAAAAAGGTTTCAATGGCCAGTGTCCCTGTCGCATTGTTGTGTGGCCCACTTAAGGTTTGGATCTGCCTCATTTTTTGAGTTCATGCCTTAAAATAATCTTGCGAAAATTGATGGACACTACAGATATAACACATTACATCGTGATAAGGCCCACAAAACTTTGCCATGTCAACACATAATCGAGTTCTGTGGCTACCATGCAATCAGCTTCCAATAAGCTGTCCACCTAATTAGTCTTCCACATCCTTCTTTATAATTCACATGGGATTAGAGGGTGGGTTGCATGATTAACCTAGAAAAAGAAAAAGAATTAAGAAGAAATTTTTATTCAAAACAAAAGAATCTCAACGCAATAGATTGTAGCATAAGAAATAATTAAAGAACTACAGCTGGATTGGCCTTTATTCTTCTTTCTCAATTTTCTAAGGGTGCGTTTGCTTGTGTCAATTGCCAGTAATATTTCATGATTAATTAATCTAATTTGGTATAAATTTTTATGATTAATTATTCTAATTTGGTATAAAATCTCATAATATTTTATTATATTCGGTGCAAACAAACGCGCCCTTAATAAAATGCCTTTTGGGGGTTCGCCGTGGGATTTAGTCATTTCATAAAGTGGGGCCCTCCTTCCACATGTTCTGGCCTAAAAGATCAGACCGGCCACCTCATCATCCAGCCGTTGAATATAAACTGTTGGCCTTTCTTTCATGGATCTTCCATTTTCACCGTACACACGTGGCCTGCATAATGGTAGATTATGATTTTGGCATGTGATTTCATACAGCCTGCCACGTTGACTTGTGCATTTTAAATCTACACATGAAAATGGTGGATCAGCACTTATAAAATGCTAAAAATCAAATACTTAGAATAAAAAAGTTCGAATCAAGCTGTCCAAGATTGTAGGTCTATATTTCATCAACCAAAAACTACTCTCACTGATTTGTACGGTGAGCACACAGTGTTGTTTATGCGTAATCTAGGCCGTCCATACACTTAATCTACCAAGGATCAAGGGGCAGGACAAAAATACACTGTATATTCTGAACCTCAGGTGGGGTTCCAGTGAGAATCAAAGGGACGCGTACGTCCTCTCTCCCACCTTGTTCCCTATGCTGTCGCTCACCAGTGTATTGGATGGTGATGATTTTCAGGCCATGGGTGTAACGTGAGGCAATGCATCCGATGGATAGGTTAGGCTTTTGCTACTTAAACCACGCTGGGCCCCACACTAGCGCGGCACACGGGAAGCTCACGGTGGTTCCGGTACTACTAGAGAGCACCTAGAGTCAATGGATTCATTTGCGTTGAAAGTTGATGCGGATTGCGTAGGGTGAGTAAACTTTGTGGGGCCCACCGTGATTGTATATGTATATGGCAATCATGACAAACATGTGGTCAGTGACTTATCCATCGTGTGCCTGGCAGGGATTTATGTCAATCCTAACCCTCCAGATCATGGGGTCCACTGTGGATAGAGTATGTGCTGAAAATCACATCGGCTAGCTGGAGATTGCTAGCCATCTAAGTAGTGGATAGAAATGGATTCAATGGACGAGATCAGAGGTTAAGAACTTTAGAATTTATCAATTTATTTAGATCTTTTGGATATTCTTCGTTCATTCCAGCCTGTGACTGGATTGATCAAAGTGTCCATCACATATATGGTAGATGAGTCGCTGCCAGGTATTCTACCAGTAAGTGACAAATATGTAAAGCAATCCAGGTCATCCAAATTATGGCCCCAGTGGTCAGGTAATCCTACTGAACATCTTGATAGTTATGATGGACAACTATTCATACTCAACCTGCAAAATTAGATAATTAAGATGTGCAATTTTTCCCCCCTGGTTTGTAGGGGTGCTCTACCTTCTCTGGTCAATTCGACAGGCGCAATTTCTTTTCGGTCGATGTGCCCTTAAAATTTTTACAATACTACTTCCACATAGGGCCCATTAATTGTCTCATATGCCACTACAAGAACTCGGCCACTACAAGAACTCGGGGCATAGGGGGCGCATTTTTGCTGGCGGCCAGCATTTAGCACCGGCGCATAGTAGAATCGTTCGCGCTTGCAGTCGACAAGCACCGCAGAAAATCGAAGAGGTAGTTTGGGGTTTAGTTGCCGTTGCTAAAACATCTCACAAGCAAAAAAAAAAAAAAAAAAAAAAAAAAAGCCTATATCTCCCTTTATCTTTTGGCTTGATTCTCTCCCTCTCTCTCTCTCTCTCTCTCTTAGGGTTTTCCAGCAGAGTCGTTGGAGTGATTTTTAGGGTTTTAAAATCTCGTGGAGTGATTTCTAGGGTTTTCTGTTGGTAAAGTCATTTTTCTTGTAGTGTGCCATGTGTATGGTAGATTGTTAAGATTTTTTTATTATTATGGATTCCACTATGCTGCTACATAACCATGAATTAAAAAAGTAAAATACATAATGGGTGGCCCTCTCAAGTTAACTAGAAAGATGACCATCCACATATTTGGATCCAAGATTAAGATTGTTTGCTTCTAAGGATGTGGTCCCATTAATTAAGAGATGTGCTCTAGTGGTACCATTGTAATCTTATGGTAGTACTAAAGAGATGTTCTACTCAAATGATGTTTATTGTAAACTAAATCGTGAAATAAATGAATCATCTATGCCTTAATAATGGAGATTAATCAAATTAAAGTTTTACGCGCATACCTTGGTAGGAAGACATTTTTTATACTGTTGAGAGGGGATACTGTTGGAAGAGCCTCCAAACTAAGGTCCCTGTACTGTGCACCAATCGATCAGACAGTCTTGACTGGTTGGGCTAGTGTTGAGGCAGACGTGATTCTGTTGCTATTTCTCCTCTAGACTATCTTTGGGCAGGTCCGACCGGTCGGCCGTGTTACGCGTTGGCTTGCGCAACAAGTGTTTTCTTACGCTATTACGCGGTAGTGCGTAAGATGTTTCTAATTCCCGGTTAGGTGCTATATATATGGCATGAATCAGGGATTAGGAGTAATCCTAGGTGTCCAAGGTTTCCTAATTGCATTAAGAAGAGGGGAGAGTGTTTTGAGAGAGAGCTCGGGTTTTCTCTGTTTTTTCTTGCTTGTGGGCTGTCAATCTCTGTAATATTTTGTTAATCATAGTAGATCGCTTTGGGTCGTGGTTTTTTACCTGTTGAGGGGTTTTTTCATGTAAAATTGGATTGTCTCTTGTGGTTGAATGCTTGTGTAGTGTGATTGCATTGTGATTCTCGTTTGATCGTACATTTTGTTGTAGTGTTGTTCGGCTTCCACTTCCACTGTCGGCGTCCCTATTCCCAACAAGTGGTATCAAAGATAAAGTTAGGGTGGAGTAGAATTCGAATTTGAGACGAGAAAATGAGATCAAGCACAAGGTTCGAAGTAGAGAAGTTTTTCGGCAAAAATAACTTTGAACTATGGAAGGTGAAGATTGAATCTCTCCTAGTTCAATAAGGGCTTGATGAAGCTCTTGGAAAGCGACCTGAGGCTATGAAAGATGATGAGTGGACGAAGCTCGATAAGAAGGTTAGAACTTCGATCTTGTTATGCCTTATGGATGATGTTCTCTATCACGTCATGAAGGAAAATATAACAGCTGATAGAATGGCTAAGTTAGAGAAGGTCTATGCCAAGAAATCTCTAGAGAATCGCATGTATCTGTTGATTCAGTTGTTCACCTTAAGGATGACTGAAGGGACGGATGTGGAGGATCACTTAAGCATGTTCAATAGGCTAGTTTGCAAGTTGGTGAAGATAGATGAGCTGATGAAGGCTGAATATCAAGTATGCATCCTGCTGAATTCTATTCCAGATTTATATGAATCATTCAAAGACTTTGTATGCGTAGGGAGGGAGACCATCAACGTCGAGATCGTTATCTCAGCCCTCCAATTGAAGGCGATGAGAAAGAAAAGTAGTGACGTGGGTTCTCGTTCTTCCTCAGAGGTACTGATTATGAGGGGGGGAAATTCCTGAGTATAGTGGATGATATTTGAAATCGGGATCTAAGGCCAAGGGCAAAGGGAAAGCTAAGGTGAAGTGCTGGAGTTGTGGTTAGGAAGGTCACATGAGAGGAGATTGTCAGAATCCCAAGTTGAAGCAAGAGGGGTATGAAAATTCTTTTAGAGAGGGAGCCAATACCGTAGAGGACGGTGGCGATCTTTGTGAAGTTTTGACTGTATCTGGCAAGGGATCTCACGGTAATGAGTGGATCCTAAATTCAGGGGCTTTATGTCACGTTTGTCCTGACTGGAGTTAATTAACGACATACAAGGAGTATGGTGGTGAATCGGTGTTTGTGGGCGATGGTTACGCTGATAAGGTGGTGTGTATTGGTACGGTGTGCATCAGGATGTTCGATGGGATTAAATGAGTCCTGGAAGATGTGAAGCATGTCCCCAAGATGAAGATAAATGTGATTTCTCTTGATGTACTCGAGGCGAAAGGGTGCATGTTCATCAGCCGCGATCGTTGTTGTAAAGTGTTGAAGGAGGCACTCGTGTAAATGAAGGCACGGAGGTGTGGCCATCTTTACAAGTTGATCGGGAACACAATTCACGGTGGAGTTACGAGATCGACAACGAAATCTACGGTTGCTCGTATGTGGCAAATGCCCAAGGGCCACATGAGAAGAGCGAAAAGGGGCGTGAAAATGCAATGTTAGGGTTGATAAAGGCACGAGAAGCGGTAAAGCTATGATGAAGATGAGATGATGAAGCGATGATGGTATTAATTCGACGTTTGAAGCCTCGATGGAGTTTGTTGGAAAAGCCTTCAAACTAAGGTCCCTAGATTGTGCACCAATCGATCAAGACCTATCGGCCAGTGTTGAGGCAGACGTGATTCTGTTGCTATATCTCTTCTGGACTGCTTTTGGGCCTGTCCGACCGGTCGGCCGTGTTACTCGGTGTCTTGCGCAGCAAGCGTTTCTTACACTATTACGCGGCAGTGCATAAGATGTTTCTAATTCCGGGTTAGGTGCTATATATATGGCATGAATCCGAGAATATGAGTAATCCTAAGGTGTCCAAGGTTTCCTAATTGTATTAGGAATAGGGGAGAGTGTTTTGAGAGGGAGAGAGCTTCGGTTTTCTCTGTTTTTTCCTTGCTTGTGGGCTGTCAGTCTCTGTAATATTCTCTTAATCATAGTAGGTCGCTTTGTGCTGTAGTTTTTTACCCAGTTGAGGGGTTTTTCCACGTGAAATTGGATTCTCTTGTAGTTGAATGCTTGTGTGGTGTGATTGTATTGTGATTCTCATTTGATCGTATATTCTGTTGTGGTGTTGTTCGGCTTCCGCTTCCGCTACCGAGGTCCCTATTCCCAACAGATACTTGATCTTATACACCTCACTCTTTTTTGGAAACCTCTCAATGGGATTATGATTTTTTGTCTGTGTAAGTTAATGGAGTAAGGCGTGTATTTATAAAAAAGAATATTGGAGAAGCTTACCCATCGCACTTCTTCCCTCTAAAGTCTCCACATTGTAGGTTTCCGTATCCATTTGAATAACCATTTATAGGAACCGTGGTCCAAGCATTCCACCCCAAACTTATCTGTATTGATCACAACAATAGCGAGACCCACCAGATTGCTCAATATAAATAACTTAACGGTCATATTAAAATTGATAATCATATGTGGCCCACCTAATATAAGTGTTATATTATGTCACTTGGGCCACACCGATTTATCAAAGAAAATAAAATATTTTATTTTATTTTATAAAACATATTTACTTCGAAAGTTCTCAATGAGATCTTGCTAAATTTTAAAAAATTACAGTTGGACAACGCTTCTCAAATCTAGTCCGTTAAGACCACTGATATTGTATCATGGTGGTCAACATAACATATAATGGGATTTTCTTGTATAACCGCCGTATCTTTTAGGCTATTCTTAAATAAACGTATGCTTTCAAAATATTCAAAGTAAAACACCTAAAGTTTGCACCGTTAGACATCCAACTGCTTTCTATCATACACTGTTAGGGTTATATACGATTTGTGAACAATATTTTTTAAATGATAAAACTAACATTGTTCAATCACTACTGTTTTCTAATGGTGTGGTCCACTAGAGACTTTGATCTCCCACATTTTTGGGCTCATGTCCTAAAATGATCTTGAAAAATGAATAGACAGCATGGATAAAAATATACATAATGGAGGGGACTACAAAGCACTATCTAGTAGTGGTGTGGATCCTAAAGGAAGCTGATTGTGTGGTGTAGTACCACAGACACAGATTTCCTGCTAATGCCTTTCGCACCAAGTTCTTGAGCCGAGAACCTAGGTGGGGCCCATCATGATGTTTGTGAGAAATCCACCCCATCCATCCATTTTTCCAAATCATTTTAGGACATGCGATAAAAATGAGCTAAATCCAAGACTCAAGTGGGCCACAAGAAGGAAAGCTGGGGAAATGAATGCCTACTATTGAAACCTTCCTGGGCTCCACCTTGATGTTTATATGTCATCTAAACCGTTTATAAGTTCACTCCCACTAGGATGAACTTAAAACATGAAAAACTTAGCTTGATATAAAACTTTTGTGGCCATACGAATGTTTCAACGGTGGTTGTTCAATCCCCATTGTTTCCTCTCGTGTGGATCACTTGGGTCTTGTATGCTCCTTGATTATGGTTGCATGTTCTTAAATGAGCATGGAAAATGGATGGACTAGGTGGATTTCTCAAACATCATGGTGGGCCCCACCTAGGTTCCTAGGACATGAATTGTGAGAGGCTTTTTCAGGAAACCAATGTCCGTGGTGTGTTTAATGTCACCAAGTTATGTGTGCCCACCATGATGTATGTATTATATCCACATTGTCCATTCATTTTACGAGATCATTTTAGGACACCCTTAAAAATGAGGGTAATTCAAACCTTAAGTGGACCACAGTACATAAAGCATTGGGGACAATGATGCCTATCATTAAAATCTTCCTAGGGCCCACCATAATGTTTATTTGCCATACAACCTATTTATAAGGTCACAAAGTACTTAGATATCCGGAAAAAATACCAGTTTGATCGAAATCTTATGCGGACGACAAATGATCCTAAGAATGAAGCAAATCCAAATCTTATGCAAACCACACCACAAGAAACAGTCGATTTGGAATCCCCACCATAAAAAACTTCTTGGGAGCCATTGGAATGTTTATTTTTCATCCAATCTGTTGATAAGGTCACTAAGACCTAGATGAAGAGACCACATAAATATCAGCTTGATCCGAAACTTTTGTTCCCACAAGAAGTTTTGAATATTTGATTGCCACTGTTTGTGTACTACGGTCCACTTGAGGTTAGATATGCTTCATTTTTTGGATCATGCCCTAAAATGAGTTTTTAAAATGGCTAGACGGTGTGGATATAAAGCATATACATCAAGGTGGGCCTCACAGTCAGAATCCCACCCACCTCGATAGATCCCCGGATCCACCAAAGCATCTGTATCCCATGTTTTTACCTCCATCGGTATGCAAATATCTACATCCCATGTTTTTACCCCCATCGGTACGCAATCATCGGCATCTAATGTTTTTACCCCCACCAGTATGCAAGCCACGTCCCATGTTTTTATACCCACCACTGCAAACTTCCTAGGGCCATCCAACCTGTTGATAAGGCCACATAGACATGGACCAAGGGAAGACACAAAATTAGCTTGATCTGAACTTCCATCGCCCCAACATATTTTTAATGGTAGGCATTCCATCACCAGCATTTCCTGTGGTGGGGTGCACTTGCGCTTCAGATCTGGATCATTTTTTGGCTCATGGCCTAAAATGAGATTGCAAAATGGACTGATGGCGTTGATCACACATATACATAAAGGTGGGCCTTGTAGAATCCTCTGCACGCATTCCCCTTGCAATAGGTATAACCATGCATCTAAATATATAGAATGCACACAAAAAATATCTACTACATTTAAAATGTGTCTTGATGATAACTTAAGCTTACAAACTCCAATAGCTTTCACATCTAATCCCATATAAGCCAATTATCTTTTAACATATACTAGCAGTCAACTTTAAAGCATATCTTGCATCGAATTATATATATGTAAATAGTTGCACTAGAATCTATACACCAGGAGTATATGGACACATCAACTAAATTAAATTTAAAGCATATTATAATTAGATTCTTACCCCTTTTAACGAGCCATCCTTTGAACTCTATGCATTCCTTCTTTTGATGGTCTAACTTCTTACAGAAGAAGCAACCCACATTGTGACCCCCTTTTTCTTCTCAAGTTTTCTTTCGGATTATAGTTAATTGCCCCCTGAAGGATTTGCATAACGTTTTCTTAAATTATGCTTCATTTTTTATTATCTTTATGTTCTTGATCAAATGTAACTATGTGTGCATTATGTGTCTTACTAAACTTTTTAAGTGTCTCTTCCTCCTAAATGCATTGTGAAATTAGTTTGTGTAGTGTCTAATTCTTTCTTTGGGTGTTGAAATTAATTTAGAATTTATTGAACTTAAAAGATAGAGAGTTCAGAGCTTTAAAAAAAAAAAAAAAAAAAAAAAAAAAAAAAAAGAGTTCATATTCATTCTTAAGACACAATGTATAGATTTTAGTAACTATATCAAACAAATTACCAATGTACCCCTGAAATTCCCTAGCCATAATAGGTTGCTCTAGCCATCTTATGCAGAAGCAAACTTAAATCGGCTTTATTTAACTTCTGAAAATGATATCCTATTTTGATCAGTAACTCTTTAATTTTCTCAATATCGGGTATAAACTCTTGCATGGTCTCAAAGATTGAGTTCATCATGATCTTAAGACATTTTATTTGACTTGATGCAAGCCCTTTAATAAGCTTTATATAATTTTAGAGTAGAGTTAGAAGGTTTGGGAGGCTCTGCTTCCTCTAGGGTGAGGTCCAAGTCCATGCAACCTATGACTATTTCAAGCGGCGCTTTCCATTTAGGATAATTGGATCTAGTAATTAAAGGTATAGTGTTGTATTGTGTTCAAATGTTGGAAAGATTCATAGTTGGACATACAAAACATAATAATCACATTTATTAATAAATAAGTTCCATTTAAACACTATATATATGACCACAAACTAAATATCATGTATAAACTGTCATTTGATTGTTTAAGGTCTTCAATCAAATGACCTAAATGATAATGGGTGGCCATTATCATCCATTCTTGCAAAAGCTTGCCATATCATCCTAATTCCTTATTTAGGTGAAATTGCGATATACATGAGGCTCTACTGAACATGAAGATGATTAATATTGATGACATAAATCTAAAATGCCTATCCCCTCTCGGTTAAATGGATCTCTTAAACTTATATCACCATCACTAATCACTTCACCCCATTAGCATCCTACCAAATGATAATACTCTTTTATTTTTTACTACCATTCGCAATGGATGAAAATGTAGCTTAATGCAATCTCATAATGGAGAATTACTAAATTCCATCTATAAAAGTCTAGAAACAAAAACTTTCTTCGGTTAATGTCACTTTGGTGGCTAACACAACCAATTCCAATCTCTACTTCTAGATACAAAGATTGCTATATGGTCCTGCCCTCAATGGACCAATTCTAAAATGTTTGATTTAACCCAAAATACGATTGATATCCTTGATTGACCACAATTTAGAAAATATCTTTTTCATAATAACGATTAGAATAATTCTTAAATTTCAACACTCAATATATATCAGCCATGAAGAAATAATAATGGCCTTATTTTGGGCTAGATTAGAAATCAATTTTATTAAATTAAGAGTTTCGGCTTGCCACAACCAAATTTTCAGGGCCAATTTGGAGTCTACTAGAATCCAACATCCTTGCTAGGGTTCAGACAGTGCTCGAGTTTGAGGAAGATGCAATCTCTCTTAGTACTAAAAAAAACTTCAAGATTAATTCATAGAAGGCTCTGATACCAATTGAAAACTAAATCGAGAATAAATAGATCATGTGCGCATCAATAATGGAGATTAATTAAACTGGAATCTTAAATATGTACCTTGGTGGGAAGACATTCATGACACCGTCGAGAGTGGATATTTGATTTTTTTTTGTTCCTTACAACTAGGCCAGCATGCACACGGGTTGGGTTAGCGTCAGGGTTAGGCCTAATCCTAGACTGAACCTAAACATATTTTAAAGGTTTAGGTTTTGGTCTGGGTTGTGACCAGGTTGGGCCGACCCAACCCTAACCCTACCCTACTTGCAAAAGGGTCAACCCTAACCCTACCCAACCCTATATGCTGAACTAGGTCGATCGGGTCAAGTCGGGTCGGGTTAGGACTAAGTTCTACTTATTCACATTCTTTTTAACTTTGTGTATTAAAAATAGAAGTGTTTGACTCATTTCTAACAGTATTCTCTTTACACAATGTCACCAATAATTGTTTCTTTAACTTCAAAACATATTATAAATTTTAGATGGAAGATTTATTTACCTTGTCCTTTTCGTCTGCTTCTTCGTTATCTTTCTCCACATCAAAGCTGCGTCCTCTCCACTAAAGGAGGCCATGCTCGAACTTAAAGGTTTTTTTTTTTTTTTTAGAATACTTTGATAGAACTAGGGGTGGTTCGGGTTGAGCGGAATGGGTTACATATACGCGGGTCGAGGTAAGGGTCGAGTCGGTCGGTTTTAGCTTGTATCCTAAACCGTACCTAGATTAAAAATGGTCTAGCCGCATTCACCGAGGACCAGACCTTTTTTTTTTTTTTTTTATTTCCGGGTCGGGGGAGATCGAGTTTCTGTCGGGTTAGATAGGGCTGGTCAGTCAGGTTAACCCGGTAGATATGCAGCCCTACTTACAACCTTATAAAAAAAATTCAATGGAACTAGGGTTTTTGTTTTGTGTATATGAGGAGACCAAGACATGTATTTATAGAAAAAAGAGGGTTGGAGAAGTTTACACTTCTCCCTTCTAGAGTTTTCACACTTTAAATTTTTTTATCCATCTTAATAATCATGTCTATATAAGGACCATTATCTAAGTGTTCTGCCCAAACCTATCTTTATTGATCATAATTGTAATGAAGCGAATCGATTGCTCAATCTAAATAATCCAACGTACGGTTATATTAAAACTGAGGATCAAGGGTAGCTCACATAATAGAAGTTATTACAGTGTATATTGCATCCAACCCATCCATCACATGTGTCACCTTAATAAACCAATCAGGCCCGAAGCTCAGCTCCATGCAAAACAAGTGTGCCATGGGCGTAGGAAACAAGGTGGGGTCCCAACCCTTGGTTTTCACCAAGGCTCACATGGGTTGCAAAATTACATTCTAATTCTCACGCTCAATGAAGTAGTCCGAGCAACTTGGATTCCATATATACACAACACAATGGGTTTCCACGCAAATCAATGTTGGATGTCCCCTCTCACTTTATTCAGTCTCGGGACTCACCTGGCTTTGATTGGCCTAATTTTTGGGCCCTACAAGTATTTTATGGTGACATACTAATTTGATGAACCGGTTGGATGTCTTTCACACATCATGTGCGCCCTACATCTTATGGGCACCACCATGTTAGCTTATGGTGAGCACCCCCATTAATTAATTACATGCAAGGGCGTGGCCCACCACCTCCTCCTCTGACCTCTCCATCTAACCCCCATCCACCTTCCTCTGTAACGTGAGAGAGAGGATGCGACCCGTTATAGTATGGCTACATGTGTAAAACACTAAGAAATGGTGAACTCACACCATAACGAACGACCTCTATAAAAGGCGTCTCAAGCAAACGACGCTATCATGCCTGAACTTTGATAGATAAAAGTTCCATATTGTCATCATATTCATGGCTCAACATCTTGCTCATCAAATAAGTTTATGGTGGCCACAAGAGATCAACGGTCCCAAAATGGCACTCGCATTTTCCTTCACACTTTGTCTGATCTCTTGGTATACATTGGTTATGATCAAGAGATCACGTAATGGGGTGCCTCCTTTGCCACCTGGCCCACGAGGCCTACCGTTGATTGGAAGCCTCCCATTCCTGGATCCCAATCTGCACCGTTACTTCGCCCAATTAGCCCAAACCTACGGCCCCATCATGAAGGTACAGATAGGTAGGAAGCTATGTGTCGTATTGAGCTCACCAGCCTTAGCTAAGGAGGTCCTCAGGGACCACGACGCCATCTTCGCCAACCGTGACATTTCAGCCACAGCAGCTGTGCTTTCATACGGTGAGACTGACATCGCATTTAGTCCCTCCGGCCCAAATTGGAGGATGATGCGTAAGGTGTGCTCACGAGAGATGATGCGCCCCACCGTGCTTGACTCATACTATGGCCTACGTAGACTTGAGGTACGCCAGATGGTGTGCGATCTCAATGCGCACACCCAAGCGGGCACAGTAGCTGTTGATATAGGCGAGCTAGCGTTTGAGACGGCACTCAATGTGCTCACGAGCATGATATGGGGTGGCACGCTTGATAGGGAAAGCATGCGGAGTGTGGGCCATGAGTTTCGACTGGTGACCAAAGAGGTTATCGGGTTATTGACTAAGCCAAACTTCTCGGATATGTTTCCTATTATATCAAGGTTTGATGTACTTGGCATAGCGGGCCACATGAAGAGGCTTTGGTTCCAGGTGGATAAGATTTTTCAATCAGTCATAGATCAACGGCTGAAAATGGACAGTTGGGAAGGAGAGAAGGAAAGCAAGGACTTTTTGCAGTTGCTGTTGCATCTTAAGGAGGAAGGAGACCCTAAAACGCCCTTGACTCTGACCCACGTCAAGGCCCTGTTTATGGTAAATATGTATTTTTTTTCTCTTGTATTAAAATAACATTCCTAAGCTAACATACGCTCTGACCCACCAGAGGTCCGGACTGAATTTTGGGCCAGATCACTTGCCCAGTTGAGCACACCTGATGTTCCATACATAAGCCACGTAAGCAAAATTGGTGGTACCCACTGAAGGATGGGTTGAGATGGAACCTCTCATTTTACTATACCTACGCTCTTTCTTAAGCCTTATCGATCGCGCGCGCCTTGGCCTTTTACATTAGGACGCGGATTAATTAGTCAGTAGTGAATTCCCTAGTGGTGAAGTCACCAAGTTCTGTGGGCCTCACCATGATGTATGTGTTGTATCCACACCGAACATTCATTTAATTTGGAGAGATCATTTTAGAGTATTAGCCAAAGAATGAGGAAGATCCAAAGCTTAAGTGGACCCACCACAGAAAAAAAAAAAAAAAAAGTGGGGACAATGATGCCCACCACCATTGAAACTTTTCTGAGGCCCACCGTGATGTTTATTTGAGATCCAACCTGCAGCTCATAAGTTAATAACATAGACATGGATGAAGGTAAAACACAAATATCAGCTTGATCGAAAGCTTCTGTGGCCCCAAAAATTTTATAATGATAGGTGTTCAATCCCCACTTTTTTCTGTGGTGGGGTCCACATGAGCTTTGGATCTGCCTGATTCTTTGTCTCATGTCCTAAAATGATCTCTCCAATTGGATATGGACGGTGTTGACATCACACATACGTCATGGCAGGGGCCCACAGAACTTGGTGATATCAGTTCAGTAGCTAATCTCGTTACTAACACAGTCAGTAGCTAATCCGCGTCTCCTAAATTAGGCCTGAGGACCAGGCTCAGGCTTTTTGCAGCCGTTCATTTGTTTTGATGATATGTTCTGGCCTACATGAGATGTGAAATGGCTTGATTTTACGTGAAAAATCTAAAAAAGGGTCCTTGACCTCATGAAAAGTTTAGATCTCAAGCAAATGCCACGTTGGGACGCATGTGCCTACGTGTGGATGAGCACAGCTCTACATGCATGTAGAAATTGCAAACCCTTTAGAAAATTTTAGATCTCAAAAAAATCCACCCCGTCCATCCGTTTTTTGAGATCATTATAGGACATGCGAACGAAAATGAGCCGGATCCAAGAACCAAGTGGGCCGCACTAGAAGAAAATTTTGGATGGGAAATTTCTACCGTTGAAATCTCCTGGGGTCTACAGTGATGTTTATATGCCATCCATACCGTTCATAACGTCATTCCTACTGGGATAAACTGAAATATTAGCCGGATTCAAAACTTCTTTGGCCCCACGAATATTTCAAATGTGTACGTTCAATCCTCACGTTTTCGGCCCACTTGAGTCTTGGATCCGGCTATTTTTTGTCGCATGTCCTAAAATGATCTCACAAAACGAATGGACGGGGTGGATTTCTCACAAACATCACGGCGGTAGACCCCACATGTTCCCAGCGCAGGAACTTCCTGCCAAAAGGCCCCGAACACGTGGCAACCATGCAGTTGTCCCTGGTGTGGATGGATGGTAAATAGTTCAAAAACACACAAATCAGGCAGAATCCTACCATCTGATGACTGGTCTCCAAAGCAACGAAGGAAAATAAAAATGGTTGATAAGATGAGCCACATTCGTATGTCCTTGACGCAAGAAATCGCACGTATATGTGGATGAGATCTGGACCGTTCTAGGCCAGACCAATGGACAGATAAGAGTGGTTGATCAAGGGTGACAATGGACCAGACTGAGGCACTGCCTGTTCGACAGACCCCAACGACAGAAACATAAACAGGCCTGAATAGAAACTGGGCCCATAATTCAGTCCCAGTAGTTGACTCTAATTCAGTCAGACCAATCCGATTTCAATACCACTGAGTCACACTCGAGACAGAACAAGTTGATCCGAGTCACCTAGTCATCTAATCATAGCCCTAGTAGCACAGTGGGGCAACTTAGGCAACTGCCAATGCTATATATGCTTGACAAAACAAGGTTCTTTCTGTTAACAGGACATGGTTTCAGGTGGCACAGACACCGTCTCGACGACAATAGAGTGGGCCATGGCTGAAATGATGCAGAATCCAGAGGTCATGAGGAAAGCCCAGGAGGAATTAGAACAGGTGGTGGGGATGGACCACATTGTAGAAGAGTCACATTTGCCCAAACTGAGTTATTTGGACGCGGTCCTTAAGGAAGTCCTACGTTTACACCCTCCAATTGTGTTCTTGATCCCCAGGTCCCCAATCCAACCATGCACCGTCGGTGGTTATACAGTCCCAAAGGGAGCCCAGGTCATGGTTAACACATGGGTCATACATAGGGACCCTGAAGCTTGGGACAACCCCTTGGAGTTTCGCCCAGAGAGGTTCTATAATTCTACTGGCAAATGGGATTACCGTGGAAATGATATCCGTTACATTCCGTTTGGTTCAGGAAGGAGGATGTGTGTGGGAATCTCCATGGGGGAGAGGATGCTAACTTATGTGTTAGCTTCGCTCTTGCACTCGTTCGATTGGCGATTGCCGGAGGATGCAAAGCTCGATCTTTCAGAGGAGTTGAGACTTTTTCTGAAGAAAGCGACGCCGCTTCTCGCCATTCCCATACCGAGATTATCAGATCCAGAGCTCTACTCTTGAAATAAGTCCAGCTTGGACAGTAATTATATTATTTTCAGTGGAAGTATTATTCGTCTTACATTGTAGTTTATTTATGCTAAGGTGGTATGTATTTGTTTTCGTAGGCCAAGTTTCCTTTTGACGAACATGGAACTTCCCTGTTGTGTACTTAGTTTTTACATGTGGGGGCTGTGTCCAACCCATTGATCTGAGGGCCAGATGGGACTATGCCCTAAGAATCTCCTGAATTTGGCCAACTCCAACTTTCCATTGCTGGTATGCAAATAAATGGTTAAGAAGAAAATGAACGGCACTCATTCAATGGAGAAAAGACCAAAGATTTGATGGTTCGGATCTTCTAATCTGGCGGATCTTTTGGGCATGGTCCATGATGGAGGGCATCAGATCAATAGCTTCGATAAACCATGGGCCTCACATGTACAAGCTATGGACACAAGAAGAAAGTTCCCAGTTTTGCAAAAGGAAACTCGGCTGCTTGTTTTCATTATTGTATCGTTGTCTTACTAGTTTAGGTGCTATTGTATTATGGGTTTGGCTTGATATTATATTTCTGTAAAGAACAACATATGACTATTGTTTATATAAAGGTGATTATGTTACTGCCCCAACTATTTCAATGTAAAATGGTCACCACATTTCTCTTCTTTCTTACGTCTTTTTATAGTTATCTGAGCAGCTAATACCTCCTGGTATTGTATATAGGCTATTATAGTCCTGATGCTTGGACCACTTGATAGTCTGGTGCTCCAATCCAAGCTCATGTAAAAGTAAAAGTAGAGGTGGGCACAAGCCAAGCCAGCTCAAAACTCAGCTGGGATTGGTTTGAAAAAGCTTGGCTTGGATTGGTTCAAATAGAAGTTCAAACCAAACCAAGCCTCGGAGTCAAGCTCGTTTGAGAAAACAAACCAAGCCCAAACTAGGGTAGTATCGGCTTGGCTCAGCTCGAAGCTCAGTTTGATTCGGCTCGATTCGGTTTGTAGATCGTAAGCACACTATTTTCTATGGTATGGTCCACTTGAGCTTTAGATATGATTCTTTTTTGGGATCATGTCCTAAAATGATATGTAAAAACGGATGGATAGCATGGATAATACATATACATAATGACGTGGATAATACATAATACATGTACATGAATGCATAATGTTTCTTTGCACTTGTAAAATTATGCTTATGTACTTGTGTGGAAAAGGCTATATATTACATGTTTATTTTAAAGTTGCACTACTCTTTTGGAGGATGTTAAACATAATGTAGTAAGATACTTTTGTATTTGTATTTTTTGTTTTTTCAAACTTTTTAAATTCTTTTCTATTTAAACAAACGAACAAAAAAAAAGAGCCACCACCTGTTCGAATTCGGCCCTGCCGGGATTGAAATTTTCGACCAAACTAATCGTGGCTTAAACTGGATTTTTCTGGAGCAAACCAAACTCGGGCTACGTGGGTCGGCTCAAAGCCCAAACCGGGCCAATCCACAAACTGAAGTGGCACAAGAACAAGCCAAACCAAACTAGGGCTAACTCGGCTCAGCCCGGATGGTTGCCCACCTCTATGTAAAAGCAACTCAAAAAAATAAAATAAAATCCAATATATTCAACTTATTGTCGGACCTAACATATATATCATATATATTTAACTCTACCTATGTAACATACACTAATCGTCCTAATAAAACTTAGACAATAACAACAGTGCAAAGACAAACTCCTATCACACTACTACTTTGATACATGTACCCAGTTCCCTACCCTTGTAAACAATGAGATTCTCAAAACCAATGAAGTCATATGTACTTGGACGAACGACTGTATGAATCAAAGACTAGAAACGGTCCAAGTCATATATGTCTTCTTGCATTAATATATATGCACTGCTGCATTCACCTTCATTTGACTTAGGTACCACGCGCCTTGTGTGCACTTCTTTTTTCCTTCTTCGATCCTACTGTTCTCCTCTTTCTTTCTGTACTCTTTTCTCGTAATTGCAAGATCCTTGATGAGCTCAGGTTATTCAAAGAATCCTTTCTATTAACAGTTCTAAAAAATACAAGAAGTGGGTCTGGCTAGAGCTTGTATTCAAAGTTAATGGCTCGGATATGGTCCTAAGTTTAAGCCCAACTGCTAACTGGGTAGGTATTATGCCTAGCTAGGTTCCAGATATTTGTCTATTAATGCCAGACCCAAAACCAAGATCAGTGAGCCCATTTATGATTTCAATGAGCGCAATTGGGCTTGAAATTGGAGGCCTAATACTAAATGGGACGTGCTGAGTGGTGAGTGTTTTGCCCCATTAATAATCTAATTGGGCTTGGGCTAACCGTGACCTAGCTAGGACCTGGCATGTGTCCACCCCCAACTATGTAGATTAATGCACTGGTGCAGCCTGCTTGATGTCCGGATTGTCCTAATTTTGATTTTTAAGGCTTGTGCATGTTCAAGGAGGACCCCACCTAATACAACGTGTGCAGCTTGCATGTGTGCCACAAGTTACCTCTTTAGCATTTATATTACCCAAACACTATTAGTTTGAACCTTCGGGCCTAATTAGTATTAGGCCGGCGCTATCTTTAACACTGTATCAACAAATTGGCTAAGCCCATGCGAAATCTTAATTAACAAGCCAGCAGACAAGGCCCTCGACCTGCATCTTTGCATAATTTTTATGGGTTTTCATTTCAAACCAACGGGTCCCACAGTTAACAATCAGTGGAGTCCCATAATGGAGGGACCATGCTCCAAAATCTCCTGTACTAGAAGATCCCCCAGTATTAAGAATCCTCTTATTGAGATGTATGGACCATTGTTCTATCTAGTGGAACCCTCTCTACTGGAATTGGGTGGATGAAGTGAAGAGCTGCTGCCTCTTGAGTGTGGTGTGATCTCCAAATGCTTTTGTAATTTAAGAAAATTTTATAAAATAGCCATCCTACACTATATATGCTATATGAAGCACTGTGTTGAGTGATCAGGAAGCAACATGAGCACAAATGAAGATGTGGAAATTAGTGTATTGGAATGCTATGAAAGATAGAATTGAGAGATAAATCACATGAGTTTTAAAATTTACCAATGCAATTAGTCCTCGGAGAGTCATAGTCATGATCTTTAAGTTTTAAAAGGACATTGTTGTGAAGGTTTCCAACCAATGAGAGGATATTTGCATTAGTTGAATGTATACAACAAAGGGCATTTATGTCATTTAAGTGTTTTTATGACTAGCTAGCTCTCTCTCCGGTGGTCACTCACTCTCTATGAATTAGCTTAAGAGTAATGTCTCTAGCATATAATGTGAGTAGCTATGGACAATTTTACCTATGCAATTAGTCTTTTGGAAAGTCATGATCTTTAGATTTTAAAAGGATATTGTGATGGCTTTCCAACAAAAGAAAAGATATGCATGTAAGCTTCTTTTTTTTTTTTTTTTTTTTTGGTTAGTCATGCTACGCACCCACCTTATTAATTAGCTGGGCAAAGTATCCACACGGTTAGTCACATGATATACCTGCCAATGCAATTAGTGTGTCTCCTTAGCATTTGAATTCTTGAGACCTGCTATTGAAATGCCCAGGCATCTTCCAGCTAGGCTAGCAGGCAGACACAAATATACATGTAAGTAAAATATCTTCGACAAGCACATTTCTACCATTTAAGTTTTTAATGATAGTAGCATGCACCCTCTTTCCTCTTTCTTTGTGGTCGGCCCTCCCTCTCCCTCCGCCTATCCATATGTGTTGGCGTACATCAATATGTGTGTGTGTGTGTGTGTGTGTGTGTCAATATATATGCACATTCATATAGAGAGACAGAGATCTTCAGTCCAACTGGTTGGACCATAGTTTACAGTCTACCCAGTGGATAACTTCCAACCTTTGAAGTGCTTGTGACATCTAATCCTCCTAATAGGTTGGCCCTACCATGAAGATTTTAGGAATTCTTCAGCTCCGGATCCCGTTCTTCAAATCGTAATTCAAGTTAGTAGTCTTTCAGCTACAATTTCTCTCTCCCGATTGTAATTCCATTTCTTTCAAGAGATTTCTTGCATATTGGGATTAATCTACGTGCTGGCGCCCACCCTATGAGCGAATTGGATCTTACCATTGTTTTCAAGAGAGAAAGAGGTGTGGTCGGTGTTAGCGCATATCACCCTAATGGGCTGGGCTGACGGGCTGTTATATGTGGTCCAAGCCATATCATATATTGTTATTGATTTTGATGTTGTGTCCTGATTGATCAGTGGAACCGCCTGAGTTTCATGCCAAGCGATCATCATGGTGTGGCCCACAATTTTTCAGGGACTGATTCAAGTATTATGGGCCCACATAGTATGTGTAGGACATCCAACCGGTCCAACAACTGCATACCACCATCATGGTAGACGAACCAAAATCAAGCTGACCTGACATCAGGCTTCCGGCCCACACGCGAGTGAGGGTTTTCAGTAGGGAATGTTGTTGTCCTTGGTGTGGCCCAGTGCCCAGCAAAGAGCTAACTAAAGTATGCGTTGCTTGCAGCTAATTAAAGAACACAGATTTCTGCATCTCCAAGCTAGGTCAAGTGGTAGATTGAGTATGAAGACAACCTCGTTTCAACACTAAGTTCTTGGTATTGACTCCCAAGTGGAGGTGGCTAACATTGCGGTGTGACTAGCAGGGGGGGGGTTTGTGTGTACTAACCCAAAAGAAAAAAAAAAAAAAAAGGAAAAAAAAAAAAGCGTTATCAGGCCCACCTTAATCCAGGTCATCAAAATCATGGGCCCTACTGATCAAGGTAATTAATCCTACTGAGCATCCAACTGGGCGGATGAAATGGATTGATAAATAAGATGGTCAGCTGTTTTTGTGTACGGTAGATGGTTAATTAGCATTTCAGTTTTTGTGGGGCCCACTGCATTTTGGATTATTTGGGATCCAGATACGCTATTGCCTATTGCACTACCACCGAATCAAAAGCCAACATATATATAATCAGTGGCCTGCTCAAGTCAACTAGAAAAACTGTTAACTAGAAACATGGTATGCCTCAAATGTGGATTCCATAAAGGGGGCGTTTGGATCTTAAGTTACTTAAGAATAGCTACTTTTGCCTCAAGTAGTTTATCTTAATTTTTATTTTTTATTAAATAATTTTAAATAAAAAAATAACCTGTAAGTGATCATAAACCAAACTTATCTCAAATAAGCTACTAATCTAATGTTATAAGTAGAAAAAGTAACTTATTTCGTGGTATCCAAATGGCCCTAAGCAACTCGCTATTGGATGGTTCACTGTAGGCTCCACCATGATATATGTGTTTTATCCATGCTGTCCATCCATTTTGCATCTCACATTATGGCATGAGTCTAAAAATGAGCAGATTCAAAGCTCAAGTGGACCACTACCTCATAAACTAATGAGGATCAAACACTTACAGTTGAAATCTTCTTGGAGCCCACTGCTATGATTATTTGCAGTACACATTTTTCATAAAGTCACATAGCCCAAAACTTATGTGGCCCAGTAAGTTTTCAAATGTCAGCATTCACTCTTTCCAATGGTGTGGTCTCCTTGGGCTTGATTTGCCTCATTCTTGAGATCATGTCCTAAAATGATATGACAAGATGGATTGATGGCATGAATAAAATACATGCATCATGGTGGGCCTACAGAGCTTTGACACCAGTTAGCTCGCTGGTGTTGGGGTCACCAGCCAAACCGGGTCCCATCCCACTATCGTGAACTAAAATTAAGCTCATCTGACCAGGCAGCCCACCTACGCTACTATGACCCTTTTCTCTTTTCTCAAATCATTCTAAGGTATGAGCCCAAAAGTGAAGCATCTAACGCCCAAGTGAACCACACTACCAATGACTCTTGCATTTAATGCTACGCAAGATGACTTACATTTAATGCAACCCAAGCTTACTATTTGGTGTGATCCACTTGAGCATGAGATCTGGCTCAATTTTGGGTTCATGCCTTCAAATGATATGAGAAAAGGAGATAGACGGTGTGGATAAACAGATACATCATGATGGCCCCCACACAGATTTGCCCGTCCCAACTAGAGCAGCCCTAGTAGGACACAAGCAGCTTCCCCACGGAGCTCCATACAGGACGTCTTTGTGGGGGTAGTACACAATTCGCATCTCCACCGGGACCTAGCTAGAGATCGGACAGTCCTGTATGTTGGGGGATCTATGGGTCCATCGTGATGTATATGGTTTATCCATGCTGTCTATATATTTTGAAAGATCAATTTAGGTCATCAACCCAAAAAGGAGGCATATAGAAGGCTAAGTGGACCACTTCTTGTGACCCACCATGGTGTTTATTTACCATCCAACCTATTCACAGGGCCACTGGTCACGTAGATCTATTTGAAGGGAAAACATACATATCAGCTTGATCTAAAACTTCTGAGCCCCTCAAAAGCTTTTCAACAATAAGCCTTTAATCCCCTCTACTACAAGCATTTAATGAACCTTATTTTTTTTGCTTATATCCCAAAATGATCTTTCAAAATATACGGACAGCGTGGATAAAACATATATACCATGGTGGGCCCCATAGATCCCCTGATAGGACCCCACTAGGTCTTGGTGGGGGTAGTACCTGATCCACGCCATGCATGGTGTGCCAACCTTTGTGTTGTGTTGACATCATCAATTTCTGTAAGCTCCACCATGATGCATATGTTACATTCCTGTCATTCATCCATTTTTCAATATCAATTTAGGGCATAGGTTAAAAAATGAGGCATATCCAAAGCTCAAGTGGATCACACCATAGAAAGCAGTGGAGACAATTATTCTCACTAATGAAACCTTCCTAAGGCCCATCATGATGTTGCTTTGCCAACTAACCTATTCAAAAAGTCACATAGTCCTATATGAGTGGAAAAACAAATAACTTCTTTGACCCTCAAGAAGTTTTCAATTGTAGACGTCCAAACTCAACTGCTTTCTATGGGGTGGTCCACTGGAGATTTGGATCTGTCTCATTTTTTACTCAAGTCCTAAAACGTTCTCTCCAAATGGATGGACGATGTGGATATAACACATACATCATTTTGGAGTCCACAGAACTTGGCGAGATAAACACACTGCTTAGGTCGGTGGTGTGTAGCACACCTACAGCTGTACACGAGTCGAGTAAGCTTGAAAAACTCGCTCGACTTGCTTGAAAAATGCTCGACTCAGCTCAGATTGGAAGTGAGTTTGAGCCGAGCCGAATCAAATTTCTAGTGCTCGAATATGTTCGAGCGAGCTTCGATCAGGGCCATGCTCGATTCGGCTCGACTCGTTTATAGACTCGAACTCAGCTCGATTTGATTGGACTCGGCTCAAAGCCATTGTATATATAAGTTTTTTTTTTTTTTTTTTACCCTAATCGTTTTTATCTTTTATCCGCTCGAGCGCCCCCTTTTTCAAATCCCTAACCCTAACCCACCCTCCCCCTCTCTGAGCTCGATGGCTGGTCGTCTACTCCACGCCGGTAACCCCCGATCTCAGTCTGCCCTGCCCGTCGCTCGACATTGGCCACCCCCATTCGCACCCTGCCCGCTCGTCGCCGGCCACCCCATGTTCTCACTCTGCCCGCTCAACGCCCGCATGATGCCGACCATCCACTGTTCTCACCCTGCCCGCTCGTCGATGCTAGTAATCCCCTCCACCCATTATTTTCCATGAAATTTCAGGTGATCGATTGAGCGCTGTCCAATCCCGATGGGATGGATGTGTGATGTGGATGGTTGGATGGATGTGTGGATGGATGAGAAACTCGAACTCGACTCGAAAGAATCGAACTCAGACTCGACTCGAAAACTCAAAATCAACTCGAACTCACTCGGTCAGCAGCTGACCGAGCATGGGCCTGCTCGACTCAGCCAAGTAGGGCCGAGTAACGAGCAGAAGGGTAGGTTCGAATCGAGCCGGAGCAGTTTGATGCCCGATTCTACTCGACTCGCATACAGCTGTAGTTACACCGTACAATCCGCCTCCCTAATCTCAAGGCCGTACTAAGGAAATGTGCGATGGATGGATCACCTAAATAAATAGGGCCCTAAGCTCAGATTGATGCAAAACTCAAGTGGGACATGGCGCAGAAACAAAGTAAGGGATGCCAACCCTTGATTTTCACACAGGCCCACATGAGGAAGCGGATTGCGTGGTGCTCCACAATGGTGTGTTGACATCATCAAGATCCGTGAGCCCTAAATTGATATATATGTTATATCCAAACCTTCCCTCCACTTGGGGACATCATTTTAGGACATGAGCCAAAAAAAAAAATAAGGCAGATCCAAAGTTAAAGTGGACCACACCATATAAAGAAGGGGACAATGATTCCCACCATTGAAACCTTCCAAAGGCATACCGTGGTGTTTACTTTCCATCTGACTTATTCACAAGGTCACACGAACATGAATGAAGGGAAAAACCAAATATCAACTTGGACCAAAACTTCTATGGCCCTAAGATGTTTTAATTGTAAGCGTTCAATCCCAACTGCTTTCTATGGTGTGGTCCACTTGAGCTTTATATGTAAATAAATTTTGGGCTCACGCCCTTAAATTGTCTCACAAAATGGATGGAAGGCTTAGATATAACACATACATTATGGTGGGCCTCACAGAACTTGGTGATGATGTGCGCACCCTAGTGGGTGCACCGGTTAACATAAGCGAGCTAACGTTTCGAGCAGAGCTCAATGTGGTCACGAGCATGATATGGGGTGATACGCTTGATGGAGAGGGCAGGCGTAGTGTGGGCCATGAGTTTCGACTGGTGACCGTCGAGGCCATTCACTTAGTGGGTAAGCCCAACATCTCCGATCTTTTGCCTATAATATCAGGGTTTGATGTACAAGGAGTGGTGGGTCGAATGAAAAGGCTCACATCAGGGTTGGATAAGATCTACGAATCGGTCATAGATCAACGGCTGAAAATGGACAGAGGGGAAGGAGAGGGAAAGCAAGGATTTTTTTGCAGTTGTTTTTGCATCTTAAAGAGGAAGGAGACGCCCTTCAACTCTTACACACGTCAGGGACATATTTACGGTAACTACGTTCCTCTTTTATCAAAATAACAGCCGTCCATTTCGGTCCGGTGTTCAAGCCAGGCCAAGCTGGGGCCAATGATGAATGGCCAGTTGGATGGACCCTCACCGCATGTGGAGGGAATATTCATTTGTTGATATGTTGTGGCCCACCTGAGATATGAAATGGCTTGATTTTATATATGTGAGAAACGTAAAAAGGTCCCTTACCATATGAAAAGTTTAGATCTCACACATGCGCCTGCGTGTGGATGTGCACGGCTCCACGTGTGTGGAGATTGCAAACCCTGTGGAATAGAAGAGGGGATGTGATCCGGTAGACCCGGTGGAAATAGAATAGGTTAGAGCCATCTTCCTACAGTACACGTGGCAACCATCCAGTTTTTCCTGGTGTGGATGGATGGTAATTAAATAGTTCAAAATACACAAATGGCTAAAACAAAAATTGTTGAACAGTCGATATTTGGTGCAAGAAAGCAAAGGGAACTGATGGCGAGGATAGTCCCATAAGATTGATTTTTGAAAAATGGGCCGTCAACGACAGTACTGCCCTCGAGGTCGATGGTCCTGATTTAAATATCGCTCTACCACGTGATCTGTAGATGGATAGCTTTGACGTCCAATGCTGATAAATATAATAGCTTTGATTTAAATACAATCAGTACCCTCCAATGCTGATAGCTAGTAAGAGTGCATGTAGCTTGTACATGTTAATTTTAGATCTAGCTGGTGTATGATGATGGGCCACACTTGTATGTTCTTGAAGTCTATAAGAAATCGCAAGTGGCTCATGTGGATGAGATCTGAACCGTTCTAAGCCTGGCCCAATTGAACAGATAAGAATGGTTGATTAAGGGTGACCATGGACCAGGCTGGAGCACCACAATGTTAGACAGAACCCAACGACCGCTAAATAGAAACCGAGCCCAAATTCTAGCCCAGTCCAGTAAGGCCTGCAGTGGCCAGTCTGTCTAATGGTTTTAAGACTTGAACCAGTTTTGTTTATTTGTCCGAGTCGACTTGAATTCAGTGGGACCAATCTGATTTCGATACCACTGAGTCATCATTCACAAGTTAATCCAAGTCACTGAGTCATTTAACCATGGTCCTAGTAGCCCAGTGGGGCAACTTAGACCACTGCCAGTGCTATGCTTGACAAACCAACTTACATAATCTTAACAGGACATGCTGGTAGGTTGTATAGACACCACATCAACAACAATAGAGTGGGCCATGGCTGAGATGATGCAGAAGCCAGAGATCATGAGAAAAGCCCTTGAGGAATTAGAACAAGTAGTGGGGATTGACAACATGGTAGAAGAGTCACATGTGCCCATACTCCACTATTTGGATGCAGACCTGTAGGAAGCCCTACGTTTACACCCTCCAATTGTGTTCTTGTTCCCCAGGTCCCCGAGCCAATCATGCACCGTCGGTGGTTATACAGTCCCAAAGGGCACCCAGGTCCTGGTTAACACATGGGCCATACATAGGGACCCTGAAGCTTGGGACAACCCTAAGTTTACCCCAGAGAGGTTCTATAATGCTACAAGCAAATCAGATTACATTGGCAATGATTTCTGTTACATATATTCCATTTGGGGTCAGGAAGGAGGATTGTGTAGGAACCCCTATGGCGGAGAGGATGCTAATTTATATGTTAGCTTTGCTCTTGCACTCGTTCGATTGGCGATTGCCAGAGGATGCAAAGCTAGCTCGATCTTTCGGAGAAGTTTGGAATTCTTCTGAAGAAAGCAACACCGCTTGTCACTGTTCCCACACAGAGATTGTCAAATCCGGAGCTCTACTAGTCTTGAAATAATAATTCATCTTACATTGTAGTATACTTATGCTAAGGTAATATTTGTTTTCGAAGGCGAGTTATACCTTTCGACGAACATGGAACTTCCCTAATGTGTACCTAGTTTTTAGATGTGGGGGCTGTGACAAACCCATTGATCTAAGGGCCATATGGACCATGCCCAAAGAATCTCCGCAATTAGCCAACTCCCAATTTTCCATTGCGGGTATGCAAATAAATGGTTAAGAAGAGAACAACCAGCAGTCCTCGTTCAACAGTGAAAAGATCGAAGATTCAATGGTTAGGATCTTATAATCTTGGGGAAGTTTTAGGCATCATCCATCATGTGCCTTAAACGTACAAGCTATGTACACAACAAGGAAGTCCCGGTTAATTGAAAAAAGAAACTCGGCCTCTTGTTTTTATTGTTGTAACATTGTTGTAGTTGTTTTGGCGCTATTGTATTATGGGTTTGGCTCTAAATAGCAATATAAGAGACTTATTTATAGAAGGAGATTATGTTATTGTCTCTTAGTCTTTCAATGTAAAATGGTCACAAGGTCTCTCCTTTCTTATGTCCTTTTATGGTATCAGACCAGCTAAGACCTCATAGCATTATAAATAGGTTATTTTAGTCCTGAAGCTTGGACCACTGATCAATGGCGCAATGTGGGAAAAAACAAACTTAAAATCAACTGTGGCATTCGTCTTCGTTTAGTTCACTTCTAATCTCATTCTTCCCTACAGTTCTCCTCTTTCTTTCTCTACTCTTTTCTTGCAATTGTGAGATCCTTGATGAGCTCAGGTTATTCAAACAATACTTGCCATCAACGGTTTTCAAAAATCAGTAAGTGGGTCTAGCTAGAGCTTGTATTCTAAGCTAATGGCTCGGTTGTGGACCCGAGTTTAACTGTAAGAGTTCAATCCCCACTCTTTCCAATGGTATGGTTCACTTGAGATTGATCTGACTCATTTTTTATATCATGCCCTAAAATGATCCGGCAAAATGGATGGATTACATGGATAAAACCCATGCATCATGGTGGAGCCCACTAGAGCCTTGACACCAGCTAGCAGGCTGGTGTTGGAGTCACTAGCCAGACCGCTGTCCCATCCCACCATTGTGGTAGATGAACCAAAATTAAGGTGATCTGACCAGGCTGGCCCACCACATAGGGCGGTAAATGGTCGGGTTAGTGGCGAGTTTAGCCAAAATCAGACCCGCCCATTTATTAAATGGACCCAGACCCTTTTACTAAATGCGCGGGTCTGGGTCTGGGTCGGGTCCAAGTCAACCCATCAGATCCATTTATAAATGAGTATGGGTCTAGTAGACGGAGATCTACGTAGACCCATTTATAAACGGGTCGGGTCTAATGGGTCTAGGTCTAGATCTAGTATACAAGCATTTTTACAAGGTTTAAAATTGGGCTTTGACAGGTATGGGCCGGATGGGTCCCTTGAAACATAGACCAAACCCGCCCACTTACTAAATGGGTTCGGGTCGGGTCGGGTCGGGTCGGGTCGGGTTGGGTCGGGCTTAATATAAAGGAAAACAGATATCGACCTGTTTAGCAAATGGGTCTGTTTTTAGACCCAAACTTATACCATTTAACAAATGAGTTGGGTCTAGGCCAGGTCTAAATGGGTTGGGTCTGATACCCCATCGGGTCCGCTGACCCATTAACAGCCCTAGGCCACAAACGCTACTATAACCACCGAATAAACAACCCAAATATTTAATCAGTGGCCCTCAAGTCTACTAAAAAGACAGCCTAATCTAACTCTTTCGATCGAAGATCGCGATGCTATGCGGATGTGGTCCCATTAATTGAGAGTTTTGCCTCCTGTGGTACCACCATAATCTCATGGCCGTAATGAGGAGACGTGCAGCTCAAATGACTGTTTCTGTCACATCCAGTCCATTCATCAGATGCATCACCTAAATAAACCCGTAGGGCCACCGCTCAGCTCCCTACAAAACTCAAGTGCGCCATAGCGCAGGAAACAAGGTGAGGGATGCAACCCCTTGATTTTCACCTAAGGCACAGATTAGGAAGTGGATTGCGTGGAGGTGCACCACCGAGTACAAGTTCCGTGGGGCCCAAAATGATGTATGTGTTATATCCAAACCTTCCATCCACTTGACGAAGTCATTTTTAGGACATGAGCCCAAAAATAAAGCAGATCCATAATTCAAGTGAACCACACTACAAAAGAAGTAGGGACAATGATTCTCACCATTGAAACATTCCGAAGGCCCACCATGATGTTTATTTTCCATCTAACCTATTCATAAGGTCACACAAACCTGGATGAAGGGAAAACCAAATATCAACAATTGATCCAAAACTTCTCGCCCCCAAAAGTTTTAATTGTAGGCATTCCATCCAAACTGCTTTCTGTGGTGTTGTCCACTTGGGCTTTGAATCTTCCTCAATTTTGGGCTCAAGCCCTAAAATTATCTTGCAAAAGGGATGAAAGGCTTGGATATAACACATACATTATGGTGGGGTCCACAGAACTTGGTGACGCCAACACACCGTCCAGTTCCCCGCAATCCGCTCCTTGCAAAACCACCTTTTTTCAGGCGGGATGGTCTGAGCAAATCAAGGAAAGGCACTCCTTGTCTTGTGACCAACCAACTTAGATTAGCCTAATTTTTGGGCCATAGGGGTATTTTATTAATGTGGGCGGAGCATGTTGTTAGATCAAATATCGTCTCTCTCATAGATAACTGATCCGAATCCACAGACCTATCGAGAAAGATATTCGATCTTCCTTAATTTCTCAAGGGGCACTCGTAGAATACGAGTAAAACAGAGTATAAACTCAATAATTTTCATTAATCAAAGGTTGGATTTTCAATAATGAAATAAAAACTAATATTTATAATAAAACTAAGTCCTATAAAAGCTTAGAAAACCCTAATTCGTACTTCGATGAACCCTAGACATAATAGAAAAATATCAACAAAAATCTGCGCAAACTATATAACGCATGTTGGGCGTCGTCTTCCTTCCACTAGTACGAGCAATCCACATATCTGATGGACACGAAACTTTGTGGTTTTGCTGACATCGATGTACTCTTTAAGATGGTCGGTTCAGATTCTTCATATCAATAGTAGTTGGCCACCTGGACCATCTCCAAGTTAAGTCGTCGGAATTCGAAACTTTCTGAAAAGTTCGTACTATTTTGAAACTTATTGGGTTTTCTCGATGTTGAGCAGCTCTACAAATCTGATGAGAACAGATCATCATAAATGATTAAGACGGGCCCCATGAGTTGGGCCGAAATTCAAAAACGGTAATAGTAGTTTACTGTTTGGACTGAAACTCTAAAATCAAAAATTTCAGCAAAATCCGCTCATCTCACGACCGGTCGGCAAGGGGCCACGACCGGTCGGTAAGGGGCCACAACCGGTTGTGGATAACCCCAAATTGTCCAGTGATCTGGACTGGATTCCAATTAAAATCGACTGGTCAGGCGACCAGTCCTTGAGCGTCCACGACCGATCAGATGACATCTTTTTTACATTTTCTTTTATTCTTCCTCCGATCCATCTCCATCATAAATGTCATTGATCCTCGCCCTTAATCATGGGGTTCACTCCCTACATCAAACTCCTCCACTTGAAGAAAACTTGACCTCGAGTTTTGCCTCAAGTAATGATGGAGACTCGCCTTCACCTTCTTCCATAGCCTTGGCTTGAGAATCGTACTTGGGCGTGATTGGGGATACTTGTCCTCAGCCATTCCCTGGCATAGCGCAGCAATCATTGTCGTCTTCTTCTCAATGGGAACAAGAAAAATTGCAAATAGATCCGCTCTACCAATTGTGCTACTAAAGATTGGCTCTATCTGAGAAAAACTAGCCTCTGACACATTCATGGGTTCTTGCAAATCCAAATCTATAATTTTTAGAGCGACAACACGATCCTCTTCTCTGTTCCCTACATCTGGGATATCATCTTCCTCAATCTTCTCAAAACCTTGAATAATTTTTGAAGCTATGGTGGGTGCTACCTCCTCCTCTTCCTCCATAGCTTCTACCTCTACTGATTTAGCAGGTCTTTCGAGAGGGTTTCCCGTGTCTGCATGAATGACATCTTCTTTAAAATCTTCGAAGAGGACTCCCATATCTGGATGAATGACCTCCACCTCAAAAGCTTCGAGAGGAACCTCTGTTGGGAATAAGAACGCTAGCAGTGGAAGCGAAAGCAGAACAACGCCACAGTAGAATATGCGATCAAACAAGAAACACAATATAATCAAACCACACAAGCATTCAACCATAAGAGACAATCTAATTTTACATGGAAAAACCCCTCAACGAGTAAAAAACCACGGCACAAAGCGATTTACTATGATTAACAAAAGATTACAGAGATTAACAGCCCACAAGCAAGGAAAACCGAGAAAACCCAAGCTCTCTCCCCTCTTCCAAACACACTTTGGAAGCCTTAGACACTTTAGAATTCCATCTAAGTTCGGATACATGCCATATATATAACAAGAATCTCGAAAATAGAAGCATCTTACGCACATCCGCATTACTACATAAGAATCCGCTTGAACGTCCGATCAGTCGCTCGACCGGTCAGAGTTGGCACAAAAACAGTCCAGAGGAAAATCAACACAGACCCATCACGCTGCCTCACCACCAACCAGTCACCCAATCGGTCGAAGCCCCCTGCAAACCAGTCGCCCGACCGATTTGGGATACACGAAAATAGTCCAACAGCCTCACTGTAGACCAATCATCCGACCGGTCTGAGCATCCAAAAAACACACAGTTTGAAGGCTCCTCCAACAACCTCCAATGGTTGATGATCATTCGTTTCTACAAGCACATCATGCGCGCTTCTGATGGGGATAGAGGCCTGAATTTCAAAACCTTTGTACCCAAATCGTTCTAGCAGCCTGCACTTCATCCACAGCCACGAGAGTATTTGGTCCTTCATCGCACGCTTCTGATCGCACTAAAGATATTGCCACCAAGTTGTCGCAGTGCTCTTCAACTTTAGGGCAACGTACATAACCTTCTTCTCCTCGAGCATCTATGTGATTTCGAAGAGGTGCTCAACTTCACATAGCCAGTCATCGATGTGACCCAAGCCATTGAAGTGAGGAAAATCAACCTCTGTGTAGATCTGACCCGTCCAATCTGCAAATTCTCTGCCATACACGATCATATTCTTTTGATATTTTGATTTTCAGTTGAACTTAGCCTGCAGCCCTTGTACAGGTTGATGGTTCTTCCACTGAAGTGTCTCAAGCGTCACTCCGAAAGCCGCCACTTTGAGAAGATAGATCCCTGGAGCACCGTCCACAGGATTTTTGCCATAGCCACCATTAAAAGACTTCACTTGAGGGAAAGCCTCGCTCTGATAATAATTAATGCGGGCGGGGCGTGTTGTGAAATCGAACACCATCTCTCCCACAGATAATGTAACGCCCCGGATTTTTGCAACCCGAGTTTTAGACTCGTGTACCAAAAACCCAAGCGTTAGCCTATGAAGAAAACTCGCATTTCCGTCCATTTCCAAGTATCATTCTAAAAAGGGCGTTCATAGTAGAAAAATAAAACCATACACATAGGAAAGATATAATATATACAACAATAAGTCTAAGTGGTGCCCATAAAGATTATACAAACCAAATGTCTCGACATCTAATCCGAGATACAAAAAGGAAACAATCTAAATATATCCAACATAAATTAGAATACAGTAATGAAATAATTCTCAATCACAAACCAATTTAAATAACTATTGTTAAAATGCAGAGATATTCAGCTCTTCTTTGGACAAACGCAATGCATTGTCGTCCCCGATCTCATCATCCTACTCCTCACCAATAGTACCTGTATATTATTCAAATCATCTGCACCAACTATATAGTTGAAATATAACAGCATGAGTGGCTAACTCAGTGTGAGGTCCTTTCAAGATTACACACTAAAACATTAATCAAAAAGAATAAAAAAAAAATGTACAAAACATCCATGATGCAGTCTTTCTTAAATGCATGAATGCATGCACATGTCCCTCAGCCTGGGGATGCACATTTACCTGAAAAATGTGGTCTGGAAGTCACTAAGGACACACATCAGCCCCACAATACAAATCCATCAATTGGTGATCCGAAAGTCACTAAAGAAACACATCGGCCTCACCTAGTGGTCTGAAAGTCACTAAGGACACACATCAGCCCCATAATATCACAAGTGGTCATCACCAGCAAAAATACCAAAGGTACGCCCTCTCAGTGAATGACACACTTTATGGTGGTCTAGAGCCAGCGAAAATACCTCGAGGGTACGTGCTCTCAGCAACCAGACCACCCGACAGAAATATGGCTCGTCACCACACGTCCCGTCTGTGCCATGATATACATGATTAAATCAACCATTATTATTCCAATTTACGACCAAACCAATTATGGCATTCCCTTACAACTAGTGGCCTTTCATCACAATAATTCTCCAAAATATTTTCACACGAGTCCAACTAGGGACATAATCAATAATTTATCTCATAGGATCATTAGTCCATCAAGTCCATCGGGAATCCCAACAACTCATCTCAATAGGACATTCAGCCTAACGAGTCCATATAAGGACATCATCAAAAATATTTTCATATTAGTCCAGCTAGGGGCATAATCAAGATCTCATCTCATTTAACATTTAGTTCAACAATTCCATTTAACGACACCATTAAGAATCCTTCCAATAAATAGCTTCCAAAGGCCACCAGTTTAAGGTCCCATTAAATATAGGTGATCCCAACCATTCAAATTCACATTCCACTTTCATATTCCAAACATGAGGAATAAAAATGACAATTCCAAAATTCGTAAATAATTCACAGTTATAAGAAAATTCACGTATAGTAAGATTAAACATATGATTTATGGCAAAATCAAACAGCAAAAGTAATCATGAGACAGAGTAAAATTTTTAGTCATATATGAATAAAACTATTACTTAATTAACATGAAGGCAAAAAGCTCAAGGGGAGGAATCATCACCTTAAGAATCGAAGCGTCTCCCGATATTGATTGAAACATGTACATGCTCGCTAGAATTCGATCCTAGCATGTTTTAGACTATTTATGCGGTTAGATTGTCATATCCATCATTTATATGGTTAGGATCAACCCTGGGATGGTGGCTCTATAATTTTAGGGAGTTGGTCTATGCAATCTAGATTCAACGTTTATAGTTTAAATGACCTATTTAATACCTTATGAAAGTGGTGGATTCCATGGATATGACCCCACGTAGATTTCTAATTAAACAGACTTTACATGCATAAATGGTTTTGGGCTAAGTTTGGATTCAATTTGTGATCACAAGGGGCCATCTTCTAGAAAAATAAAATGACCACTTCACAGACCAATGTATGGTCTTCAAAACTCATAAGACATATCTCTTTGTTTGCATGTATACAATTTTTAACAAATGTCCAAACATAGGTACCTGGAGTTGTGCAGAAATGGTAGTGAAGAAATGATTTTGGCTCAACTTTGGGCACGTCCCACCATCAAACGGGATCACCTTTTGGTGTGTTGTCAAGTCCCCCTGGAAGACCCATGCATGGTCTCCAAAACCCATAAGATAGGACCTACTAGATATGTATAAATACTTTTTGGTGCGATGCCAAATATAAGCACTTGGAATTTCTGCATAGAAATTCCCGCACAACTTTGGCCGACCCCATTTTGGAACTTAATTTCTCATCACATGGGGTCCGCTTTAGCCCAGGTAAAATTTCTTCATTGTAGCCACACATACAGTATAAAAGGTTCAAAGGGTGGCCTCTACATTGCTCGCACGTGGGGCCCATAGGGGACACACAAACATGGCTTAAAACATTAAAATCCAACGTAGATTTTTAAATAGAAATGGGTAACCAGCACAAATGTGCATGAAACATAGATCAAATGTGGGTCCCATCTAGTTGGGCCACATTATCAAGAACTATCAGCCCTACAATGAGGTGCCAAACTAAGTGAACCGCGTAGATAAACTATATACATCAAGGTGGACCCTACAAGCTAGGCCTTATGAATGTTTCAATGGTGGACATTACTATCCCCACTGTTTTCTATGGTGTGGCCCACCTGAGACTTTGATATGCCTCATTCTTGGGGCCCATGTCCTAAAATGATCTGGCAAAGCAGATGAACGGTTTGGATAAAACCAATACATTGTGGTGGGGTCCCCAAGTGGGGCCCTCTTATTAACGCTCAAAGGAGTTTCCGCCCTCACGTGGCTGGGCAGCACCGTGGACGCCAACTGTCAATGATTTCTTTTCTTCCTTTTATTATTATTTTTTTATTTTCCCTTACACGGTGGTGTCCACATGGGAAATCCAATTCGTCCATCAGATTGGCCAGCTTAATGTGGGCCTAACGAGCCCTGATTTGGGTAGGTTTTGTTGTACAGAAACATGATAGTGGGCCTTGGAAAAGTTTCAACGGTCTGTATTGTTTCGTCCGGCACGGCCCACTAGAGATCTGGATCTTCTTCATTTTTTTGGCCCCTTGTCTAAAATGATATGGAGAGACAGATGGACGGCGTGGATATAACGTAGTGGTTCCCACACGTGGGGCCATTTTCAAGCCTAAAAACCACTTTTCGCACCGAAGCAAACTTCCTCTTTTCCTTTCTTTCCTTCTTTTCTTTTATTATTTTCCTTTCTCTTCTCTTTCTTTTAATAGAAGTGGGTCCCATGCATAGTCGATCCACTCCATCCATTAGGTCTTTTAGCTTATGCTCAGCCCAATGAGACCTGATTTAGGTAGATTATCTTTCATGAAAACATCACGATGGACCAAAGAAGGTTTCAACAGTGGACGTTCAATGTTCCCTCTGTTCTTTGTGGTGCGGCCCACTGCAGATCTAGATCAGCCTTATTTTTGGCATCCTGCCCTGAAATGATATGGGAAAATTGATGGTTGGCGTGGATTTCTAAGAAACATCAAGGTGGGACCCAAATGTGGGGCCCCAAACGGATAGCTTACGTCCGGACGCTGTTTCCAGCGTCTCCTCTCTCTCACACACACACTCTCTCACTCTCTCTCTCTCTCTCTTTTTCTCTCATTTATTTATTTTTTTATTATTATTATTATTATTTATTTTTACTATATATATATATATATATATATATATATATATATATATATATATATATATATATATATATATATATATATATATAATAGTGGGGCAACAAATCCTTGGGTCCCCAACCCAAAATGATATGGCCAAAGGATTGGAGGGCTAATAAACATTATGGTAGGGCCCATAATCAGTGGGTCTTACAGATAGTTTGGATCAAGCTAATTTTATATCATCCTTCCATCTAAAGGTGTAACCCCTTTGTAGGGTTAGGATTTCATGCATGTACAAAGGTGGGGCCCACATTAGGGTGGCCCACCCCATCATCACCATCATCAACATAAAAAATACAAAATGTTGAGTGAAGAGGGTGTACTCACCTTGATCTCCTTGATCGAAGGTCGATCTTGACGGTCGAAGTGGATGGATGGTTGAGATGGAATGGGAGGTGTACTCACTTGATCCAACGGTCTTGATCAATGGCTTAGACGGAAGATGGGCCACTCAAATATCTCCTACAAGCACCCTTTCATGGATGGGGGTAGGCATAGATGGAGTAGAAGAATGGAGGAAGTGAAGGGGGAGAGAGGGTGGACGTTTCCCCCTCTTATAATTCTTTTTTTTTTTTTTTCTTTTTATTAAATGAAGGAATGGGTAGAGGAAGGGGGGGGAGGAATGGGGTGTCATCATGACACTTCATCATTACACCTCTCTCTTTTTTATTATTTATTTAATTTTTATTAATTTATTCATTTTTTATTTATTATTTTTTATGTAATAACTAAGTGTAATAATTACAAGGGAGGAAAAATAATTGCATGGGAGACCGTCTAGTGGGCCCCACATTGGGTGGCCCCACACGAGTATGCACAACCACATTTTTTTGGGTGTTTTGATTAAATGTTTATATCTTTGCGCTCGGGTATCAAATCGACGCACTGTTTTCGCCGTTGCAATCGCGAGGACGGCGCGGTCAATATGATAGAGGTTTCGGGATTTCAGGACTTTGGTCATTTGGGTGCGAACTACGTACTACCAGTCCGGGGCACCAAGAGTTGCGCACACATTGACAAAAGAGTCACGGAAGGGCATTACACATACATATATACTTTAAATTCTCGTGATAACACCCAAGTACAGAAAAGTACGGGGTGTTACAGATAACTAATCCGAATTCAAGGACCTATTGAGAAGGACACTCGATCTTCCTTGATTTCTCAATTGGCATTAAAAGAACACGAGTAAAATAGAATATAAACTCAATAATTTTCATTAATCAAATGTTGGATCCTCAACAATGAAATAAAAACTAATATTTATAATAAAACTAAGTCCTAAAAAAGCTTAAAAAAGCTTAATTCGTACTTAGATGAACCCTAAACATAATAAGAAAATATCAACAAAAATCTGTGTAAACTGTATAACGCGTGTCGGGCACCGTCTTCCTTCCACTGGTACGAGCAATCCACATATTTAATGGATACAAAACTTTATGGTTTTACTGACATCGATGTACTCTTTGAGATGATCAGTTCAGATTCTTCATATCAGTAGTAGTGGGACACGTTGACCATCTCCAAGTTAAGTCGGCGGAATTCGAAACTTTCTAGACAATTTGTACTATTTTGGATGCCACGATCAATCCATAACTCGGATTGACGTGAAACTTATTGGGTTTTCTCGGCGTCGAGCAGTTCTACAAAATGAACGGAACGAATCATCATAAATGATCAAGATGGGCCCCATGAGTTGGGCCAAAATTCAAAAAATGGGAATAGTAGTTTCTTATTCGGATTGAAACTCCAAAATCAGAAATTTCAGCAAAGTCCGCGCACGTCTCACGACTGGTCCGCACGGGGCCACAACTGATCATGGATAGCCTCAAATTATCCATTAATCTAGATTGGATTCTAGTTGAAATCGACCGATAAGGCGGTCGGTCCATGACCGGCCGTTAGATGACATATTTTTTTGCATTTTCTTTTATTCTTCCTCCGGTTCATCTCCATCATGAACATCATTTATCCTCGCCCTTGATCATGAGGTTCACTCTATACATCATTTATGGTACTGATGTATTTGCTGGACCGGTTGGTTGTCTTTCACACACCATGAGGGCCTCATATCTTTCGTCCACCATCTTAGCTTACGTTGAGCGCCCTGGTAATTAATATGAGAGAGAGAGAGAGAGAGAAAAGTCGTCGCTGCTACCCCTCTCTTTCGAGCTTTGGAATGTGACCCGTTACTATAAGGCCACACATGTACAATACTAAGAAATGGTGAACTCACATATTAAAGGGCGATCGGCCTCTATAAAAGGCCTTTCAAGCAAAACGATGCCCTGAGCTTTGAGATGCTCTATATTGTCAATACCATGACTCAGGATTTTGCTCATCAGATAAGCTCAAGGTGGCCACAAGAGATCAACGGTCCGGAAGCAGCACTCACATTTTCCTTTATACTTTGTTTGATCTCTTGGTACACATGGGTTATGATCAAGAGATCACGTAGCGGGGCGCCTCTTTTGCCACCTGGCCCAAGAGGCCTACCGTTGATTGGCAGCCTCCCATTCCTGGATCCCGATCTGCACCTTTACTTCGCCAAATTAGCCCAGACTTACGGTCCGATCATCAAGGTACAGCTCGGTAGCAAGCTATGTATTGTATTGAGCTCACCAAGCATAGCTAAGGAGGTTCTAAGGGACCATGATGCCATCTTCGCCAACCGCGACGTCCCGGCCGCAATAGGGGCGCTTACGTACGGTGGGAATGACATCGGGTTTAGTCCCTATGGTCCGATTTGGAAGATGATGCGCAAGGTGTGCTCACGAGAGATGATGAACCCAACGGTACTTGGCTCGTACTATGGCCTACGTAGACGAGAGGTGCGCCAGATGGTGCATGATTTACGGACCTTAGCAGGTGCACCGGTTAACATACAGGAGCTAGCGTTTCGAGCAGTGCTCAATATGGTCACGAGCATGATATGGGGTGATACACTTGATGGAGAGGACAGGCGTGGTGTGGTCCATGAGTTTCACAAGGTGACCAACGAGGCCATCCAGTTAGTGAGTAAGCCCAACATCTCAGATCTTTTTCCTATAATATCAAGGTTTGATGTACAAGGAGTGGTGGGCCGCATGAAGAGGCTCTCATCATGGTTGGATAAGATCTACCAATCTGTCATAGATCAACGGCTGAAAATGGAGAGAGGGGAAGGAGAGAGGGAAGGCAAGGATTTTTTGCAGTTGCTTTTGCAGCTCAAGGAAGAAGGAGACCCTAAAACGCCCTTGACTCTGACCCACGTCAAGGCCATCTTTACGGTAAGTACTTTTCATTCCTAAGCTTATTTGCCGTCCATTTGTCTCATACCACTGAGTCACCCTCAACTCGAATGACTCACGACTCAACTTGAGATAGAACAAGTTGATCCGCGTCAACGAGTCATTTAATTAACCATGGTCCTAATAGCCTAGTGGGGCAACTTAGACCATTGCCAGTGCTATGCTTGAGAAACCAACTTTCATTGTGTTAACAGGACATGACGGTAGGTGGTATAGACACCACATCGACTACAATAGAGTGGGCCATGGCTGAGATGATGCAGAAACCAGAGATCATGAGAAAAGCCCAAGAGGAATTAGAACAAGTGGTGGGGATGGACAACATGGTAGAAGAGTCACATGTGCCCAAACTCCTCTATTTGGACGCGGTCCTGAAGGAAACCCTACGTTTACACCCTCCGATTGTGTTCTTGTTCCCCAGGTCTCCAAGCCAATCATGCACCGTTGGTGGTTATACAGTCCCAAAGGGCACCCAGGTCCTGGTTAACACATGGGCCTTACATAGGGACCCTGAAGCTTGGGACAACCCATTGGAGTTTTGTCCGGAGAGGTTCTATAATGCCACGAGCAAATGGGATTACAGTGGCAATGATTTCCGTTACATTCCGTTTGGGTCAGGAAGGAGGATATGTGTAGGAACCCCAATGGCCGACAGGATGCTAACTTATGTGTTAGCTTCGCTCTTGCACTCGTTCAATTGGCGATTGCCAGAGGATGCAAAGGTCGATCTTTCGGAGAAATTTGGACTTCTTCTGAAGAAAGCAACACCGCTTGTCGCCGTTCCCACACCGAGATTGTCAAATCCGGAGCTCTACTCTTGAAATAAGTCTAGCTTGGATTATTGTTGTAGTTTACTTATGCTAAGTAGTATTTGCTTTCAAAGGCCGAGTTACGTACCTTTTGACGTACATGGAACTTCCCTGATGAGTACCTAGATCTTAGATGTGGGGTCTGTAACAAACCCATTGATCTGAGGGCCAGATGGACCATGTCCAAAAATCTCCTCGTTGTTGGTGTATGCAAATAAATGGTTGGCATTCCTCGTTCAACGGAGAAAAGACCAAAGATTCGATGGTCAGGATCTTCTAATCTGGGGAAATCTTTTGGGCATGGTCCATCATGGCCTTACACTATGTACACAACAAGGAAACTCGGCCTCCTGTTTTTATTATTGTGGCATTGTCTTAGTTGTTTTGGTGCTATTGTATTATGGGTTTCGCTCAATATTATATTTCCAAAAATAGCAATATAAGACTCTTTTTTTACATGAAGGTGATTATGTTATTGCTCCAAAATTTTCAAAGTCAAATGGTAACGTTTCTATGCTTTATTTTGTCTTTAGATGATATCAGAGCAGTTAAGGTCTTATAGGCTATTTTAGTCCCCTATGGCTATGGATCACTCAATGGCCTAGTGCTTGATTCCAAGCTGATCATGTAAGATCTTATAAGCTATTTTAGTCCCTATGCTTTTACCACTTGATGGCCTAGTGCTTGAAGCCAAGCTCATGTAAAAGCAACTCAAAGGAAAGAGGAAGAAAATAAATAAATAAACTTAAAATCAATGTAAAATGGTCACAATGCTTCTCTGCATTGTTGCATTCACTATCGTTTTTTTTTTTTTTTTTCTCTTTCCCCTACCGTTCGCCTCTTTCTTTCTCTACTCTTTTCTCCCAATTGCGAGATCCTTTGCCATCAACAGTCTTAAAAAATGTGAGAAATGAGTCTAGCTAGAGCTTGTATTCAAAGTCAATGGCTCGAATGTAGGCCTGAGTTTAAGCCCACCTGATAAATGGGTGCGTGTTGTGCCTTGGTTCTGCATATTTGTCTATTTAGGCCGAGCCTGAAACCAAGAACGAGTCCGTTTATGATTCTAATGAGCACAGTTGGGCTTGAAATTGGGTCTGACACTGAAAGGAACATGCCGATCGAATGAGGAGTTCTTGGCCCGATTAATAATCAATTGGGCTTGGGTTAACCATAACCTAGCTAGGACCTGGTACGTGTCCACCCCCAACTACCTAGGACTCAATGCACATGTGCAGCCCGCTGCTTGACGTTCAAATCAGGCTAATTTTTTTATTTTAATTTTTGTGCATGTTCAAGGTGGACCCCACCTAATACAAGGTGTGGATATTGCACATGTGCCATGAGTTGTCCTCTTTAGTCTCCTCTACAAGCTAACCTCAACATCTATATTACCCAAACACCACTAGTTTGAACCGTCGGACCTAAGTAGCTTTAGGCCTATGCCAACTTTATCACTGCATAAATTAATAAATTAGCTAAGCACATGCTAAATCCTACAAGCGGAACAAGGCCCTAGACCCGCATCCTTGCACAATATATATAGGTTTTCATATCAAACGAGTGGGGGCCATAGTTAAAGATCAGTGAATCAAAGTCCCACCATGGATGGAGCATGCCCCAAAATCCCCTACATAGAAGATCCCAATTACAAATATTAGGACTTCTCTTATTGGGATGTGGACCATTGTTCTATTTAGTGGAACTCTGGGCCAATGGAATTGGGTGGATGAGGTGAAGAGCTGCTACCTTTTGAGTGTGGTGTGATCCCCTAATGCTTTTGTAATTTAAGAGAATTTTTATAAAATAGCTATCCTACTCCGTGCTATATGAAGCAATGTGTTATATATATATATATATATATATATATATATATATATATATATATATAGATATCCATTTTCACTCTCTCTTTTTTAATTGAAACAAACCTAACTGTTTTATTCTCCAAATTTTTTATATTTCTATTTCTTTAATTGAAGTTTTATCTGTCTTTTCAAGGATCAAGACCAAACTTGACAAACATTTTTCAATTTTGCTATATGAAAATAAAAAATTGGGAGAGGGCAGAAAAAAAAAAAAAATTTGTGACTTTCCTATAAATTAAAAAAAAACATATCACAGAAAAATGTTTCTTCGGAAGTAAAATCCTGATTAGGAAGAAAATGCTATTTTCTTGAAAATTATTTCCACTCGAACACTTTTCAACTTGGATGCAGACTTCCTGTGAAAGGCTTTCACAGGATCTTCCTACAATGGGGAGTGAGCTAGGTGGGGCCCACTGTAATGTTTGTGGCCCCAACTAGCTTTTGAATCAGGCTAATTTTTGTGTTTTCCATTCATCCAGAGTAAGAATAACCCTATAAAAATGGGTGACTCAGGGATTTCAACTGTAGGCATTTACCTACCCACGTTTTCCTGTTATGCATCCCACTTGAGTATTGGATTTTTTGTACCCACGTCATTAACATAATCTGGCAGAACGGATGGATAGGATAGATTTCCCACAAACATCAGGGTGAGCCCCACCTAGCTTCCCATCGCAAGAAGTTCTTGCAAAAGGCTTTGGCAGGCAATCCGTCCTTCCAGGCTCCTGTCCACGTAGTTGAAATGCAAGATCTGAGCAGTCGAGATCTTTTGGCCACGAAATAAGTGGCTCACTTTTTATTCTCTTTCGAAAAAAAAAAAAAAAAGAGGAAACAAAGATGTCGTGATCCTGGCAGGTGGAACGGTTGGGCTATTAAACCGGGTTTGCTACTTCATACCGAACGGATCGTGGAAGTGGAAGGGTCCGGTCCAAACCGTTCCAACGCTCGGGTTTGAAAAACGTTCTTGGAATGATCGTCCATTCCGTGCAACTCCGGAGTTTCCAAAGTCCTCACAGCGACGGAACATCTCTCTTCTTTAAAACCAGCATTTCCTTCTTCTTCTTCTGGAGATCGTCGCATTCCATTAGGCCTTGAGAGCTTCCATGGCTACCGGAACTGCTGCTGTCGCCTTCAATCTGCCTGGGATCTCGGCCAGAACCGCCCTGTCCGGCGCCGGTGGTTCGCAGAGGATCTCTCCTTTCCGGCACTGCTCTCCAATCTCTGGTGGTAGCGTTCGGTCGATGCAGCTGCTTCGGCCTTGCTCTCTGCTGCATTCTAGATCAGAGAGTTTCTCTGGTAACGATTCATAGTCTCCGAAAACTAGTAGCGTTTTCTTCAGCTTTCTGTTATCTGTATTTGTTTTTGTGGCTTTTTATTCTTTGGATTTTTTCCTGTCAGATCTTGCTGTTTGATTCTGATTGTGCTTTGTATCATTGGAATTCTTAGTACTAGTTTAGGCTTCTTCTTCTTCTTCTTCTTCTTCTTCTTCTTTTTTTTTTTTGAGATTTGCAATGAGTTCGAAGGTTTGGTACGAATGATAATTGGCGGAAATAAAGATTTGAGCAGTTGTAATGGAAATTCAATGTTGGGTATTTACTTTATATATGAATGGTATTGTATTAAGTTGATGGGTAGGATTAATTGGTGTTTTAATGTTGAATTAGATGACATATCTCAAGATTGGTATAGACTGTTACTGAACGGTTGTGCTAAAAGCTCGAGCTGTTAGGGAACGGACAGAACAATGTATATCAGGGGGTTTGCTGACGCCTCCAACACCTCCCTTCATTTGATACTCTGGGCTGATACAATACCGGATGCCCTATAAAACCGAATTTTGCAAACCCCAGGACTTGAACACCGGATGTCCTGCTCTGGTACCATGTTACTGACCGGTTGTGCTAAAAGCTCGAGCTGTTAGGGAACGACAGAACAATGTATATCAGGGGGTTTGCTGACACCTCCAATATAGACACCTCATTATAGGATCTTAACAAGATGAATTTGAATTTTTCTTATAGAATGCCGCTTCGTCAAATTTTAACACAATAGGATTCTAATTTTCAATGTTTTTCACCTCCCAATGCTTCCATATCCTTTTCATTGTTAACCCCATCTCAAACTTATTAAGGGTGTGTTGGTATCAGTTCCTCAGATGCCTCTGAAGCGGCCTCCGCCACCACTGTGTTCCCCTTTTGCTTTTGATTCCCTGCTTTTAGTTCATTTTGATTTAGACTTTGTTGTAATACCTGCCTTCTCTTTCGTGTTCTTTGCACCAAATTGGAAGATACAACATATAGCCAACTAGACGCTAGTAACTACGACCCCACAAACACACCCATATACCTGAGGCGGGTTGGCATTATTTCCTCAGATACCTCTGATGCTGCCTCGAGCACTGCTGTCTTTCCCTTTTGCTTTTGATTCCCTGCTTTCAGTTCATTTTAATTCTCTTCATCGTAGTACCTGCCTTATCTTTTGTGTTCTTTTCATCAAATTGGTAGATAGTATGTATAGCCAACTATACACAAAGTAACTAAGACCCCACAAACATATCCATATGCATTGGGCGGGTTTTGACATTTTTGGTCCGTTGGTCAAGATCAAATGGTGGCGACCACTGATCGGAGACTACAAACCAGTTGGGTGGATTGTCCTGGGTTTCTCCTTGTGGGTTTTGGTACTTCTTCAGACCAACCCAGAAAATCTACGTCCTACAATTGGTAGCTGCAAAAATTGGATTTCCTACCTACTAAGAAATTTCAGCGGCTCATATGGAATGCTGGCAGCTGGCATTTGTCATTTCAGAGCTGCCAATGATGCTCTTTGCTGAGAGCTGAATTTTTTACATCACTTAGAAATCTTTTATACAGCAGAAATGTCCCTTTTCAAATCTTAAACCCAAACAGGGCCCTAGATAAGAATGCCTAGCAAGATATTCCATACCGGTAATGGTGGCCATAATGACCACCACTGTTACCTTTACGATATGGGTCGCTACGGCTGTTGCGGTGTCTTTTTTTCATTGAAAGAAAAAACCCAAAAAACCTTTATCTGCCCTGTAGCGTTGAAAAAAAAATAATTCGAAAAACATGTATTTGCCCTACTACAGACCATTACAGGGCTGTTATGGCCTTTACAGGGGGTGTAACGGTGCGTTAACAGTGGTTACAGGTCATTTTTTCCATAACGGCTGTTACAACTGTTACAACCCCATAGCATGTAACAGTTGCCACTGTTATTTTTACGTAACGGCCTTTATGGTCCCGTAACAGCCTTTACGGCACACCATGATGCCTGGTGAAACATGAGTCGTAAAGTTAGCCCCAATTAGTTGGGAAGGCTTTGATCATGACCATGGCAGCTTCTAACTCTACCATGACATGAGATTGTAAAGTTTTCTCTCCTGCATATCCTTAGGTTGACATAAGAATATGCACGGTATAGCTCAGCCTCACCTGCCAAATGGTCCATCCTGAATAGACCTAATCTCTGGATCATTGATTGATGTTGACTAATAAGGGTCAACATTGGCCAATTTTTTGGGGGTGGGCCAATTTAAACTCGCATCTTGTATTGTATCCTGATCAATATGGATAAGATATGGCCATATCTGCCAAAACGATACTGGTATTCCCAAGCATCTAAGCATGGGTGGAGTCTCTCTCAAACAGCTAGAAGAGTTGCACGTTTAGAATTTCCATTATAGGAGAATTAAAAGAAAACTTTATTTTCATCAAGCATGATCCCAAAAAGCTCCGTGTTTCATCTATATACAGTTTTTGTGTAGTCAAAACCATTTCAAAATAAAAGGTCTGTTAACTTAGGCAACTGTAATTAGTTAACTCTTTAACTCTTGCTAGGCTAACACATTCCTAATTTTCCTAAAACTGCACTAGCACTGCTCTGCAGAATATTGTAGCACACCCATATTTACATAAAAATTGTTAAAAGATAAACTGAAACTGCAATTATTGAAATAAGCCCTTTTGGTGAACTTAAACATGTGTAATATATTTGTGGCATATTGGATGGACCCAACAATTGTCCAATTTGATCATGGCCGACTTATGTTCCATACTGATGTCAATTAACCTACAAAGCCTGCAAGAAAAAAGTACAAAAATTGTTAAAAGTCTTTTGAGATGTGTTTTTAATTGTGGATATTTTGGTTTTACATTTCATGCTACACCTAATGCAGACCTCTGGCTTAATTTCTTCCGAGAGAACTGATAAATGTGTAGCATTATAAATATTTCGAAATCTTTGTACCTATGTTGACAGTAATCGAAGTATGGGATTTTTTTTCCTTCTTCTTTCGAGCTTCTCTTGATAAATGCTTCTTATAACTTCATATGTTTAAATAATCTGCTTATCCATTTTGTAAAGAACTGCACTCAGTGGTTCAAATGGGACATACAGGTGTAAGAACACAGGTTGCAGCTGTTGAACAAGCGAGTATTGAAGTGCCTCAAAGTGTGGAATCGCCTGTTGTGGTCATTACTGGAGCTTCTAGAGGGATTGGAAAAGCAATAGCATTGGCCCTGGGCAAAGCTGGCTGTAAGGTTAGCGGATTAATCTCTCTTTCCAAATTTCATTACCGTGAGCATTAGAATATAAAAATTATCCAGTTTTTGCTGTCAAAACAGTTGAAAAGACCAAGTAGAATAACTGTTCTGTTGCATTGTTCGCCATCAAGTAGGTGAGATCTATTGGAGATGCCACTTACCTGATCTACAAAGAAAAGCTCAGATGGTTGTTCCAAAGATAATGCTACTGCTTGTAATATAGAAAAATCAGAATCCATGCATCTTGAAATGTGCAAAGTTTGATTTGGGTTATTCTGTCGATAGCAACGTTGTTGAAGCACGTGATTTGTTGGAAAAAAGGAGGATTCTTTATTCTGAACTCTGTAGAAGGACTTTTTTATAATTTCTGGAGCCATTTCTAGGAGCCTTTTGGCAAATTTTGAAATGATTGGATAGAAGGTGTTTTGATCATGTACGGACAAGAATGTGTGTATATCTTGGGTATTTTTGAAAAGTCATTATTTAGTCATCATCATAACCTTGTCCTAGCTATTTGGGATCAGTTTTAAGATCCTTTTTTTGCGAAAGGCAAGATCCAAAATTAGAACTCTCTTGCTAGCTTTTTCAGTCATTTTTAAAAGTAAGGGACTATCTCTATTGTTAAGGATATTGGAGTTGTCTTCTTCTTTCTCCTCTCTTTTTTTTATTTTCCCCTTTGGAAATATATATGCTTTGAGCCTATTATGTGAAGGTATGATTCTGGTACTTAAAAGAAATTGTTTGTACACTTGCTTCTGCAATGATAATATTGCCATGGTTTTTTAAATTTGAAGATTTTGGGAATTTTAGAGATAAAGGGCTATTTTGATCCTTAGGTACACAATCCTTCCAACCTTGTGCAGCTCCCACTTCAAATTGCACTTCAGACTTGCGCTCCCACTTTCTAGCTGTTTATACTCGCTAACATTTTGAAACAGATGCTTCACTGCTCCCACACCCAAATCCTGCTTGCTTCACGCTTCCTGCAATCTTATTCTTTTCAGTATGTTGATCGGATAATATTGTAGCAGTTCTATCTCATACCTTTTCTTGTAACTGTATTATCCTCATCAAATTTACCATATTTTCTGCTCCTTCTCAAAGTATGCAATGTGGAATGGCCCAAGTGACATTTTTCCGTTAACATTCTGGCCAGTCCCAAATGATTTTTGACTTGTGGTTCCATTACAGATTCTTGTAAACTATGCGAGGTCCTCAAAGGAGGCTGAAGAAGTTTCCAAAGAGGTGAGCCTTACCCTCTTTTTAATTTTATCTGTGAGCTCTGGGAAGTATTTAGTTTATTGTTGACTTTCTTGTCTATATGCTGGCCGTGAGAGCTTGTGATGATTTTTGTTTCAGTAGTAATCAAAACTATAAATCATTTCTTGTGTTCTTTAAGCAGTATCTATTTCTTGTTCACATGCTCTGGACATCAGATCATTACCAGTCATCACATCTAATTTTACTGTAGATTGAAGCATCTGGTGGTCAAGCCCTTACTTTTGGGGGAGATGTTTCAAAAGAAGCTGATGTGGATTCCATGATCAAAACAGTGAGCAACTGTTGCACATGTTGATTGATCTACTATTTAGCAAATTATCTCAGTTGCTAGTTCTAATCTGGTGTCATCACATCATGATGTCTACAGGCAGTTGATGCATGGGGAACAGTCGATGTATTAATAAACAATGCAGGTCATTGATGGTTTTATTTTCTTTTTTGTTATCTACGTCTTTCCTTTTTCTGTTTGTCCTGACCATTTTGCATTGGTTTCAGGAATTACTCGGGATACATTGATGATGAGAATGAAGAAAAATCAGTGGCAGGAAGTTATTGATTTGAATCTTACTGGTGTCTTTCTCTGTACACAGGTATTTATGGTCAACGAAATTTTCATTGTTTAGTTTCCCTGAGGCTTAGGTTCCCTTATTCATGATTGGTGTAATGCATTCCTTGCAGGCTGCAACCAAAATTATGATGAAAAAGAAAAAGGTAATACTGGGATTCATATTCTTCAACTTTTTGGTGTTTATGCTGGTCTTGGATTTTATTTATTTGGTTAAATCAGTTTTCTCAGGAACACATGCATTGTTCTCACTTAATATAGTTTGTATACCAGGAACTAGATCTAGAATTAGATTAAGTTGATTTACTGACAATGTCATTCATGTAGCACTAAGGATGATTCTTGATGCCCCCAGCTCTACTTTTTGTGAAATAGGTATGGCATGTGATGTTCCACCCATCTTCCTTAGAGCCATGGGACATCAGCTTTGTTTTGTTGGATGCAGGATATCAAACCCCCTCTGCACCTTTTTTGGATGGTGATGGCCTCAATCATCACAGCCATCTGGTGAAGGGCGTTGCCATCCCCAACTCAACTCTTACAGAGGTGGAATTGTTGCCCATCCATTGATCCCATTGTTTTAAGTCCCAGTGTCAAGACTGTGAATTGTTCCAGAACAAGATGAGGGAGGGCATAAACACAATGCTAAATTTAAGGAGGGGTGGTTTAGAATCTAAAGGATTTAAAATTAATCAGACTAAAACAAAGTATATGGAGTGCAACTTTTGTTTCAATAGCAGTGGTAACAAGGAATTAGTTAAGATTGCTTTCCAAAAAGTTTCCTAAAATTATCACTTTTGATATCTTGGGTCAATACTTCATGAGAGTGAGAAGGATGTTCCCATAGAATTCAAGTGATGGTTGTGCACCACTCAAACCAAAATGGAGATGTGCCTCTAGAGTTATATATGATGGTTGTGCACCACTCAAACCAAAAGGGATATTTTATAGGATAGCTATAAGTAGAATGTTGGGCAGTTAAGGTTCAACATGTTCACAGGATGAGGGTAGCTGAAATGAGGATGTTGAGATGGATGATTGGCAAGACAAGGAATGATAGAATTAGAAATGAATACATTTGAGGAATTTAGGATTAACGCCAATGGGTAATAAATGAGGGAAAGTAGATTTGATGATTTGGTCATGTGCAATAGAGACCAAGAACTGCTTTGGTTAGGAGGGGGTTGGTACGAGTTGAAGGCTTTGGAACGGCAGGGGAAGGCCTAAAAGGATGTGGGTAGAGGTAGTAAGAAAAGACTTGATTACCTATGGTCTAACTGAAGTTATGGCCTTTGATAAAGTGGAATGGCAGAAAAGGATTCATGTAGCCAATCCCAATTAGTTAGGATAAGGCTTAGATGATAATGATGATGATTGAGATAATAAGGGAACGATTAAAGTTACTGGTGGCTTTATTGGGGGTTCAGTAAGATGTGTATTGTTGTTGGGATTCAAAGAAATGAGAGTTAAGTCATGTTGTAATGGTAATGGTGGCCGAAAATGATATGAGTTGTAACCGCTGTTACAGTCTCTCTTTTAAAAATAAATAAAACCTGTATCGGAGCAGTAACACACCGTAACGAGGACTATAACAGCCGATATGGGTCATTTTTTCTACAACAGCCATTACGACCTCGTAATGCGTAACAGCTGGCACCGTTACCGTTATGTAATGGCCAATACGGCCCTGTAATGGCACACCATGAATGAGAGGCAGCATCTTTGAGATCCATGGAGAGTAGCACTGTGAAGTAGGCTTCCATTTTTCAGTAGCTGTGGAGGTCAAATTTCTTTTGTAGAAGCCCCACCTCATGTGAAATCCCGAACATTTGTCTCAATTGACATTTGAAGGAGGGTTCTATTTAAATCCTTGTTGTTGTAGGAATCCAAACAAACCAATCCTAGACCAATACCAAACCAACTCAACCCGAAATTCACCCAAGAGATCTGAAATCCCATGTAAGCCTACTCAAAACCCAATCTTAAATCCTCGAATAAACTGTACTAAAGCTCCACAATAATTGAGCCCAGATATGGAAGGCGTGGGACCAAGCCCAGCTTTGGTTTATGGGCTACACACATTTGTTAAGCATCGCCATGGCTGGCGAAGATTCTTTTCCACAGGACATGGAGCTTATTTTTTAAGTATGCTCTCTAGTTGGTCGCTAGACTGAGAGCCTTGATTTTTTTTTTTCTTTTCTTTTCTTTTTCTTGAGAGATAATTAACCATGCAAAAAAAAAAAAAAATCCCTAGTTGGCAGAAATCCAATTTCCACCACCCTAGCATTCTTTACTGCAAACCTTTCATTTTTGGGCTCAATTTTCTCTGGCGTTCGGTACCTTATTTTCATGATCTTAAGGTCCATTTTGTAGCCCATTGCACATGCTTTCCAATGAGCCCTAGATCGCCCTAGATTTTCTAGTAAACTCTCTCTAGCAAGAAGATATCCTTGATCTCTGATCTCACCATCCTCTGTGCAAAAATTCAAAGAAAGTAAGAAGAAGATCCTCCCTGGAAGATTGAAGACGATCCACACATCAATGAGCTTTCCTTCCTCTTCTTTTCATTTCCCTACCATTTTCGTTCAAATTTTGTAGCACTTTAAGAAGTTGTATAGAAATTCATTTCAACAGAATTTCGCTTCCTTCGGATTGAGTAGAGACTAAATTTTTGCAGTTGGGGAAGGGTGAATAACACCTTTCACCATCACTGAGACTCTTGCCTCTAGTTTCTAGGCGCATTTTGGAGCCATTTTTTTTCCACATTTTGGGTATCTAGTTGGCCGAGAGTAGATCTTGCTCTAAATCAGCTAGCGGGAACTCCTCTTCTTTTCATTTCCCTACCATTTTTGTTCAAATTTTGTAGCATTTTAAGTTGTGTAGAAATTAATTTCAACAGAATTTTGCCTCCTTCGAATTGAGTAGAGACTGCATTTTGCGGTTGGGGAAGGGTGAATAACACCTTTCCCCATCACTGAGACTCTTGCCTCTAGTTTCTAGGCATGTCGGAGCCAAATTTTTCTACATTTTGGGTATCTAGTTGGAGTAGATCTTGCTCTAAATCAGCTAGCGGGAACTCCTTGTCCCTATTTTCTTCATTATTTCTGCCAGCGTCTTTTGAGTCTGCTTCACTCATATTAACGCATTTCAATCCTGCCAACTGGCCATTTTAGTGGCATCTATCAGTTTATTCATTCTCCATTGTCAGCTTAATCTACTCTATCAGTCTGACTATTGATCATGCAGGGAAGAGTTATCAACATAGCATCTGTGGTTGGTCTTGTTGGTAACGTTGGGCAAGCTAACTACAGTGCAGCAAAAGCTGGGGTAATTGGCTTAACCAAGACTGTTGCAAAGGAATATGCAAGCAGAAATATCAATGTGAGTTTTCAAAATAATTGATTACTCTTCCTCCTATGCTCATCCTAAGATACAACCTGTGCTAGTATAGGGAAATCAGTTATAGCTCTGCAAGATATCTGCCTCAGGTAAATGCTGTGGCCCCTGGATTCATTGCATCTGATATGACTGCCAAGCTTGGAGAAGACATTGAGAAGAAATTCCTGGAGACCATCCCCTTAGGTAAGATTAAAAGTTATCTGTGCTGCTTCTAAATCTCAGCTTTATTATTCACGTATTTAAAAAAAAAATGAATAAGATGTGTAATTTGAGATTGTTGGATCCTCTTAACCTTCTTATGGAGAGCATGTGAAAGTCACAATGCACGCATTTGAAACACCTGTAGTTAGTTGAGGCCCTGTTTGGGATCAGGGAAATGAGACTGGATTTGTTTTAGTCCACGAGCTTGTCAAATACTCAAATTCATGGATTTGCTTTGGATTTGGATTGGCTGAATCCCAAAGTCTAGTGTTTGGGAATCAAGCTCTAAATCCATGGATTTGGGAGCACTTACTGCAATGTTAGAGCATCCATTGCAATGGAATAACTTTTATTGCTTTTAAGCAAGCCCCTCATTTTGTGGATTTGCAATTTTTTTTTTTTTTTTTTGGATTTCAATTTGCCCCAAATCCATGGATTTGTAGGGGTGATTTGGGAAGTCCATGGATTTAACAAATCCTGAATGAAAAATAAACAGGGGAGATTTGAAATTCATGGAATTCACAATACCTATATGAAATCCCTCACCCAAAACAGCCCCTAAATGAGCACCCTAGTTCTCAAGGGTACATTTAGGCCTTCCTAATCTCAAGGTTGAGCTACTGCCAAAATGCAGTTGAGATGATTGTAATAGGAAAACAAAAGCATGCTTGATGATGGTTATATTTCCAGTGCCGCACGGTCTGCAACAAACACCAACTGTATTGAGTAAGGTTGGGAAAGCCCTGCTCAACCGTGATTTTGAGGTGCACCCTTATGATGTAGGGGCATGCAATGACCTAACCCTAGATGCATGTATATTCAGTTGGAAGATATTCAAGTAAGAAAATTAACAACTAACTGTTTTCACTGAGAGGAAACTAACAAATCTCAATACAGAGATGAGATCCGTTCGTCCGGATCATGCCCCTTAGCATAAGAATCACGTAAAACCGTAAAATAGGGAGGATCTAGGGATATGAGGATATCCGAGATCTAGCAGAGACTAATCTACAGTCAAGTTTAGATCTGGTTCTCATGACTAGGCATCCCTCTTTTCCGATCGTACTAAAAGGGGTAGATTCAGGGAAGAACGAATGTGATAGGGAAGCAACAGGTTCGAGATGAAGGATAACACAAATTATGAAAATCGAAAAGTCGCACCTTTCCTGCACCTTAAAGAATTAGAGACGAGAAAAAAAATGAAAATCGAAGTGGAATCCTTAACACCCGAGGGCCAATCTTGAAACCTTAATCTCTTGAAATAAGAGGAAGACAAGCAGCCAAAATTTCTATTCATTTAATAATTTCGAAATAGGGTTTCTCACAGTATATATAAGCTACAAAAATGAAAAGTACACTAAAGTGCCTGAAAACAAAAGAAAATAACATAAAAACGCCTAGAACTAAACAATGACACTTAAAATGCCTAGAAATAAGAAAATAAACAAAAAGTGCCTAAAAGTAACTCTGCTTCACGATCCTGCAGTCATGATGCTCCTGCACGATCTTGCAACTCGTGTACTAGTAACGTGTCAGAAAATGGGTCCAATGGGCTCGGCGTCCATCCACATCATCTCGTCTGCCCCAACACTCGTACCTGCGACGTCGCCTCCTCTGATACACTCTAAAAGGTGCACCATTGATGTCCACATCACCTCAGCTAAACCTGGGCAATGTGGCACAGTCTTTATTGCACCCACACAGTGCACAATGGCCATTGCAGTTATTGCCTTACACCATGCCAGTTTGCCCTTTGATATAATGGTTGTGCTTTTAAGCCGCATCGGCATTGGTGAATGTAATAGACATCCTTCTTTGGTTTTTGTGTTTCTTTGAGCTAGGTTTTATTTATTTGGTTTCCCTACAGTTTTCCATTTTCCTGACCGTTCTTTGGTGTGATGGGATTCAATAGTCCCTACAAAACCTCATTTCTCTTTCCAAGGGCCTGTTTGATTTCCATTTACACTATATAAATACAAGTAAATGGGTAATGATTACTTACCATATAATTCATGTACTTTTTTACAATGACCGTTTTGTTTTTGTGCACTAAAATCGAGGAAGGTACGGACTTTTTGTGGGGCCCACTGTGATACATGTGGCTTATCCACGCCGTTCATCCATTTTGCGAGGTGATTTTAGGGCATAAACGCAAATTTGAGGAAAATCCAGAGTTCAAGTGGACCACGCCACACGAAATAGTGGGTTGAATATCTATCGTTAAAAACCTTTTACGAATACGATTTCCTATGGTGTGGGCCACTTGAGCTTCGGATCTGCCTCATTTTTAGGCTCATGCCCTAAAATGTTCTGGTATAACGGATGGACGGCATGAACATGTCACAGCAAGGTATCCCAAAACGGTTACGAGACGGCCGTATCGGCCGATACGTAAAGGAAACGGTGGTGGCCGTTACGCGTTACGGGGTCGTAACGGCCGTAACGGCCGTTACAGAAAAAATAGGCCGTAACGGCCGTTACGGGACCGTTACAGCCCTGTAACGGACCGTTACAACCCCGTAACGGTCCCGTAACAGTCATGTAACGGTCCCGTAACGGTCATGTAACTGTTTTCTTCAGAAAATAAAAAGGGGCCGTATCGGCCGATACGGGGTCCGTAACGGCCGTTACGGCCCGTATCGTAACGGTAACGGTGGTGGCCGTTACGGCCACCGTTACCGTTATGGAACACCTTGTGTCACAGAGATCACAGTGGGGCCCATGAATGTATGGCAATCCTTTTTTAATGTTTTTACAAGGAGTAAATACTCTTTCCTATCAAACGGCAGTTTAATCTGTAATAATTACCTTCTTGCATCTATTTACCAGCTGGAAATGAAAAATAAACACACTGTAAGAGAAAGGGAAAGTGAGAAGTGAGAAATGAAAGTTTACATCTTTTTTGTGTGGTTTGGCAGGGAGGTATGGCCAGCCAGAAGAAGTTGCTGGACTGGTGGAATTCTTGGCCCTTTCTCCGGCAGCCAGCTATATTACTGGACAGGTATGACCACTTGATGTTTGTACAGCATTAAATACTTGGAACCATCCCGTAAATGGGTCAACTGATGTCTAGGTATGAGTCACTGGTTTTTTCTCATTTAATTTTCAGAAACATCTCCAACTCTTCAGAATTGAAGAAAAAAATGGGTAAAAACCATTCGTGGGTGTGAATGATGAAAATGCATGAAAACAGGTATAGATAACAAAAGGATTCACGTAGCCAACGCAAGACCTTCCGCTTTGATACCATGTCAAATAACCATGTATATCAAGGGACTTTAACAAATACATTGCAGAATCCAAGAGTATGAAACATCAGAGTTAGACCTGTACACCAAAACGAACCAAATCGAGCCTAGCTCAGCTTGGCTCGACTAGCAGACAGTCATGGCTTGAGCTCGGCTCGGCCAACGAGTTGGAATGGCATGCTTGGCTTGGTTCGGTCGAGCTTTCGAGTCAAGTTCGAGCCAGTTTGAGCTGAGTTCGAACCTGGAAAAAACCAAAATTTGAATAGGCCCAGCCCAAAAGCCAGGCCTAAAACAGTTCAAAATCCGGGCCCAAAGGCAACACAGGCCCCTTGACACCCCTGACTACTGCTTTTATAGGCAGTTTTCCACTTTATTCCTTTGCTCCCTTCCAATGTGGGACTAAACAACCTCTCTTTCCAACTAGGTGAGCCGAGTCAAACTCAAACCAAGCTTCAAGTAGAGCCGAATCAAGCCAGGGTCAACTCGAACTCGGCTCAAAAATCTTCGAGCTGAAAATTAAAAAAAAAAAAAAAAAAAAAAATGGCTGGACTCTGTTTGCACCTGGCGTCTGAACCAAGCTGGTTCGAACCGAATCGAGCGAGCCAACCAAGCTAGCTTAGCTTGTGTACAGCTCTAATCAAAGTGCATAATGTAAAGTCCATGCTAAGCTACTCTTGCTGTCTGCAAAAAAAGTGTACACGAGCACACATGTGAAATAGGAATAGACAAAAAGAAAAAGAAAAAAAAAAAAAAAGTTTGATCGCACTAGTGTGTGGGTGTGGATGTGTGGCTATAGAACATATACAAATATTTTTGAACTAGATGATATGCTAACGGGACAATTGTTGACGTGGGACATTCAAGTGTGGGTATTTTCTGCTTTCACATATCTTTTCTTCCACTGCAAATGAGATTCTAATGGGCCATGCAGGTGCTTACCATTGATGGAGGTATGGTCATGTAAGCTTGAACATTATCTTAGAAGATGGATAATAAAGCGAAAGGCTTCCTGATTTGCCAGCTTCAAAATGGCAGCATCAAAGCTTGGGGTTTTAGTCTCTAACAGAGACTAGGGTTCTCTGCCACGGTTTCTGATGGTCGGCTTTTGATGAGGATGGAGTCTATAGATGAGTTATTTGCTCAAGGTAGTTAGCATAAAGTGATTTTTCCAGCAGTTTCTGTTCATTTTAAGAGAAAACCTTACGGAAATGAGTAATCAATGCAGCTCTGGAAGCTGAGTTTGGTTATCTTTCTGATTTTTGTCTTGTTTAGCTAACCTGATCTGAGCTGGTGGAGTGGCATCCTACCCCCAGCTGATTCTTTTGCCTGGTGGTGTTGCATGTTTTCCAAATGCCTGTTTTAGGCTCCTTGATTTCTTGTTAATTTGAAATGAAGCTGGGTTGGGTTCGGGCATGTTTAGGACATCCGAGCCATGCAAAAGGTGGGTCCCGCCATGAAGGCCACCCATTCAGAGGTGGGCCACAAATGCATTGACCATTCAATGATTTCGAGAGTGTGGCTTGACTGTGACTGGTGAGTGGACTGGCCTGACACACCAATCAGATAATTCAAAGCAAACGATCAATGGTCCATAATGGACGGTCCAGATCACTTATAAAAGATGAGTCCCAAACAATAATTTGAATAATCTATCTCTTGGGCTCACTATTCATCGCTTCTAGGTCCAAAAAAATTAATTATGTTGGACAATCCTAAACATACCGTCTGTGGCTTATGGATCATCTGATCTATGTGATTTTTGCCTTGTAGCCTATGAAATGTGTGCTCCGCTTAACCGACAGTCTGGATCAATAGATTGGACCGTTGAAGTGTCTTGATGCAACTAGGAGCACTAACTTACAGTGCTGTAAGAGCACTAGACCATCTTTCTCACTATAATGCGAGGAGCGTTTGGGGTTGGCTTGGGGCCTTGGGCCCATATTTTGAACTGTTCGGGCAGGCTGAAGGGCTGGAACTATTCAATCTTTTGATTTTTCCAGCCCAGGCCCATCTTATTGACGACCCTACTGCAATTTAGTATGAGGGTGGGGTGTCGGTGATGGCCAACATCTCATGCAGGGTTCCTATGCGCCACACACATCACAGTGGGACCCTACAGCCACGCGAATGTACAATCGACCCGAAGGTAACAATTCACGCCCATTGGGGGCGACCCCGGATCGAAAAGTTGGGTGTGGCCTGACTGTAGGGCCCAGCTCGATGCATGTGTTGTATATCCACTGCCGTCCATCAGTTTTGCTAGCTAATTGTAGGGCACGGTCAAATCTCAAGTGGATCACACAGCAGGAATTGAATTCCCACCGTTAAAAAGTTCTTTGAAGTTATAAAAGTTGTGGATTAAGCTATATTTGTATTTTCCTTTCATCTGAGTCTATGTGACCCAATCATAGGTTGGATGGCAAATAAACGTTGTAGTGATTTTAACCGTGAGAGTTCAGTGACCACTCTTCTTATTTTGTGGTCCACTTGAGATTTGTATTTGATTTATTTTTGGGACATGCCCTAAAATAGGCTGGCAAAACGAATTTAACATTGAGGTCATAGCATTGATTCCATTTCCCAAATTTCCCATAGTGGAGTGTGACCCGAGCCAGGCAGAGAACGGGACAGGCTAGTACATTGCACGTGCATATTGGTGGAGAAGAGTGATGTGACAGATTCGTGTCAAGCTTGCTGACAGGGTAGGTCTCTCTTGACAACGTGCTCTCTAGCATTACAGATATACCACGTGAGCCTGTCTTGACCTCTGCACAGGGTTGGATAATACGTAATCCACTTCTCCTAGTGGGGTGACTAACATTGTGACGTGACTAACAGGGTGGGTGGATGTGACTAACCGGGGTGGTGGGTGTAACAATTGGGTGTGTGAACTAACCCATGAAATAAAATGTAAACTAACTCATGAAATAAAATTAAAAAAAGCTGGCAAAACGGATGGACGGACGTGTATATGCAACAAATACATTGACGTGGGCCACGTTCAGGGCCTCACCCACCTGGTGGGATCCGGGTCACATCTAATCCGCGTTCATATTTCTCTAAAAAATAGAGACAAAACAACCAACATCGAGTGGATAATAAGAGGTGGGCCCCCATCTCTAGTCACCACCACAGTCCCTCCACCTGTGACGCTTCTCCATCTTTCTAGACCCATCTCCCCCACCAATCCAAATCTCTCCCCCATCAGCCATTCCATGGATTCTCCATCATCATCTCCATGTATTCCACGTCATCACCACCTTCTCCCATGGCCTCCTTTCTCCTCCATCCTTCCTTATCATGGCAAAACAAGATCCTCCCACATTCCATTTCCTTCCCATCTAAACACCCATTCCCTCAAACCAAAATCCCCTCCTCCTCACTCCCTTTCAAGCCCCACCAAGCAAGAAAACCCCCCAAATTCTCTGCAAGAGAAGAAGAAGAAAGAGAACCCATTCCTTCTTCCACTCTAACAGTCGCCCCTGAAAGAGAATCGGATGAAAAACAGACCGGAACAGCTCCCGGAAGCGATGGGAGTGGAGAAGTAGAGTCGGAGGAGAAGAACCAGAAGCAGGAGATTGATTGGAAGGCAGATGAGGAGTTCAAGAAGTTCATGGGCAATCCGTCGATCGAGGCGGCTATCAAATTGGAGAAGAAGCGGGCTGATCGGAAGCTCAAGGAGCTTGACATGGAGACGGACGGTAACCCAATTACCCGTTTCTTCAAAAACATCATCCGCGACAGCTTGGCAAGGGAGAAGGAAAGGTTGGAGAAAGCAGAGGAGTCTTTCAAGGCATTGGATCTTAATAAGGTGATTCCCCATACGAGTTTGTTTTTTTTTTTTTTTTTTTTTTGGTTGGCTTGAATTTGGAGGATATGGTCTGAATTCTGGTGTTTTTTGAGGTAGTATGTTGATAGATGATGCTCAATCAAATCAGCGTGTTTTTCGTTGGACCCAGCATTGGAACTGGTGGGCCCCACATGTGGTTAATAAACTAAGCCATTTATCTCTTAGACCCCATCATGGGTTTGGTCAGTGTTGTCACTATCAGTTTATCTTAAATGCGTAATCACAGTCAATGGTCCATGTTCAGCGGGTGCCACATTGAATGATTGGGATCATACGATGGGGGTATTTTTGGGGCATCTCCCTCCACTACGAGCCCACAATATGAACGATTCCGATCCCAAAAGATGGGCCTCACATGTAAACTTCATTAGGGGAAGCAAATCCTCAATGAACAGTTCATATTTCATCATTTTTTTTCATGTCAAAAATGACAAGAGGGGGAGAGCAATTCGGATTTTTGAATTTTCTGTATGTGCAGTTAAGGAGCTGTTTTGGGTACGACACGTTCTTTGCCGTTGATGCGCGGAGATTTGGAGATGGTGGTATTTTTATTGGGAACTTGAGGAAGCCCATTGAAGAAGTCATGCCCAAATTGGAGAAAAAGATCTCTGAGGCGGCCGGGCGAGATGTCGTCCTGTGGTTCATGCAAGAACAAACAAATGACGTAACAAAGCAGGTAATTGCCAATGACAAAAAAACCATCCTTTTTGTTATTATCTTGCCCTGCGTAAATTTTCATTAATGCAGTACAACTTCTATTATACATTGATGAAAATTGTTTTGGAAGTAACCGTAATTCCAAGAAAAGTGCTCTTATATCATGTTTTTAATTCAATCTAATCACATTATTTCAACATTGAACATGAACATTTACAACATCCATTCATATAATTGTTTTTTATAGTTTAAATTGGTGAGAGGATTATATTGAGAATTCGACAATAAGGACAGTATGCTTTTTATATGGTGTTTCTCGGTTACTGGTAGTGGAAAAAGTAGTTGTGGATAACTGGCTATTTGTATGGTGTTGTTTTGTTTTTGTGATGAAAATTCATTATGATGATTATTGATGCTATTCTTCCTTGCAATTTGATATTGATTTATGTACCGGCAGCTATGATTTTCACCACCACTTTAGATGCACACCCCTTTTTTTTGTATAAGTAGTTCTAAAAAAATGTACCATTCTACTACCAAAGTTGGAAAAGGGGCTGTATGTGTAAAATCATGTTGCATAGATGTCATTTTTGTTAAAGGGGGGGCAGTGTATTTATAGAGCCTCTTTGTGGGGCAAGTTCCTGCCCCATTGTATTTGTTTTCTCATTTCTCCCTTCTTCTGGCTTATGATAAAGATTTATTATTTATAAAAGAACAAAATCATTGATTATAATCAACTCGTTGTCAGTAATCAACCTATGCATAGACTATTAAATAGCTCTTGATTGTAATCAACCTATGTTATCGTCTACATAGCGCCTATGGGAGTTTTGTGCTCTCATTGCCAGTCCCAAGCCCAGATAAAGGAGGGTTGCGTAAGGTTGCAGCCGGCATCAAAGTTTTGCGGTTAACTCCCATCATGAATCTGGACAAATATGAAATTCCAACCCTTGATATTGTGGAATGGCAGAACAGGATTGATGTAGCTGACACCAATTTCTTGGGATGAGGCTTAGATGAGCGGTGGTGGTGGTGGTGGTGGTGATTTATAAAACAAAAAAGAAAGGAAAGTGACTATCATAGAATTACACCTAATTTCTGCCTTTTTGGCTTCCAATAAAGTGTTGCTTTTATAATAGAAAAAAGGGAAACTAAATGTCATTTCCCTTGCGTTTAAAGTGCTTGGAATTACAAGCACGACACTTTTACATAGTTTTCCTTTTTCTTTTTTTCTTTTCTTTTCTTTTTTCATTTTAGGGCTTTGGATATACAAATACCTGCCTTATGGCCTATGCCCAAATACGAGGAACCCCCCCCCCCCCCCCCAATCCATTAGTCAACAACCCCTCTAATAAGAAGCAAGCATCGGCTACTTTATCGAAAGTGCCGAACGAAATTCAAGAAGAATTCAGTCAATTCTACCTTAGCAAAAGATCGATGATCCGATGTCTCTTCTTCTCAAGAGAACCACTTTGCCAATTCCGCAGATATCTTCACTCCTAAGTCAAGTAAGAATCTCCCTTAGGTTGTTGACCCAGGAGCTCCGAACCACATAGTTAGGTCAACTGACAACTTCTCTTATCTTTCAAACGATGTCGGTAATGTTTCAATTGCCCTTTCTAATGGTGAAACTTTTCCTATTCAAGACAACGAGTGATATGTGCCGTTAGTATATTTTCACATGAATGGTTTAGATTACATGGTCTAGATTGTTCTTGACCATCACCAATGGCCTGGATCAATCAACATGGGTCCCACATGCCACCTATTAAGCGGGAAATGTGCATCAACATCTAATCACTTGAATGGTCTAATTGCATGGTCTAGACCATTGACCAATGGTCTGAATCTATTAATGTGGATCCCAAGTGCTTCCTATTGACCGGGAAATGTGCACCTATGTGCCACAATTGATTGGGGGAATTCCACCTTTAAAAACACAATGGAGGCGCAATTTTTTCTTTTCATTCCCTTGGTAGAGAGAGGCAAAAAGGACATTTCCTTTTGCTAACCATTGGTTTCTGTGCGACAGAAAGGCAAGTGAAGGGAGTATTTAATTGTGTTTAAAGAGGTATGGGCTTATTTAGGAATTCTTAAAAGGTAGGGATGTATTTGGGTATAGGCTGAAAAGGCAGGGGTTTATATGTCAAAAGCCCCTTTATTTTAATGTGAATATATAATGGATATAAATATGTAATGTTTCAGGTTTGTGTGGTGCAACCAAAAGCAGAAATAGATCTCCAATTCGAGTCGACGAAGCTGAGCACTCCTTGGGGATATGTCAGTGCAATAGTCTTATGTGTTGCGACTTTTGGGACGATTGCTCTGATGAGCGGATTCTTCCTTAAGCCGAATGCAACATTTGATGACTATGTAGCCGATGTAATCCCTCTCTTTGGCGGCTTCCTTTCCATCTTAGGAGTTTCTGAGGTATTTCCATTTATCTGTTTCATTACAAGGGCTTGCTCGATTTGAAGTGATGCAAATCATGTTCTTATGAAATCCACTGTCATTTATACATTGCAGATTACAACAAGGATAACAGCAGCTCGCTATGGTGTTAAACTCAGCCCGTCTTTTCTCATTCCATCCAACTGGACAGGATGCCTAGGGGTGATAAATAATTACGAGTCGCTGCTTCCCAATAAGAATGCGCTTTATGATATTCCTGTTGCCCGCACAGCTAGTGCGTACTTGACATCGTTAGCTCTTGCAATCACAGCTTTTGTGGCTGATGGAAGCTTCAATGGTGGTGACAATGCACTGTAAGTCTTCTCAGAGTCTAGAATGCCTCTGAAAGTGTACATGTTTTGATGTTGCAAGCTCAGCCTCAGCTGGCAACCTTCTCATGCCTTCCGTGCATTTTCCTTTCTTTGCAGGTATATAAGGCCTCAGTTTTTCTATAACAACCCTTTGCTTTCTTTCGTTCAATTCGTAATTGGGCCTTATGCGGATGATCTTGGGAATGTATTGCCAAATGCTGTCGAAGGGGTCGGAGTGCCTGTTGATCCTCTTGCTTTTGCAGGTCTTCTAGGTGAGTCTACTTTACTACAAGTAAAAAGAGTAGAGGTATTATATGTACTTGGCAGTGTTACCCATGTTGCAGTAAATAAGCTATTGATCAGGTGGGTCAATAATGGGATGGGCCATGCTCCAATATTAGGATGGCAACTGGGCTTGCCTGGCCTGGCCTGGCCTGGCAAGGCCTGAGCCTAGCTCTCATCGAGCTGATCCTCATGGGCCTTTTCTTGGACCCAGGCCTGAGTTTAAAGTGCATTAACTAATTGGACTTGACCTACTCTTGCATGTTCCTAAAGGCCCAACAAGTAGGCAGGCCTGACTCGGGTCAACTTGTAGTCCATCCTAGGCAGCCTATTGCAACCCAATCCAGGTATCTCCCTATCAGCTGATCCTAACCATCTGATGGAAATAGACAGTTACAAGCAATGATCCATGCTTATTGGGTGCCCAATCGAATGGTTAGGATAATCAGATGAGGACAATTTTGTTTTTATCTCCGATCCACCATGGACCAGCCAGTCCAGTTGCAAGCCTATCTCGTATCCCACCGAATGTGACATGTACTGTTTGTAGTGTCGAGCAAATGCTCAACTAAGCATTGCATGCTTACTGAACAAGAAGCAATATGATTGCTGGGACAAATCCCTTGTTTTTTGGTTAGTTGATGAGAATGTAGGACATCAGTTAAGAGGTTGCATTTGGATGTTGTTAATTCTCTTTGAGCAGGGTGGACTATTGCAATCGTTTTATTATTATTATTATTATTATTATTGAAATGGAAGAAACAAGCTCACTTGCCATTTTGAGCCGCTTTGATGGAGAAATCCCACCATGTGGAGTGCCCTTTACATAACTTCCAAACAAGGTTTTCTAAAATACATCCCAATTCCTGACCTATTGAAATTGTGTCAGTTGTCTAGCACAACACCATGCTTAAAATAACGGCTAAGTCCGGGGGAATAGGACCACTTAAAATTCATTGTCTAATTAAAACAATTTACCAATTTAAGACAAACAAGGCACAAGGGTTCAATCACATAGACTACAAATGAGTCAACTAATTGAGCAACTAGTCTATACTGTGAGATATGAAATATCTAGTGTGTGCAATCAATTAAACACCTAACATACATTCTATTCATGCATTTATATACATCTACCAATTCAACTTATAAGCATAATAGAACTGCATACACAAATAGACAATCGCAAACACAATGATGTATAGTGGTTTGGCTTAATCCTACTCTACTCTCTGGCAGACACTCAAACTAGAGTGTGCTACATGTCACTATCTCAATGGTTTTCAATAGGCTCATCATCAACCTTTCCAGCCTTACACAAGGACCTACATGTACACACCTGTGTTGGTGGACCACGTATACACCTGTGTCGATGTCGATGATAGCCTATGAGTGTTGGGAAAGCTTAGAATACACTAGGGCTTCTAAATCACTAAAAACCATCTCCTCTGCAAAGATCCGGATGCTATATATATATATATATATATATAAGCTCCAATGGATCTATAATAGCTAGTTCTTCGATCGATAGATTAAACATTCGATTCGATCGAACTCCCTTCAATGGGATCAAACTGGCCTTTGATTCGATCGAGAAACTCCAAATATAGGCAGTTTGCTTTCTGGACGTTTCTAGCCATCTTCGATCGAATCGATGGAATCTTCTATTTGATCGAGTCCTATCGACAGATTGTCGACTCAATTGAGATCCCATCGAAAGTGCTAATTTTGGGTTGTTTGTTTATCAGTAGCTTTGAACCTCTAAAGCCTTGCTTAGCATGTTCAAATTAAGGTCCTAAGGTTATGGGATGATCAAGCAAAGGTTTATTTATTAAGAATGGATCATCTAGAGGCTAAGTTGTTTTGGGTCTAAGGTTAGGGTCACCAAGGCACTTCAATTTACTTGTTTCTTCACTCCTTGATGCTCCAAGACTTCATGAGTCTTCAGTCTTCAGCTTCCAATGGCTCAACAGACTCACTAATACACGTGATTGACAAACAAGTGCACTTATACCTATTGTTATGGAACACATCAGAACTTTAGCTTTTGAATAAGGAATCATCTTCGAGTGATCCAAACCTTTTATATAATAGGCCTCGCTTTGGATGGGGGATGGACAAAAACTAAAATCTCTTCGATTGGAATATTTTTAATCCTTTGATCATTTGACTCTTTTCCTTGAATATGGATGGTCTAGTTAACCTTTGAATAACTAGAGGTTTTAAATCTTTCAATTCAAAGGTTTATATATATATATATATATATATATATATATATATATATATATATATATATATATATATATATATATATATATATATATATATATATATATATATATATATATATATATATATATATCCACATCCAGAATGAGGCCCATCGTAATAATGGTTTAGGTCTACGCCGATCCAATGGCTAAAGCGCTGAGGCATCCATTTGCAATATGTTGAGATGTTTTCTAGCAAACCCCATTTCCACTCCTTTGAAAACCTAAGGAGGCGCCTAAATATAAATTTGCGTGATCCAACTGTGCAGGGATGGTGGTGACTTCTTTGAACCTATTGCCATGCGGAAGGCTCGAAGGGGGTCGGATAGCTCAAGCTTTATTCGGGAGAAGCACTGCGATACTTCTCTCTTTTGGGACGTCACTGCTGTTGGGAATCGGCGGCCTGAGCGGCAGTGTCCTTTGCCTGGCTTGGGGTCTGTTCGCGACGTTCTTCAGAGGCGGAGAAGAAATACCCGCAAAGGACGAAATCACACCATTGGGGGACGACAGGTATGCATGGGGACTCGTGCTGGCCATAGTTTGTTTTCTCACTCTCTTCCCCAATGGTGGAGGCACATTTTCAAGCTCATTCCTTAATCCACCATTTTTCAGGGGGGATGTGTAAATGGCAATGTAGATAGTATGTATTCTTCAAATGTGTATCAGTAAATGCACAGCAGCATTTGTATCAAATACCAACTTTATCCCAAGCATCCAGGACCAGTGGTTGGTGGGTTCTTTGTGAAATGCTAAGGGGATCCGGTTATTCATCTGGTGGGGCACCCTATGAACATGCCATGGCTCGAAAATCAGGCTGGCCGCACTCGTTTAGGTGGGCTCCATGGACATTGGATTTGGACCTTTTGTTGTTCTCTTCAAACCATCCACTTCTCTTTTTTCTTGTACACAAGCGGTGTTGTGCATCTGATGAGTGGACTGGCCTGATTTTTGGGCCAGGGTGTGCCATGTTGACCTAGGTGCTTCAAATCTCTCTTCTGCAAACTGTGTTGCTCTGTTGGGCATTTTCTGGGCTCAATGAAGTCTACATGTAGGGCCCACCTATTGTCTATCCAAGTCTGGTGGGTCCCTTCTGAATGATTATCTTCGCCATCCAATAGGCCCCCCGTTTAGTATGGACCGTTGGTAGGAATCATCCATTTTCATCCCTCATATTCAGAGAGCTAGTCATCTGATAAGGATATCGGGTAATGGTCTGATGAGTCCCCGCCTGATCAACAACTTGGGAGTACTGAAAGTGGGCCCGCCTTCACCTGTACCATTGCGGATTTCTTGCATTCAAATGATGCAGCAACGTAACAGGTGATTCAGGTCGACTCTGAGTCATGATATAGGCTGTGTTTGGATGAACCTTTGAATTGAATTGTAATAATGACCAAACGGCAGTTTCCTTGGAATTCACATTTACAGATTCGGCCCAAATTGCAATTATGTCCATCCAACTTGGACTCTTGAAGGATTGCAGCTGCAACTTTGAGGGCCACTGCCATTATGAACTGGTACAAAGAGGCCATTGAAATCTGTTATGTCTTAAACTAAATTATTGCAATGCAATTCATTTGCACGTCCAAATGCACACCCAGAAGCCCCGTTAACCATATACTCGGTATGGATTGCCAATCAGTGGACTAGAAAGACTTGGGTTTGACATTGTTTTAGATACAAATCTCATAATGTTCTTCTAAAAACACCCAAGATCTGTAATGGATGTATGCTTTTATATCTGATCTTTCTCTAATGTAATCAAGCAAGTTCATGCAGAGTAGGGGTGGCCCGCCTGCCCTGGTGAGCACAGCCCCTGCTTTGGATTGATTGGACTTGGACCTTATTTAGGCATGTGGGCAGGCCTGGGCTCATCTCATTTTAGCCAGCCTGGCCCGGCTCAATTAAACGTGGGCATATGTTCTGTCCTACAAATATCCGTTCCAATCATGGTTGAGCAGAATATGCATCTTACGTGTAGACCATTGCTTTTCATTTGTCTAAATGTCTATTTCTTTGTGTATGTGTGGCCCACCTGATCAATGGATGGATTTGGAACATTGACCTTTAAATAGTGACTTTCAAATTATCGGGCCAAGCCGTGCAGAACTTCTTTTTTTTTTTTTTTTTTAAATCAAGCTCGGGCATTGACGCATTGTGCTAGGCCCCGGCTTAGGCCGGTGTAATGAACCACTCAACGAATGGGTTTGGGATTTTTTATAATTCAAAGGCTCGCAGCTTTTAGAAATGAAGTGATTGTTTTTGTGTGCGCTCGCGCGTGTTGGGGAAGCGAATTCGCTATAGCGTACCGAGTAAACTCTGTGGGGCCCAGTCTTGATGTATGTCTTATCCACACTGTCCATCCGTTTATACAGATCATTTTAGGGCATGAGCCCAAAATTAAAGCATATCCAAAGATCAAGTGGACCACTCCACAGGGCCCACCGAAGCCTTCCCAGGGCCCACAGTGATGTTTACTTGTCCTCCAACATGTTCATAAGGTCACACAAAAGGAAAACACAAATATCAGCTTGGTCCAAAACCTCTGTGGCCCCCAAGAAGTTTTCAACGGTAAGTGTTCAATTCACACTGTTTCTTGTGGTGTGGTCCACTTGAACTTTTGGATATTCTTCAATTTTGGGATCATACCCTAAAAGTAGATGGTAAAATGGATGGATGGTGTGTATAAGACACATAGATCACGGTGAGCCCCACAGAGTTTACTCAGCGCGGATAATACAGTTGTCAATCAGGACCGTTCAGAATGTGGGCCACTTGTGTTAGGTAGCACATAGCCCGACAATCTTTAGTGATTCGATTTTGTCCGTCAAGTGACTTGTCTTTTTGATAACTGCCCAATCGATACTTTGGATGGTCCAAACGCTGCGATCCTTTGCGTGTGGTCTCACCTTAACCTGGCGTACAATTTGAACGGCCCTGATTGGCGTGCATAGTATACGATGGTCACACAAGGGGATATGTTAGACTACTTACAGAGATGTGACAAACGTATTTTTATTGATGGAAGGTGGGCCAAAAGATTGTGGGGCCCATGAAAAGTTAGAATGCAAGTGTTGCATTATTTATGTTGGAGGGAAACGGGTAATGAGTACTGAGGAATTTTTTAGATTCTTCTCAAGGTATCATCCATGATTGCCACAAAGGGGGACCATCTCTTTTGATCTAAGGCAACATGTATGTGTGCATAGCGCACGCTGGGCGCATGATAGCGGGACTCTTTCCGTTGTGGTTTGGTAGTTGGATGTTCGTACGGATCTTTGACAAGTTCTTACAATGGGTGCGCGTTGATGTTTGGGGAGAATGATTACATACCATACGCTCAAGCTATGTGGGGTCCACCTTCATGTGTGAGTCCCATCAAATCCGTCAAGTAGATGTGTTCCCCAACATTACCTCTGGGTCCAAGAAACTAGCCTTATACATAACTCAGGTGGGCTACACCAAAGGGAACATTGGGGAGGAAACGCCCATCTTAGAATGTAGGGTCCACCGTTTTGTGTATATGTAATCCAATCCATTCATCAGGTGAACACCATCAGGTGAACTCAAGCCACTCCATGATTTTGGTGGGCCATAAACAAGAGATATATAGGTTTTAGGCGTGTTTATAAATGCTCCCTGTGGTGTGTACCGCGTGAGTTTTTGATATGGATGATTATTGGGATGTACCGTGCCCACATACACATCATGAGTGGGCCCCACATATCGGAACGCATGTGATCTTTTCTCATTTGTTTTTTTTTTTTTTTTCTTTATTTGGTATAGTATCTTGTACAGATGTGGCCCATCTTTTAGAGATCCAGACAGTTCATCTTGTGGGCCACAGAGCGCGTGTGATTAACAAAAGATCTCATTTATTGAATTAATCATATCCATCAAACCAAAGGTCAACATCTGAACCGTTAGCTAGTTTATTATTATTATTATTATTATTATTTGTTTAACAAAAGGTTCTGACAACAATTTGAACCTCCCACTCGGTGGGTCCCATCTTAGATTGCTTATGGTTCTAAAGAATCAGTTCTGTCAGATAATGCTAACCATCCCATCCATTAATTGAAAAGGTAAATTAAGTGCAGCACCACACCATGGAAAGCTATTGACAACTGCATCAAACCTCTAAATTTAAGTGGTGGTCGCATGATATCTGGATCATCTGATTTGTTGGGCATCCAACTTTCACAATGGGCCCACCCTTCTGGACAGATAGGATTCCATACGCAGACAGTGGGCCCTACAAGAAGTTGTAGATGAACCAGTCCTCATTTTACTTTTAGGAGCGTAATCGTCTACAACACCCTGTTTGAGGCAGCGCTTAAAACGCTCAAGCTTTGTGGGTCCCACCATGTTAATGTGAAATCCACTCCATCTATCAGGTGAGACCCATTATTTGAACCATGTATGTAAAATAAGATCCTGATTAAAAATTCATATGGGTCACACTAATGGGAACAATGAAAATTGCTCCTAATATCGTTAAGTTCACATAGCGTGGCCCGCATGAGAATTTTTTTTTTCGCATCTGCTCTTCATCTGCGTGAGTTACACCTGATTGACGGGTTTGATGAAAGATACATGCCATGGTAGCCCTCAACAAAAGCCAATGGTCAGCATTCGGTCCCAATCCACGTGGTGTGGCCATGTGAACCGTGCATCAAGCTGACTTTTGTCCTCAATGTTAGAGGATAGAATCTGATGGACGGAGTAGATTTTACAATTACATGGACGGAGTAGATTTTACAATTACAACACGACCAACCCACTGACTTGGGTGTTTTGCACGCTGCATGAATAAAAAGGCGCTGTAGAGGAGTGGGGACTTTTGGTTCAAGAACCGAAAACGCTTGCGTGATTTTCACGGACTGGGTGATTCGAGAGCGACCTCTCTAGTACCGAGGTCAGTACTGGTTGGTGCTGTTGGGTGCTCCGTTGGCCCCACCATGATGAATATATTTTATCTACTCCGACCATTCATTTTTCCAGCTCATTTTAGGGGCATGAGCCCAAAAATGAGGCATATCCAAAACTCAGGTGGACCATACCGCAAGAAATAATGATGGTTAAAAGCTCACCATGAAAAACATTTTAGGGACAAATTTTTTAGATGAGGTTGGTATTTGTGTCTTCCTTTCACCGGTTTGTGTGACATAATCAACAGGTTGGATTGAAAATAAACAATGAGGCCCTATGAAGGTAGGTGGTGGGAGTTCAATCATCACTATTTTCCTGTGGTATCGTCCACCTGAGATTTAGATACCCCTTAGTTTTTGGCATGAATGGACTGTGTGGATAAAACACATGCATTTCCTAGGGGTGAGAATGTGGTGGGCCACCCGGTGGATGGTGGAGGGTGGATCTCGTGCATGTTCGTCCTCGAATTAGGCATTGGTTTATCGATATAGAAAAGTAAATGGATAATGATTAATTTTTTTTAGTCGCAGACAACCCTACACTCACTCTCCTAACTGGATTTTTGCCGGCTATGGGTTTCGAAAGTCCTCTTGTTAAAACTCCAAAGAGTCTACCAACCGAGGCAAGGACTCGAACCCGTGGATAATGATTACTTACTCTTGTTATTAAGTAGTGGCATCATTTACATTTGACTCAAAAATGATTTTGCTACCTTATTTGTTTCACTCAAAATCACAAAAAAAAAAAAAAAAAAAATTATAATTTTATCATGTGAAAATGTAATTATTACTATTTCCCATTAGATTTTACATGATTTTTTACTAATTATAATCCGTGTTTAAATCAATACTTGAAAGTCATAATAATAACTCATTTACTTTATATTACATGGAAGATAGGAAAACCTAACTTCCCTTAGTTTCTTTCACAACATCTGATGTTGGAGTAAATAGTAACATGCTTCATATACATATGCAGAAGGGCAGTTTGGTTGGGAGTAAATGGAGGTAAATGGGGGAATTGGGGGTAACGGCATTTGATCTTGCTTGGAGAGAGGATTTGGAGGTAAATGGGTGAAATGCCGTCTTGAGTTTCCTTGGAGCGTCGCTTGAGTAAACAAAGGCACCGATATACACATGTCCACCATACATGGGGCACGCTAATGATACTATGAAACAATCTAATTACCAACTACACATGTCCACCATACATGTGGCATGCTAATCACACTAATAAAATTATCCAATTCATTTACTTACAATTCCATTTCCTTTCTTTTTTAACACACTCATACATTGATACCACGCTGGGATTTCACAATAATGGGTACTGTAACCTATGACCTCATGTTGAAATTCTTATGAGTCTACCACCGAGGCATGAGTAAGGACCCAAATTCCATTTCCCATTTACCTTCATTTACAAGCTCCCAAAAGAGCTCTTAGTAAAGCTACCATGACTCTAAAAAGAAATCTTAAATTAATGGAAAGTACCTTGGTGGGGAACCAATTACATGTTACCTTGGTAACACCTTAGTGAGAGTTACCCTTAACATAGGGCCCACCGTGATGATGTTTATATATCCATGTAGTCTATCTGTTTCCCCAGTCCATTTTAGAACAGGTTCTAAAAAATTATGCATATCCAAATCTCAGGTGGAACACACCATAAGAAATATGGTGAATTATGCATATCCAAATCTAATAAAAATTGGTGACTTTAAAAGTATCTGAGCTTTCTTGCAACTTATGCATGCTGGTAAAACCTTACGCTACTGTTGTATTTTAGGAAGAGCATATCGGGAGTTTGCTAGACTGGACTGATCAAATAAACTGAAGGGCATAAATCATCTTAAAGAGATCAACATAAAGTGTGCCTCATCCCAACAGCATCTAAGTTTTAATGATTTTTATTTATTATAAAAGGTGTGAGGTTTCAATATTGAATCCAGATAGGTCTGCAGCCTGATCACACTACGTCATGCGGACCGTAACGCATAGGTCTGCAACCTGATCAGTTAAACTCTCTTTGGAGCTGTTTGGAGCCTTTTTTATTGGTTCATGGCATGACATAGGTCAGCAACCTGATCACACTGAGATCATCCGGACCATAATGGGTACCAATAAAAAGGCTCTAAACAGGGTTTTTATATTTGGAGCTAACAGTCCGGACTCTTCAATATTAGTTTATTGATTGAGTTTAGATGCATGACCTGTTTTTATCCTAGGCCCATTCCGGTTAGGCTCTTTTACATCTCTTTTGGAATTCTTACCTAGTTAAGTTGACACGGTCCAGTCTTAGTGGATTGACTGAGTTTTAGAACCATGCTTGGGACAAGCAGGTACATATATATAGTACGGCCAGGTTTTTAGGTTGAACAAGAGAAGCTCATTGTTTCACTGATCCAGACCATTGATGTCATTCTAGCTATTTTGGATGGCTCGTTAACCAATATAGAAAATTTCTAACCATTTGATATTGTGTCCAGTAAATGAATGTCTTAAAAAAAAAAAAAAAACAACGTACATCAACCAATCTCAACTAAATCAAGGCCACAGATTCATCTGATAATATCTTCAATGTTGTGGAATTTCGGCTCATAGACCATCCAATGCCAGGCCCATCATATCAATGTAACCATGGATTCTACCTATGCAAAACTAACAACACGAGCACAGTTTAAGAAACCTCTTTCCTCGTTTTCATCTTAGCATTGGCTTTATTCTGCACGTTTATACGAGATCTAGACCATCCATCATGTGGACACACTGTGAATAATCAGACTGGTCGAAACACCAGATTGGCTACTCTTGTACGAGAAAACTAACGGTTTTAAAAAAGATGACCAAAGGTCAAATTTCAACGTACACGTTTATACGAGCTGACAAGGAGACCGGCATGATTTTGGGCCACTCAGGGAGTCAGGGTATATTGAAGACGACCCCACATGATGAACGGCTTGGATTTTGCACACGTGCTAACCTTTGATCCCACATGGGAGAGTAGCCCCACCATCTCTTAACAGGAATTACAGGGCCCTGTTGTCAACAAGACATTGTTCTCTGAAGTACCGATTCCATACATGTGAGCCCATGGATCCAGATAAACGTATGTGGCATACCATAGCGGGGGATCCCTGACTGTGGGGACCACCGTGATGTATTCTCCTTATATCCATACCGTCCATCTGTTTTGGAAACTCATTTTAGGGCATGATCCAAAAAGTGAAGCAGATCAAAATCTTAGACGGATCACACCACAGGAAACAGTGGCGAATGACCATTTAAAACTTCTTGTGGGCCACTAAAAGTTTTAGATCAAGCTGCTATTTGTGTGGTCCCTTCATCCAGGTCTCTGTGACCTTATCAACAGATTGGATGGAAAATAAACATTCCGGTGGCTCCCAAGAAGTTTTTAATGGTGGGTATTCAAAAACCACTATTTCCTGTGGTTTTATCCACCTAAAATTTGGATGTGCTTCATTTTTTTTTTTGGATCATACCCTAAGCTGTCAAAATGGGTGAACTGCGTGAATGTAAGGCACATATGTCACGGTGGGCCCACAGTCAGGGATCCATCCCCCTCGGTGGAACCAGATAAACGATCTGCTGGGACCCACTGTTTTTGTCTGATGCGCAGGATTTTTTATAGATAAGAAGATCCCAACACCTTGAAGTTGTAGCCACCAAATAGACGGTTAAGATAGAAAATTCAAAGAAACTATCCTCATTCAGAGCATAAGGGAAAAAAAAAAAAAAAAAAGCACCATGGAAGTGAGGCCTCAGATCAACGTCTTGGATCATCGAATAATGGGCCCCACATGTAGGACCACGAATCCCATACTCCAGCAAATTATAGGTTTGCCTGTTCAGTGCCATGGAATTGGACACTCAATCACAAAACTAATCTAAGGTCCACATTCAACAAGAGAAACTTCTACGCTTAAACGGTTGAGATAGTTCGGACCATCCATGGCGGACCCTTGCGAAGCTTAACTTATCACGAGATGACAAGCTCCCGAGAAATTGACGAGAAAAAGAAAATGGTTTGACTGTATGCTGGAAGAACAGCTCCCACAGCTGGAAACCGTACAAGGACAAGGAGGTAAAAAGATAAGATTCCTCATGTTGTTGATGAACTGAGGAAGAAAAAGAGGAGATAAAACCTTTATACTCTGGCAGAGTGTGATGGATGATGCTGAGGCACTTACAAAGTGCTTATAAATTGTACATGTGTCGTAAAATTACTCAAATTAAACAGTACAAATATGGAACGCGGTGTAGATGTATCATGAATCAAAACATTAAGCTTATTTGAATATCCAATCATCGGATTGCTAGAAATTTAATGGACGGTTAATAATGAAAAGTATCCTACGGTCCTATTTCCACAAAAAAGTGCACCCAAATCATAAGTTAGGATTTTTCCACCAATCTGATCTTGAGATTATCACTTGGAGAAGTGAGATGCACAATCTGGACGGTTTATTTGAGTTATTACAGGCCACGTGTACAATTTCCGTGTGCCTGCATATCAAGCATCATGCTCAGCCTGAGGATCATATAATTCCTCAGGAAAGAAGAAAGAAAAAGCAGTGAGAGTGAGGATCACACCCAAACCCAAGGAGAGAGATATGCCTATCTGTAGTCCGCGAGTTACTAAAGTGAATCCGTATTTCAGTAGTTGGGCTATGCCTAAAGTGGATCTGCACGGTTCAAGTGATGGGTCCCACCATGAATAGGGCACGAGGATGTATTAGAAGACTATCTTAGATATTTATTTTCTGAAGGATAAATCAGAGAATTGTCAATGGTTCGCATTTGACTCCATTTTGTCAATGGTTAGGATCATGTTTAGAGGAAATAGGATCTTTCATGATGATCCATGGTGGGCCCTGCCTGGTGATGTTTATCTTACACTGATCATATGGCTCAGCCGGCGGACTACGGTTTCACTTCCGTACTCCGAGGACTACCTGCTATTTATCCAAAGAGAAAATGAAAGCTACTCGCGAAGTGTGATCCTGAATCATACTCTCGGGTGTATGTGTCAGAGTCTGCTTCCTTAGAAAGATCAGAACCGTTCATCAGTTTATTATTTCCCCAAATATCATGATTTTACTCTCAATTAGTGGACCACACTGTTAAATTGAATATGGCTGTTGGTCACTTATTCTTAAAGGGCCATTTTCTTATTCACGTGAGGCGCTAACCTCATGGCGGATAGAAAGCGGATCATACATAATGAATAGCCCGATTACCCACGCATAGTGGTAGGCAACGATCCGGGCAGAGTTGAGTTAGCCCTGGTTTTGGTTTGACTTGAATTTGTGCTACTCTAATTTGTAGGTAGGCTCAATTAGAGTTTTGGGCTCAAGCATGTGACCTGAATTTAATTTGCTTCAGAAAAAATTTGATTCAAGTAAGGCAAAAAAATTTTGAACCAAGCTAGGCTGAGTTTGAATAAGTAGTGGCTCTTTTTTTTTTGCTATTTGTTTAAATAGAAAAGAATTAAAATTTTAAAAATAAAAAATAAAATAAAATACAAAAGCATCTTACAATATTATGTTTAACATGCTTTAAAGGATTATAACTTTAAAATAGACATGATATTTAGTGTTTTTTACTTAATATCCTAGGGTCTCAGCCGAGCATTTCCGAACCAAGTCGAGGTGCACTTTCAACTAGCCCAGGTCGGCATTGTAAGGGATTGGATTCACCTTAGTTATTAAATGAGCCTTGTTAGGGTAGCTTGTCACGAGTTCAAACTCCGCTTCGAATAGGGTCGAACTTTCAAGTTGGCCGAGTTGTTTGCTTTACTTACACACTCTTCACCAGTACACGCACCTGCGAGTAGAATTCATTTTATGCTAGCAATGATAGCAAAAGAGAAACAGTAGGGAAAAAAAAAAAAAAACCGAGGGAGGGAGCATCGACATCTATGTTGCCATTGGAGATTGCTAGAATGCATAATGATGTATTAAATAGGATAAATCCCAACTTTATTATTGGGATATTGAGCCATGTTTCCATGATCCAAACCGTTTACATGATAGAATTAAGTTGGATGGAAGATTTACGAGAAAATAAAACTCTTAGACTGTAATATTTTAAACCTTTGATCATCTCTTTTCCTTTGCATGGACGGTGTTTTAAACCTTAAATAATCGAAGGGATAAAATATTTAAATGTTAAACTGTTTTTTTTGCGCATCCAGACATAGTGAGGCCCATAATGTAAACGGCTTCGGCTATTGGAAAAGGACCTCTATCCTACGTATAAAGTCCATATGTATACAAGTACAGTGCGTCGCGATGTATCTTACCCAACTCCATTGCATAGTTGGCAACGTGTCAGTAAAAGATTTCAAAGCTTGGAGTTGAAGAGAGCCACCCCAAAAGCGGACTGCGTCCTGGCCCCCGCCAGGACAAAAATTGGTCCACGCAGAGGCTATTTTGGGGCCCACTGTGACGTATTTGTTTTATCTACACCGTTCATCAATTTTTCCAGAGAATTTTAATGGATGAACCCAATAGCGAGGTAGGTAGACGGAAGACTCAATTGGATCACACAAAGGAAGCAACGGTGGTAATGATGCTGACCGTGGAAGCATTTCGAGGGCCCTCCGTGATCTTTATTTGTCATCCAACCTATTCATAAGGTTACATAGACCCTTTTTAAGGGAAAAATGTCGTTCTTGATCTAAACATACTGTAGCCCCAAGGCATTTTTAATGGTGCATGTCCAATCCCCACCATCTAGTTAGGGCTGTACATCGCAGCCGAGTTGAGTCGAGGTGGGCTAAGCTTGGCTTAACACATTTGTGCTCTCCTCGAGTTCAAGCTCGAGCTTGAGCTCACCCTCGAGCTTACCATTGGAGCTTGCCTTGTTTGCTAAACCTTTCGAGGCGAGCTTACCTCGAGTCGAGTCTAGCTTGCTCCCACCTCAATTTATTATAATTTTTACTACAAAATACAAATTAAAAGTTAACAACATTAAGTTTGAGAAATCACACATATATTAGGGGAGAATAGTATTTCTACATGTGGGACCCCACCATTAAAATGACCTAGCTTTGATCGTTTTTTCTTTGGCCAAGTCACACATGCATTGAATGCAGACCACTAATAATATTTTATGAACCATAATTAACACAGTACATGCGTAGCTCACCACGTGAATGGACTGCCCTAATTATTGTGTGGACCATCTTCATGATGAGGCCCCGCTGATTCATGGATCAGATGCACCACCTCCCTCGTAAAATTGCAATCAATAGCTGCATATGGTGTTTGGTCCAACCATAGCCCCTGTTTTGTAGATATGTATCGTGTGTGGTCTCACCGTAGCACCTATGTTTGTGTAGCATGTAAAACACACAACTACTGTGTGCTCACCATGTTTTGTACTTGAAATTACTCAATCCATCAGATATGCTCAACAAGGAATGTTTTTACCTGAACAAAATAGTAGGATTAAGAAACCCCCCAACGTCTGAGGGTTTTATATGTCCTAAGCTTGGACCCTAATATATGTGTGTGTGTGTGTGTGGGGGGGGAGAACTAAGAAATAAGAAAATTAGGGTTTTTTTTTATAACAAATATCTATCTGAAATGAGTCGAGCTCGAGCTCGAGCTGAGTCGAGCTTGAAAGTCGAGTCGAGTGACCCAATGGTCGAACTTGACTCGATTTCTGACTCGAGCTCCTAAATAAAGCTTGGCTTGACTTGTTCTACTGAGTCGAGTCGAGCCGAGGCGAGCTTTTTCGAGTCGAGTCGATTGAGTTTCTCGAGCTGACTCAGCTCATGACCAGCCCTACATCTAGTTCACTTGAGCCTTAAATTTGGGTCATTTATTCTAAAATGATATGTCAAAATAGATTAACAGTATCGATAAAACCCATACTAGAGGGTGGGCTCTACAGAGCTCCTTTGCCTAGACCGATTCCGTTTAGGCGTGGCAAGACTAGAGCTAAGCACGAGCCAAGCCAGCTCAGTTAGCTAGCTTGACTGGGCTCAAACCAGCTTGATTTGGCTCAATTTGAACCAATTCAAGTCATTTTTCCATGTTCGAAATGATTTCCAAGCTAAGCTTGAGCTTACCCAAGCTCAATTCAGCTCAACTCAGCCAACTCACTTAAAAAAAAACTAAAAAAGTATATTATTTTTTGTCCCACATCAGTAGTGAACAGAGAAATGAGAGATGAAACTCTCTATAAAAGTAAGTTGTGGGTGTCAATGGGCCGCGAGCTGCCTTTGGGCTCAATTTTAAACAATTTTATGCCCGACTTTTGGGCTTGACCTATTTAAAATTTTGTTTTATATGGGCTTAAACTCAACTTGAATTGAGCTCAAACTTGCACGAAAGCTTGGTAAAGCTAGCTCGAACATGTCCGTCTAGCGCGAAGGTTGAGCCAAGCAGAACATAAGCTAGGGTAGTTATTGAGTGGGCATAGCAAGAATACGGCTTAGCTCGGCTCATGGTCACATCTAGGCAGCGCAATCCCTTCTAACCATTTCAACCAACATGATTTTTAGTATAATAGCCCCAAGTTTTCCCAAGCCAATAAAAAGTTTAATTTCTCATAAGGCTCATGATTTTTAGCCCCCACACGAGAAATTACAAACTTTTTTGTAAAATCCTTTCTTAACCTTCTTTTTTTTTTTATTAGTACACACATCCCACTATTTGTACACACACAATGTTAGTCACACTTTAATGTTAGCCACCCCTACACTCACCCTCACCCTCTAGCCATTTATTGCACTATAGAAATCCCAAATATTGTGGATTTCTCTGAGCACGACATGTCCCCTTGAGGAATGTGAATTTCACCCAAGTAATGTGGATCTCCCTTGGGTACTGCAAGCCTCTAGGGCTCTCAATGGGTCGGATTTAGATCGGATCCAGTTGAATCCAGCTCCAAGTCTATATATTTGTAGATGAATTTGAATCCAACTATGATCCAAAAGGTGATATCCATATCCGATCCATTTGTAAATTGTTAGATCCATTTTCGATCCAAAATTCATATAACCATCAGATTTGAGTCGGATCTAGGTCCGAATCCACCCCGTTACAAATCTACAAAAATATATGATATAAAATATATAATATAATATATTTAATTTAGTAGAAAAATAATGCTCCCATTATTTTATTGTATGGTCGACATGGCCTAAAATAATTTGTAAAACGGATGGCCAGCATGAATATAACATATGTAGTAAGGTGACGGTGAGTCGGATCTTAATCGGATTCGGAACAAACTCGGATGTGTTCCCGTGAATCAATAACCGGTCCATTTAAGTAATCGAACCTATTTTACAATCCAAATCCGATTCATTTAACTAATCGGACCTATTTTAATATCCAAATCCGCATTATACATATTCAAAGCCAATGAGATATTGGATATGACCTGCTTCAATGAGAGCCCTATCCCCCCGAACAATGGGAATCTCACCTAGGGATTAGATTCCTGAGCACGGTGGATACCCTTGACCACGGTAGATGCTCAGGTGGCTCCATAGTGTAGTAGGTGGCTAGAGGAGGTTGAAAAGTTTACAATTTCTGATGTGGGGGCTAAAAAAGATGAGCCTCAGGAGAAATTGAACCTTACCAAGGGCCTGTCGCACTAAAAACCGCCCAACCAACCTTCCTGTGACCATGACCTTCGGATATGATACAGTACATCGCGGTAGAACGGGGTTACTGTAGACCGAATATCTCCACATACAGATGGCCCAGACATGTATCAATCAAGACCGTTCACTTAGTGTACTACTGTTGATGGTCTATAATGCCTTAATACAACATCAATTTTCTTTGCTTCTCAACACTGAATGTAGAAACTTAAATTGTATTTTCTACGGTCTTGTTGAAGGCCACTAATTAGAGGGCTAGGATTATCCGATTTACGGTTGTTTTGTAAGAATTTCCATCCATTGTAAGGTAAAAAAGATGGAGGGCGCCGATTGCTGAATAATGAGTCAACCTGCCACGTGTGCTGCCTAGAGAAAGCTATGCATCTCATCTCCCAAGCGAGTAAGGTTCGACTTTTGAGCATTCTATTTCATGATCCAAACCGTTCATCTAGAAGGACCTACAATACACATCACTTTTGGATGAAATACAACCAATCAGAGATTACCACCTTCCATAAGAAGGTGGTTAGAAACTGTTTTTTCTGACCGTTGTTCCTAAACTGCTTTGAATCAACAGCTAAATCAGTGTTAGTAAGGTTTCTCATTCATATGGGCCATGGACAGTGAGATCTTATAGATAAACGGTCTAGATCATCAGTTTCTCCGGGCGAAGGGGGGAGCGGATTGGGCGAGTCTTGTTACAATTTCTACACCAGCAGCGACTACAAAGAACATGTTTTGAAAAAAAAAAAAAAAAAAAAAAGCCCAAAAAGCTGAAGAAGATTGAATTTTGAACAAATTTTCCGGGAGCAGTTGGCAGTAGTTGTCATTCAAAATACGTATTTTTTTTTTTCACCCCTTCGGCTGTTAAAAACACTCTTTTCAATCTCTCAATCCATCGACATTTTACTCATTTTCTGTAGGAATTTGATGCCATTTACTGTCTCTGCACAGATCCAATTGGTTTTTTTATTTTTATTTTTATTTTTGTGGACATTGGTAACCAGAATTCGATGTTGTTTTGGTTTCTGTCAACACCGATTTAGGACAAGTTCTGCTTTTTTTCATAAATCAATCCTACCCATTACCATTCATGTTGAATTTCAATAGAATTTGATGCTTTTAGGTGTTTCTGGAGATGCCCATTGTGGGAATTTTTCGAAGAGTGTCTGATAGTGGCCTTTTTCTCTTGGGTCTCTGTTAGAATCATAAATCACTCACGCCCATTTCAAGTTGTATTGAATTTCATCAGAATTTGATGCTTTAAGGGTGTTTGTAGGTACCCAATTTGGGAAATTTTCAAAGGGTGTCTCCTACTTCCCTTTTTTGGCTATTGGGTTTTGATTTGAAGATAAAGTTGTTATGTTGGTAGATTATTGTGGAATTGGGAACCTTTTTTATTTTAAAGATCTATTATGTGAATAGAAATTCAAAAATGGTATTGTGTATTTTGAGATGAAAGACCCATTTCGTGATTTTTGTTTTTGTTTTTTTTTTAAAATAGATTTTTATGACCAGAATTCAGACACCCCATTTGGCAAAAAAGTTCTATTTTTGTGTCTGCTGTTATTATAAACCAGTCCTGCAAATTTCCATTTCTAAATAATTTCAGCAGAAATTGATGTTTTTTGGGTGTTTTCCTGGATACCCATTACAAGAAATTCCAAAATGTGTTTGGTTTGGTGTGTTGATTTAGAGCTTCCAAAGCTCTAATCCTGAAAGGGTCATTCTAGTTTTGTGCATGGAAATTGAAAAGAAGCTGGAGTAATGAAATTCATGGTATTGTATTTTTTGAGGTTATTGAGGAAAAAAGAGAAGGAATCTACTTTCCGTTCTGCTAGTTTGGTGAGCTGTTAACTAATGCCATTCTTTTCTTCTTTGTCTCCTTTATGCTCTGAAAGGTTCACTTTCTTGTCTGTGGGGCATTTGATATTATAGTAGGTTTGATCTTAGGGTGGTTTTAAAGTGACGAGTTGGTGGATGGATGGTAGATTATATGCCTGGTACAAGGGATTTCCCTTTTCTTTGTGTATGTGTGTGTGTGTTGGATGCTGCTTCTGATGAGGATTTTGCTTTTGCTTTCCCCTCTTAAGTATAAAGCTGCCATTGCTGTTTGTTCCTTGTTGAGTCTTGCAAGAAATTACCAGCTTTTGTTAGTCAAACTTTGTGTCACTTTAGTTGATCTTCTTCTGTTTTGGGGTGGCTTGTGATCGGCCGTTTGTGGGTGTGCAGTAGAATTCCAAAGAGTTTCGAAGTGGTCAGTTTCTGTAGCTTGTTTTGAGTGGGTTGTTGTTTGGTTTTGGGAAATGGGTGCAGGCAATAACGGTGAATTTGGGTTGGAACAGAGAAATCTGGATTGTCAAACTTTCGGGGTGTCTCCGCAGTTTGAAAAAGTTGGTGAAATGACTATGAACTCGGATACGTTCTTTGTTACCAGCTGGGATCCAATTGTTTCGATGGTGGAGGATATTGGTTGTAAAGGGTCAATAACTTCTCATCATCAGACAGATCTTGCTTCTTTTGATGTTGGTATGCTTGGTAGCCCCTCTCACCTTGTTCAGTATCCATCTGGTGCTGGTTTTGGGAAGCTAACTCAAAGATGGGAGGGTGCTGATCATGGCATGACCAACCTAGAGCACCACTCAATTTCAGATGACAGGAATGTGGAGTCGTCGCCTACAGGGAATAAGAGAAAAAGGATGCCTGAGATTCACACAATCGACTCCCCTTCTCAACTTGACAGCATTCAGGTAAACTCAGTTATGTTTGATCAGTCTCAACTCTCAATGCATTAACATTTATTGGTGTCTTTAGATATATGTGTATGCGGCTAGCCTAGCGTCTCAACTCAAAACCAATTCTAATACCACGTCACTATATATATGGCATACATGAAGGGCAATCCTAACTGGTCAAATCGTGGGCCCCTCTGTGGATGGAGAATAGCCCAAAATTCCGACCAGTCTGGTGATCTTAACCATCTGGATTTGCCCATTGAATTTGGACCACCTGAAAAGCTATTTTTATTTCTCCATTTGATGGCCACTATTGGGCAGTTCAGGTTGTTCAATCAGCATAGGTTGAGGTGATAATCTGTCAATAATTGGCCTACAATTCGGATGGTTTGGTTCAACATACATATTTGCACATGTATGATGGATGAAATGAATTGGGATGCAACCAAGGTGGGTTGGGTCAGGTTGAGGGTGCACATGACAACGAACCCAACCGGCAGCCTGACCCAACCTGAATTCCAACCCGAGGTGTCTGACCCGAACCCAACCCGAATGCCCCTGTACTTAACCCTAAATCAATCTAACCCAACCTGACCCAAATACATGTGACAATTCCCAACCTTACCTAACCCGACCTGACTTTGTTCAACCTGAATCCAGCTTGATTTTATATTGGGTTGGAGTTTTCCAACCCTAAACCAACCAGAGGACCTCGACACCGCGACCCAACCCAACCCAAACTCAGGTTGGATCAGTTGGGTTCGGCTTGACCCAAACCCAGGTTGCAGTCCCAGCAATGAACACAGACCATATTCTTGCCCATTTTTAAGATTTCCATTCAAGATCCTGATGTTTTCATGTACTGTAACCAATTGATAATTTTGTTTCACTCCCTATAATATGGTGGCTCTAGAAAGATGTTCCACATGCTGCAACCGAAAGTTCGAAAGGGAGAGACGAAAAGAAACAGAAGAGTGAACAGAATCTAAGTGCAAACACACGGAAGCTGACCTCTAAACAAGTGAAGGACCATTCCAAGAACAGCGATTCTCCAAAAGAAGATTATATTCATGTGAGGGCCAGGCGAGGCCAGGCAACCAATAGCCACAGCCTTGCAGAAAGAGTAAGTTTCAACACGTGGGATTGATTTTTATAGTTCTTGTTCGGCGACAATTTTGAGCCTGAAAATTTTCTTTGTATGACAGGTGAGAAGAGAAAAGATTAGTGAGCGAATGAAATTTCTTCAAGACCTTGTTCCGGGATGCAATAAGGTAATCCAGTGATACTATACTTGCAAGTCTTTCTTTTGCTCTTGAATCCTGATTAACATATTGTTCTTTACTATAGATTACTGGCAAGGCGGTGATGCTTGATGAGATTATAAACTACGTCCAATCACTGCAACGGCAGGTTGAGGTATGCTCATCTAATAACTAACCAAGCATCAGATCTTTTGATAGTAGTTTTGCAAGTCCATCGGTAGCTATGAGTATCAAACTTTAGATGTTATCTGCTTAGTCACTCAAAATGAGAGCCAAATCGCACCATATCAGTGGCTTACTTCTACAAGTCTGGATAGATAAGCACGGTACTTCCAATTGAGGAATTATATGATTTCCATCCCAAGGAGAATGCATAGTATCTTGTATAAATGTGGCCCATGGTTCAGTGATCCAGACCATTCATCTGTTATGTGTCACCATGAATGGACCATGTTCCAAGAAACACCCAGATTGTTAGGTGCTACTATGAAGGGATCATGTCCCAAAAAACACCCCCTTTTTTTGTGAGCAGTAGTATCCTAGGGTTTTCAGTTTGTACAAATGGAGCCCATGGTTTAGTGATCCAGACTATTGATGTGATAGGTGCCACTATGAATGGACCATGTCCCAAGAAACACCCAGCTGTTAGATCGTAACCATCCAATATTTGGTCATTTTTCAGTTGGATGTGGACTGTTGTTGTATTTTTTTTTTTCTTTATCATTTTTTTTCAGGCCACAATGGTTGGGTTAGGATTGTTCCATCGAGGAGATTTTTGGCCATTGGCCATCCACTGTCGGACAACACCAATCTGGGTCACCAAAGCATGGGTCCCACTCGAACATACTACTGACCCAAGGATGTAATTCTTCTCCTAGCTTCCTGAATCCAGTTAGTGACAGAACCAAACATAGCTGAACTCACGTAACTGGATCTGAATCTTCTGTATTTCCATTAATTGAATGACTTGCGAGAAATTACAATGAGAAATTCGTCTTTTCAAGTCGACGGTTTTCGCTTCATGACTAAGATAAAAGCAAATCTCTTTCTGTTTACTTTGTGTAGTTTCTGTCAATGAAGCTTGCTGCAGTCAACCCAGAATTGAACTTCAACATAGAAAGGATTCTCTCAAAAGAAGTAAGACCCATGTGGTGATAGAATAGTTGAGCTAAATCTGTTTTGATTCCTTTTGATTCTTATAGTCAGTCCAATGACGAGAGTTGTTACGAGCTTTGTAGATTCTCTATTCGCAAGGTGGTGGATCGTCTGTTCTTGGATTTTGCCATGGAATGAATGCCTCTCACTCTGATTTGAATGCACCGATACAAGGAGCCATACAATCAGAAATGGGGATCTGCAGCATCGAGAATTCAAGAAACATGCTGAAAGTGACCAACTCCCAGTTTTCCGCCATGGCTCAAGTAATGTGAACAATATGATCTTTGCTAAGCCGCCTCTCAAAAGGTGCATCTGTGCATATCCACCTTGCATATGTGCAGGATAAAAGAACCACGCATTAGTGGGCCCACTGGGTAGATGTCATGAATGAGCTGGTCAGGCGCACATATGTAAAAACAATAAGCAGTCTTGAAACAATGGCAGTGGTCAACATTCAAACTGCACGTGTGCCCTGCCTGATGAATGAACCAGCCTGATCTTTGGATCCAGGTCATTGATGGGGCTCACCTGATGCATGGCACGAATGTCCTACACAAGTCCCAGGTTGGCACGTGTCAGCTTAGCAACTCCCTTTATATCCATTATAATCCCAACCTTTTCTTTATCAGAAACACATCTGTACATGTCTTCATAAGTTTTGGGCATCTAATTACAGATGCCAAATGGATGGGATGGTGAGCTTCAAGGTGTTGTTCAGATGGGATTTGGCTTCAACATTCCTCCTGACAGTCTTGAGCTGCATGGTAAATGGCAGAAGTCAATTTTGGATATTCGCTCATCCTATATTGTAAATTATCTTGGACTTTGAAAGTTTTTCCATCTTGCAGGTAGCATGAAAGCGGAGCTTTGAATTGTTTTGGGGACAAAACATCGATCCCATCTAACAGATATGTGCATTGCAAATTGATCAATGTTAAGTGTGCTTACCCATCTAGCCTGATATCGATTTCCAGTAGAGGGCTCGCTAGTTGATAACAGTTCATACCGAAAGATTTCGTGACTCCTTCAAAAAGAAATGAGAACTTGTGGGTTGTATAGTCCACAGCTCCTAACCCTTCGTTCTTCGACTTTTAGCAGAAGAAATGACTTGACAGATTGAGACCCATGTATAGATAGTCTAAGAGAGCATAAGATATTGATCTGGAGTTTGGAAGAAATGGGTGTTAAAAAAAAAACTGCTGTGTGATTACAAAAGGATGCTTTTCAAAGTTCTAGTTGAGATTGGAAATGGAGTTCTTGAGTTGGGATTTTGTCAGTTGAGTTTCAATTGTCCTGATGGAATTTGGGTTCATCATTTTGAGTGTAAAAACTTCATGGTGTTGAATTTGCTGATATAAATCTTTGTGTGTGTGTGTGTGTGTGTGCTGGAAAGAAACATTTTTATTTAGGATTGGCCTAAAAACATTAGCGAGTGGGACTCTTTTCCATCATTCTGCTTCATAATTTCATTCTTCTGGTGCCTGATTCCCCTCAATCCTTTTTTTTTTTCTGATATGTTTTGGCCGTGTTTGGATGCAATATCAAATTAATTTGCAACGATTAATCTAAAAGAAGTGGAAATGATGAAATTTCTATTTCCTTCAATAGCATTCATATTGAGGGTCTGGGCTCCAAATTGCTATTACATTACATCAAGTTCAACTTGAAAGATCTCGATTGAAAAAAAAAAAAAAAACACTCAACTAGAATTTGACGGCTACTTAGTGAGAACTAGTGATATATTTTTTTTTCTCCATTTCCTCTTGATAACAAGTAGCATTTTCGCCTATGCATCCAAACACGGCCTTTATGTTTTGCTTATCTTCTTTGTATGACCATGTTGGGTTTAGACCATTTCAAAGCTGTAAATAGTCTCCTTGATCGCTCACACATTAGAAACATCTCATGGTGAAAGCTTTGCAATTCACACTGGATGGGTGTTTGCATTGATGATGTGCCATTGACATATAGATTTTGGGTTTATTTAAAGCCGTCATATGAAGAAGCAAATGCTAGAACCTAACAAAAAAAGGATAACCCATAAAATATTCCTGTTAGCTGGAGTCAATCTCTAATACATCTGCCGTTCTTGGACGTGCTTCTTTCAATATCTCACGTGTATCACCTTAGGCCTTGTCTGGTTGCCACTCAAAATTGAGTTCCATCTCATTTTTATTTAATTGTAATTATGCATTAGAAATCAATTTTTTGTAGGGAAATAAAGCAACAATCAACAAGGGTGTGCTTGGCTGTACCAAATATAATGAAATTAGGTGTAACCAAACAGGCCCTTAGCATTTCTCAATAAAAATTTCTGCCCTGGCATGATATTATATTTATTCACCTCCACATCGCCCAACTGGCAATATCAAAACTTATGCTATTCCTATATGTTAAAAAAAAAAAAAAAATCCTGGAAATTCTGATGAATGCTAGTCCTACTCACATGGGCCGTGAATAAAAATTACTTTCCTCCTTGATTGGACACAAAATGGGCCCCATGCCATTTCATCTAAGTCTTCTGCAAATTGGTTAAAAGACCTTTTTCTCATATTTTTTTAAAACTGTTGACATAAGGATACTTTTTAACTTGCCTATGAGCTTAGCAATAGAAGGGAAAGAGAAGAGGAGGAATAAGAGAATGAGAGCAAAAAGAAAAGAAGTTTTGCCGTAGTTAAATCAAATGGAGGTGAATCTAGCAATGCTTATGATATACATTTGAAGAAATCATATTGAAACACTAGGTTATTTGGGGTTGAGGGATTTGGGTATCAGAGATTTGTGAAATCCATGGATTTTAAATCTACCCAATTCGTTTTTTGTTTCGGATTTGTGAAATCGGTGGATTTCCCAAATCTGCACTTCTAAAAATCCAAGAATTTGAGCAAATTCAAATTCCTGAAAAACTAAAACCTTGAGACTTTTGTAAATATAAAAAAGTAATTCCTTCACAATAAATTCTTACACTACAATAATTGTTCCACAATTTCTTTGTTTGCCAAATCCAAACAAATTCATAAATCCAATTAGTTCATAGATTTATTCTTATTTTCTTAGTTCCAGAAAGGGTCTATGAGATCTAACTTGCTTTGATACCATGAAAAAAAAATAGAGATGATAGAACCATGACAAATATAAATTATTTTATATTGAAAGACTTGAGTAAACATCGCAAGCACCTTTATATAAGCAAGTCTTACATTCCTAATTACAAATAATTATTTATATTGAACTAAACACAGCACACAATAGCACACTAATAAACAAGGCAATGAGCTTGAGTTTCCTTTTTTGACGAAGAGGGAACTTCGCAGTTGTGCACAAATCTTGTGCAGGTGGGCCCAATAATTGATTTATCCAACCCATCATGGACCATGCCCAAAATGAAGATCCTAGCCATTGGATATTTGGTCTTTTCTGCATTGAATGTGGATTGTTGGTAAATTCCTTCATTAACCATTTATTCACATGCAATAGAAAGGTTAGAGTTGGAGATTCTTTGGGCAGGATCCATCCATGATGGGGCTATTAGATCAATGGTTTGGAAAAATCAATCATAGGCCCACATGTACACACTTGGTAACTCAGGCCTCTCCAAGCAAATACCATGTTCCACTCTCGGCGTAGGGACATTTTTTCAAGAGTAAAGCTCAGGATTCAACAATCTCGGCGTGGGGATGGCGACGAGCGGTGTCTCTTTCTTCAGAATGAGTCCAAACTTGTCCGAAAGATCGAGCTTCGTCCCCTCTGGCAATCGCCACTCAAATGAGTGCAAGAGTGAAGCTAAGACATAAGTTAGCATTCGCTCTGCAATGGGGACTCCTACACATATTCTCCTTCTTGAGCCAAATGGAATGTAATGGAAATCATTGCCATTGTAATCTCGTTTGGTTGTAAGCATTATAGAACCTCTCAGGGCGAAGGGTTACTATGTATGGCCCATGTGTTAATCAAGACCCGGGCACCCTTTGGGACCGTATAACCACCTATGGTGCATGGTTGGCTCGGGGACCTTGGAACCAAGAACACGAGCTGTGGGTGCAAACCTAGGACTTCCTTCAGGACCACCTCCAAATAGCGGAGTTTGGGCATATGTGACTCTTCTACCAGTACCATGTTGTCTATCCCTACCACTTGTTCTAATTCCTCTTGGGCTTTTCTCATGATCTCTGGATTCTGCATCATCTCAGCCATGGTCCACTGACTCTACTGTCGTCGATGTGGTGTCCGTGCCACCTACCATCATGTCCTGTTAACACAAGTTAGGATCTTGGATTTTTATGTCATGGTTAGTTGGACCGTTTAACAATTTTTGTTTTCTATCATGGCTTTTGCTGACCAGTCATCTGATGGCTACGATCCATCCACACCAGGAGAAACTAGATGGATGGTGTTAAATGAGAAGTCATCCATCCAGTTGACCCAGGGTGGCCCATTGGGTTTTCAGGCAGAGCTTGGACTGGAATACTAGGCCCAAGGGTCAGGCCCGTGAATAAAATGGCAGCAGTTTAATAATCCTTTAAGAGCCCTTCTGGCTGGCCGGTTTAGGATTTCAAGACCTCTGATTATGTACCGTAGGCTATGTTTGGAACATCCAAGCCGTCCATCAGGTTTGTGCAAATGTGTGGATGAGCTGGTCCAAAATTCATGCTATTCCTCTCAACTGGTGGATCACAATGGACGGCTAATAAGCTTAGGAATGCATACAGCATATATAGTAAGGTAAGAAAAAAAAAAGTACATACCACAAATATGGCATTGACGTGGTTCAGAGTCATGGTCGTTTTCGTGCCCCCTTCCTTCTTAAGCTGCAAAAGCAACTGCAAGAAATCTTTGATCTTCTCCTCTCCTTCCCCTCTGTCCATTTTCAGCCGTTGATCTATGACCGAATCAAAGATCCGGTCCAACCACGATGAAACCCTCTTCATGTGGCCCAACACGCCATGTACACCAAACCATGATATGATAGGAAAAAGATCAGAGACGTTAGGACTACCCAATAAATCCATGGCCTCACAGGCCACACGTCGAAACTCGTGGCCCACACTACGTCTATCCTCCCCATCAAGCGTGCCACCCCATATCATGCTCGTGATCACATTGATAGCTGATCCAAACGTTAACCGGTGCACCCGCTTGGGTGTGCACGTAGGCACTGTCTCGCGCACCTCGCGTCTACGCAGGCTATAGTACAATTCCAGCACCGTGGGGCTCATCATCTCTCGTGAGTCGTGAGCACAACTTGCAGATCATCCGCCAATCTTAGCCGTAAGGACTGAACCCAATGTCCATCCCACCGTACGTGAGAGCTATGGCCGCCTCGGAGACGTCGCGATTGGCGAATATGGCGTCGTGGTCCTTGAGGACCTCCTTAGCTACTTTAGATGAGCACAATACTACACAGAGCTTGCTGCCTAGTTGTATTTTCATGATCGGGCCGTAGATCTGGGCTAATTTGGCGAAGTAGCGGTGTAGATTGGGCTCCATGAATGGGAGACTGCCGATCAACGGTAGGCCTCGTGGGCCCGGCGGCAAAAGAGGTGCTCCAATGCGTTATCCCTTGACCATCACCCACGAAACTATACAAAGTGTAAAGGAAAATGCGAGTGCCATTTTGCCACCGTCGATCTCGCTGGGCCACCGTGAACGGATTTGATGAGCAGCATCTTCCATCGTGGTATTCACACTGCTGAACTTGGTCTAAGCAAATTTCTACTGATGTTGGGGGAAGAACCCCTTGATCGACGGTGAGGACCAAGGGTTTTCCTAGAAGAGATGGATAGGCAGAAAATAGGATGAAAAAAATGCCACGATGGTCATCTGACCAATCGTGCACGCTCAAGGACCGATTGTCCAACAGGCCGAATTTTCGCTGGGCAGCAGCCAACCCCGCTGGACGAATTCAGCCACAGGTCGATCGGTCACTCCCTCAACTTTGACCGATTGTGGCCCATGACTAACCAGTCGGCGGATGCCTAGAAGCTACCCGTGATTTTGCGATTTTTTTTTATGAATCTTATGATTTCTTTCCTATTTTTGTTAGGACTCTTTCTTAGTATGCAAGTAACCGAATTAGGGTTAGGTTAAGTCTATTTAAACACTTTAATATTCATTATGATGTAACTTTTGTTTATTTTTAAAGAAATTAAGTTTCTACTTTATTTTTCTTTGTGGATTCGAAGATAGGCTAATAGATCCGAGTTGTTTCGTCGTGGATTCGACAAAGACAGGTTGAGGAGTCCTTGTAGGTTCGATATTCGGATTAATTATCCCAATAAGAGAGACGGTGCTCGATCTCATCTGCTTTCCGCCACATTATCTACACTTAATAGCAATGCTTGCTTGAGATACCTTTTATTGAGTTATGGTGGAGTTCATAATTTCATCAAGGTTGCTCTTCATTTATATCTCCACACTGTTTCCTTTGGTGTGGCCCACCGAAATCATAAGTTAGCCTCCTTTTTTTTTGTTTTTGCCCTGGGCATAACGTAGTATGTCCAATCTAACAGGCGAAATGGATTTCAAATACACATCATGGTAGCCCAGCCAAAAATCAATGGGCGTGTGGCCCCTCTCCCAATTGTTAAAAAAGGAGAGATTTAGAAGCAAAAACTTAATTTTTTAGTACGCCCGATATTTTATTTTATGTACCCATTGTGATGCTTATGCGAGAATTCCTATGGGCCCACTGTCATGCGTACATGAGATTTGCTCATACCATTTTACAGCCAAAGGCAAAACAACAGGCTGATGTGTGATGGATGTGGGCCACGTCTGAAGCAAATAGTTGGGAGAGAGACATCCCCTCGATTTTTTAAAGCCAACTGTGATGATTATATAAAATCATCACAGATGCTACACCAAAATTTAAGGCTCGGGATGAAAAAATTAGGCCGATCTGTGATTCAATTGATCCATACTAAGGTAAATGGTTTGGAGTGTGGGCGTTTTCCTATATGCTGTTTTGAGACTTTCGATCTCGATGGGCCACCATGACCGGATCTGATGAGCAAGATCTTCCATCATTGTATTCAAACCATTGAACTTCATCTCATAAAAGACAAACACTCCACAGCAGTGCTTGCTTGAGATGCCTTTCATAGAGGTCCTCTTTACGGTGCGGGCTTCTCATTTCATAACTGGGGGCAAACCCTCAATCATCCACGGTACACGTGGCATAGACATGACTTAGGGAATTTTACTAGCAAAACTACCTGATTAGTATAGAGTTTATACTCTGATGCCAAGAAGAAGGATTTTAATAATCAAGTTGTTTGCTCACACACGTGGCAATCTTTCCGAAGCAACTTTGGACATGCGCACAAACTGTGTTATGGTTATTTCAGGACATGGGGAGCGATTAGGAGATATTTTTTGTTGTGACCACCCAAGAATTCTATAAAAGAGGAAGATCAATGAAGTGAAAATCATCTCTCACATATCAACACAAACCCAACAAATCCGTTTATCTTATCCGTCCTCCGGGACATTTATCTTAATGTAAGGTAGCATAGCATCGTCCATGGACATTTATCCATTCTAGCAACCAATCTTTTTATCGTAGTGTATGGTAGTTTAACGTCCTCCATGGACATTTATCCTTTTTAGCAACAAATCATTTTCTCTTACTGTATGGTAGTTTATCATCCTCTATGGACAATTATCTCTTTTTAGCATAGCCATTAGTTGTAATTCCCTTCTATCCATACCAACCGCTAGATTTGAAGGATGATCTGATCCTACCGTCCATCTCCATCCGCCAACTTCGGTTATGCCTACGGCCATGCCAAATCATCTACGTCGACAGCTACACCAACGATGATCTCTATCTTCCGTCTGACGATTTCCACCATCTGCTAAAGGTCGTCTGTTTATCATTTTATTTTCTTTTATTTTGATATAACAGTTGGACCGTTGAATGAATTATGCGTTGTTTACCATTAATCGCAATCACGTGAATTAGAAAAGTCATTTCCTTTGGAAGACAAAGCTGCAACTCACTTTTTGGAGGACGAACCCCACCCTTCAAACATCGCCTGATTACTTTTATAAAGCAACTTGAGCGAGTGGCTAGTTGAGCGATCGATCTCTACATATCTCGGTCATATACGGTCGATCACGACGTATCTACCTTCCCTGGTGCTCGGGGTCATCGTTGTTCAGTTGGAATCGAGTCGCGAAAATTGATTTTGGCACGCCCGTACACACATCACACACGTGGCCGACGAATAACTTGGTAACAATTTTTGGCACGCCCGGTGGAACCACGTTTGTGATTTTTATAACAATGTAATAAATGATCGATCCAACGGTCAAAGAGACTCATCAATATGTGACCTTGATGGCAACTTGCCAATAGATTGATCCAACAGTTCAAAACGGCCACAATTTGCCGTTTCATGTCGGCATAAGGACAAGTGACCAAGATGACTGATCTTATGGTCAATATGAAATAGAGGGATGGAGCCCTTGAGAGAGATCTTTTAGTCAATTTGCTCATTAGACCGAGAGAGAAAATCTCTTTATATTCTCTCGGCTTTATCAAAATTAGAAAGCTCACAACGATCTTGACTACTTTTCATCGACTGATCCCGGTCGACCAAAAAAAAAAATCTTCTTAACTAATTTCGGTCGATAAAAATAAAAATAAATAAATCTTGACCGATTTCGGTCGACCATAGTTACTATTTGACAAAATGTGAGCCGAGTCATAATCATGGAAGAAGATTAAAGACCGCCGACAATGTTTAGTGTACGGTTCGAGGAAGCCTCGTGGTCATTGATTAAGTGGCCGCACAAAATTCTTATTTTGTGATTGAGGCAAGTATGTAATCAAAACAAGTGGCCAATGAAATTATCGGACACCGACATGCGAAATTACGTCTCTGCACCTTCATACTAAAGCTGCAGAGACGTGGGGGCAATTGTTGGCACTAAAATCTGATCGAGTCAGATCCTGCAACCGGAATGACGTCCACATACTAGAAAAATGTCTTTCCTAAAAAAACTACGAGAATTCCTGATGGAGAACTAAAAAGAATGGAGGTGGAGAAATTCAAGGAGAAATTTAAGGACTTCATTCCCGCACTCTCACAAGGAGTCTTCGAGAAGTTGTTTGCTCATACACGTGATAATCTTTCCAAAGCAGCTTTGGACGTGCGCACAAACTGTGTTACAATTACTTCAGGACATGGGGAGTGGTTAGGAGATAATTTCTCTTGTGACCGCCCAGGAATTCTATAAAAGAGGAAGATCGATAAAGTGAAAATCATTTCTCACATATCAACACAAACCCAACAAATCCGTTTATCTTATCCATCCTCCGGGACATTTATCTTAGTGTAAGGTAGCATAGCGTCCTCCATGGACATTTATCCCTTCTAGCAACCAATCTTTTTATCGTGGTGTACGTTAGTTTAACGTCCTCCATGGACATTTTTCCTTTTTAGCAACAAATCCTTTTCTCTTAGTGTATGGTAGTTTATCGTCTTCCATGGACACTTATCTCTTTTTAGCATAGCCATTAGTTGTAATTCCCTTCTATTCATGCCAACCGCTAGATTTGAAGGATGATCTGATCCTACCGTCCATCTCCATCCGCAAACTTCGGTTATGCTTACGGCCATGCTAAGTCATCTACGTCTACAGCTACACCGACGACGATCTCCATCTTCCGTCTGGCGATCTCCACCATCCGCCAAAGGTTGTCTGTTTATCATTTTATTTTCTTTTATTTTGATATAACAGTTGGACTGTTATTGAATGAATTATGCATTGTTTACCATTGATCGCAAATTAGAAAAGTCCTTTGCTTTGGAAGACAAGGCTGCAACTCACTATTTGACGACAAACCTCACCCTCCAAACATCGCCTGATCACTTTTATAAAGTAACTTGAATGAGTGGCTAGTTGGGCAACTGATCTCTACAGATCTCGGTCATATACGGTCGATCACGACGTATCTGCCTTCCCTGGCGCTCGAGGTCATCGTTGTTCGGTTGGAATCGAGCCGCGAAAATCAATTCTGGCACGCCCGCATACACATTAGAAGCGTGGCCGACGAATAACTTGGCAACAAGGGCAACTCAGGCCACCGTGAGAAAATGGGTCTGGGCAAGAGTAAGGCGGAGCCATGTAGGGGTGAGGGGGAAAAATGCCTGCCTAAGTTTTCAACTGTAAGGGTTCAATCTTGACTGGTTCATGTGGTGTGGTTCAGTTGATCATTCAATCTGCCTTCTTTTTGGGCTCCAGCCCTAAAATGATTTGTCAAAATAGATGGACGGCATGGATAAAAAATATAGATCATGGTGGGCCCCACAAAGCCCCTGATAGGATCATCCGTCTCTAGCTAGGTCCTGGTGGGACGCAGATTTCCTGCCAAAGGGTCTCGCAAGAAGTTCCTGCGTAGGGAAGTAACATGGGGCCCACCATGATGCTTTTTATCGATCGATTCTCATCCATCTGTTTTTTTTTTTTCTACTTATTTTAGGACATGAGATAAAAAATGAAGCATATTCAAAACTCAAGTGGGTCAGACGACTAGGAAACAATGGGGATTGAGCGACCACCATTGGAACATTCATATGGCTACAAAAGTTTAGTAGTAGGCTAAGTTTTACTTTTTTTCAATTCATCCCAATAGAAATGACCTTATGAACTGCTTGGATGGCATATAAACATCAAGGTAGACCTAAGAAAGTTTCAATGGTGGGCATTTCTTTTCCCGCTTTTCCCACTAGTGTTAGTTTTGGATTTGCCTCATTTTAGGTCTAGTCCTAAAATAAGGAGGCAAAACGAATGGACGCTTGGCTAATAAAGATGTGGGGCCCTCAGGGGTCACGGGAGGACTCCTCAGTGACCCAAAACCATGTGGGGCCCACCATGATGTTTGTGATGTATCCATTCTGAAACACAAGGGAGATGCAACTTAAACTCAAGTTGGCCTTGTCTCGCCTGCTAGCCCAGCTGGAAGACGCCTATACTTGTCAACAGCGGGTCTAAGGCTCGAAATGCCAAGGAGTCACACTAACCGTTGGGTGGGTGCATCGAGTGACTAACCGTTTGGGTGCGTTGCCCAGCTAGCTGGGTGGTTGCATGACTACCATAATAAAAAAAAATAATAGTAAATAAATAAATAAATTTACTCAAGTTGGCCACACCACATGAAATGGTGGGAATGAAAACACTCAAATGTTGAAACCTACCCGGGCCAGTTGTGATGCTGTGGATCTCATTCATGTTTAGGCTCATTTTATAAAATGGGTTGCCTCGTTCTAATAAAGATGAAGGATGACGAGGTTTGGCTAGTGACCTGAACATTAACCATCTAGTTGATGTCAAAGCTCTGTGGGCCCCACCATGTTGTATGTGCTTTATCAACACAGTCCATCCATTTCGCCAGCTCAGTTTAAGGCATGAGCCTAAAAAGAGGTAGATCCAAATCTGATGTGGACCACACCAAAGGAAACTGTGAGGAATGAATGCTTACCGTTGAAAACTTTTTAGGGGCCACAGAAGTTTTGGATCATTCTTTTATTTGTGTTTTCCCTACATCCAGGTCTGAGTGATCTTGTCAACGGGTTGGATGGCAAATAAACACTACAGTGGCCGTAGGAAGTTTTTAATGGCGAACATTCAATCAATACTGTTTTCATGTGGTGTGGTCCACCTCTGATTTGGATCTTCCTCAGTTTTGGGATCATACTGTAAAATAAGATGTTCGAATGGATGGACGGCACAGATAAAACACCCACACCATGTTGGGATCTGCAGAGCTTTGACATCAGCTAGCTGGCTGGTGTTGGGTCACTAGCCAAACCACGTCCAGTCAAATCTAGCCAGCAGTTTATATATGTCCAACAGACACGTTGGCCCGCATGATGAGTTCGCCGGTTTGATCTATGGACCAAATCATGTGAAAGGAGGGCCCCACTTGATGAAATGACCAGATCTCTCGCATTGTACGTATGATGACCGTCTCATTCTCACTGATGGCTGGTTTCTTTCAGTTTGGTATTTTAGGAGATAAATAAATCTAAGAAAGGACAAATGCTAATGGGTTGTTTAGTTATTTCGCGTTTTCTCATGCTGTTGTTGCTATCAATAATTAGCGTTGAGATTCCTAATTGTATTATGCACTTGTTTGGCTTTGTTCAAATGAGTGTCTTCTTGTGATTTTGATTCTCATCCTCATTTTTTAATAATTAAGTGCGTTTGGTTAGCCACTAAATCAATTGATTATGAAAAAAAAAAAGAATGTTTGTTTTCTTAAGATTCACATATTTTTCCGTTGTACCATTCATTATCACGAATGAAGGTGCTCACTTTAAAGTTTGGATTATTGTGTTATATAATTATAAAAATAGATTTAAAAAATAAAACTTTATTTTTAATAAATAAATAAATATATTTACTATTAAAACTTTTCATAAAAGGTTAAAAGGAGGAATGGTAAGAGGAGGGATTTTTGCTATTTGAACCAACGTTCAAATCTCCATAGGGACGGTGCACCGTCCATGCGAGTGGCATGGGCTGTAGAGCTGCTTGGGCCTTTTTTTACGCTTTATTAAGCGTACTAGAGATCTATGTTGAAAATTAGATGTGTGAGTTCACTATATCCTGAAGAAGATTTACCTTTTTTCATCTTCAGAAAATGGCAGTAAATTTGTCTTGAGAAATTGACTATTCAAGTCGAGCCTTGAACCCATTGAATCTGATTGTTTCATCATCCTTTTCTTTTATTCTCTGTTGGGTACTAAAATATTGGGGTTAGGAGCCCCGCAACGAAAGCAATCAAAGCAGGCGATGAACATACCTCAATGGCAATCAACAAACAAATCATCACACACAAAAAGGCAATCCGATTTTTATGTGGAAAAACCCCTCAAGGGTAAAAAAAACCACCGCACAAAGTGATACCAATCCACTATAAATCAAAAGTTACAAGATATTACAGAAGAAAACTCTGGATCACAGCCCATAAGAGAAATCCCAAGCTACCTGAAGCTTATAATTCTCATATGAGAAGGACAAACATAGCCCTTTCCCTTAACCCAGAGAATTCCAAGCTTCCTCCTTAGCTCTTTCTCTCACCGTAGAACCCTCTCAATCCCTTGGCTCATTGGCGACAACCCTAGTTTGGGATTATATCTCCTTAAATAGGAGAAAACCGGAATTAGAAACTCCTTGCGCAAAACCGCACAAGAAACCAAGTCCAAAAAGGAAACTGCCCGACCGGTCGATTGACTAGTCGAACCCCCCCCCCGGCCAGATGGCTCAAAAAAGGCTCCAAAATCCTGCTGTCTTTATCTCCAACACGACCGATTGACCGGCCGGCCGGTCGGTGGTCTTCATGCTTGAAGGTTTGAGGCGTCCAAGCCCAACATAAAATACATCATATCCAACACGAATCCCATTCGAGGATGAAAGATGGCTTGGCTACTAAACTAATCACTAAGGCTATTATAACTAAACTAAGGGTCATGACACAAATTAGTACAATTTCCCTTGCCAATCAAGTATACATGACATTTCGTAATGTGGCGAACATTAAAGATGCTATGCCACCTGAGAGGCTGATGCAGTAATCGAAATTTCTTATATGGATTTTTCCTGAATATAATTTTCTTGGATCCATCTTTCCCAAAGGCTATTATCATTCCCAAGAATTTTTCAAAGTTGTTTTACAAGCGAGGATTAAACAGAGGCTTTCAAATGGAGAATTCCAAGGTCACCCTCATTTGTAGGCTGACAAATCTGATCTTAGCGAAATGAAATGACTCTTAAATTTCTTAATCCCAAACATGGTCTATAAGATCTAACTTGCTCCGAAACCATAAAAAAGAAATTAGAGAGGAGAGCAATGTGACAAATATTTTATAGTGAAAGACCTGAGTAATCACAAGTACCTTTACATATACAAACAAGTCCAAACACACATTCCCACACACAGACCCTTTTTGTTTTTGTTTTTTTAGTCCACACACACTCACACCCACACACACCACATGGGTATTCGAACCCATGATCTAGGTGTTGAAACTCACAGTCTACCACTGAGCCATGAGTACGGACCCAAGTCTCCGGTCCCTATTGATGGATAATTATTGAAGTAAGCCTAGCAGACAACAGCACAATAATAAGGCAACGAGTATGGGTTTCCTTTTGTGATGAGGAGGGAACTTCCCGGTTGTGTGCAAAGCTTGTGCATGTGGGCCCGATGATTGATTTATCCAACCCATCATGGACCATGCCCAAAATATTTCCCAAATTTGAAGATCGTAGCCATTGGATCTTTGGTCTTTTCTCCATTGCATATGGATTGTTGGCGAATTTCTTCCTAACCATTTATTCACATGCATGCAATGGAAATCGATAAGGTTCCTTGGGCATGATCCATTCATGATGGGGCTATCAGATCAATGGTTTGGATAAATCAATCATGGGCCCACATGTACACACTTGATGCACAACAGAAATACTATATGTTTGTCACAAACAGGTAACTCAGGCCTCTAAAAACAAATACCATCTTCTACTCTAAATTAATAGGAGTAGGAACTTATTTTCAAGAATAAAGCTCAGGATTTGACAATCTCGGCGTGGGGATGGCGATGAGCGGCGTTGCTTTCTTCAGAACGAGTCCGAACTTGTCTGAAAGATCGAGCTTCGTCCCCTCCGGCATTCGCCACTCGAACGAATGCAAGAGCGAAGCTAAAACGTAAGTTAGCATCCGTTCTGCATGGGGAGTCCTGCACACATTCTCCTTCCAGAGCCAAACGGAATGAAACGGACATCGTTGCCATTGTAATCCCATTTGCTTGTAGAATTATAAAATCTCTCCGGGCGAAACTCCAAAGGATTATCCCAAGCCTCAGGGTTCCTATGTATGGCCCATGTGTTAATCATGACCTGGGCGCCCATAGGGATTGTATAGCCGCCTATGGTGCATGATTGTCTCGGGGACCTTGGAACCAAGAACACGACCGGCGGGTGCAATCGTAGGACTTCCTTCAGGACGGCGTCGAAATAGTGGAGTTTAGGCACATGTGATTCTTCTACCATGTTGTCCATCCCCACCACTCGTTCTAATTCCTCTTGAGCTTTTCTCATTATTTCTGGATTCTGCATCATCTCAGCCATGGCCCACTCTATTGTTGTCGCTGAAGTATCCGTGCCACCTACCACCAAGTCCTGTTAACACAATTTAGGATGTTGGATTTTTATGTCATGGTTAGTATATCCAGCATCAGGATCTCTGAACATCCAAACCGTCCATCAGGTTAGCGCAACTGTGTGGGTGCTCTGGTACAAAATTAATGCTGGTCCTCTCATCTGGTGGGTCACAATGGACGTCTAATAAGCTTAGGAATTCATATATTCTGAGATAAGAGAAAAAGTACATACCACAAACATGGCGTCATGGGCGTTTCCATGCCTCCTTCCTTCTTAAGCTTCAAAACCAACTGCAAGAAATCTTTGCTTTTCCCATCTCCCTCTATTCCGTCTCTGTCCATTTTCAGCCGTTGATCTATGACCGAATCGAATATCCGGTCCAACCACGATGAAACCCTCTTCATTTGGCCCACCACGCCTTGTACATCAAACCTTGATAAGATAGGAAAAAGATCCGAGACGTTAGGCCTACCCAATAAATCTACAGCCTCACCAGCCACACGTCGAAACTAGTGGCCCACACTACGCCTGTCCTTCGCATCGAGCGTGTCACCCCAAATCATGCTCGTCACCACATTGAGCGATACTCGAAACGCCACGTCGCTTATGTTAACCGGTGTGCCTGCTTTGGTGAGCACGTAGTGCAACGTCTAGTGCACCTCCCGTTTACGCAGGCCATAGTACGAGTCCAGCACCTTGGGGCTCATCATCTCTCGTGACCATACCTTATACATAAGCGGAAGTAAACCCTCCACCATATACAGTACACGTGGCATAAGGCCAGGGAATTTTACAACAAAACTACCTAATTAATATTGGATTTACATTCCGGTGCCCTCTCCAGAAAGATTTTAAAAGCTACCTCATTAATTTAGGTTAGATTAGTTAAGGACGATTGAAGCCACACCGTGCAAGCAAATGGATCAGGACTTTGGTGGACCCTATATTATGTAAAATCCATACCAACTATCAGGTGTGTCACACCATTCTAGGCTCAGGGCCCAAAAAATTTGTCCCATCCGTGGTGATTCAGGTGGGCCATTCGATTAGAAATAGTGGTGATGCAGATTCCTGGTGAGCAGATGTGGGGTGGACAGAATGGCCACCTTGGGTGAACGCAAGGCTACCTTTCTTGCCAATGCACCTGTTGGATCTCGCAAAGGGACTCTGCACATGCAACACAGTAAAAACTAAGAGGGTGGCTGGGATCCCTAGTTAGCCCTATGATGCCTAAGTGAGTCAAGGCTCAAAGAGAGGTGTTGGTAGCTTGTGAGTGATGCATTCTTACGTGCATTAGGCTGGAGGAGGAGTCCTTCATTCATAGTCACCAGAGGAACGATCGTGGGCTGCCATTGTGGCCACGATCGTGGGAGCGAGACCCACGCGGTGGCATGATTCCCGAGGGTGTGGAAGCTTAACAGCTAGAAGCGTGTCTGTATTCTTTGGCCATATCCTAAGACTCTTGCCCACTCCCATACAGCTGTAATGTCTTGCCGAAGCTATCCCACTAAGGGTTGAGGTCCGAGCCAACATTATGATATGCCCGGCTTATCCATAGATAGCTAGAGTTGAGGTTGGCTTTGATGTATCCAAGATGTCCGCTAATGCCGACTGTTGATGCCAAAAATTGGTCAACAGCTGTTGGTCAGGGACCAACTTCGATTCTTCGTCGCCCGATCTCCACTCAGAGATAAATGGTGTAGATGGAGGGACCTGCAACCACTGACAAGGGTTAGGACCGCCGCCGGTTGGCCCGGCTTACGGCCCTCCGATGGTAAAGTCAGTATGGATACTGAAAGAGAAGGCTATTAGAGGTTTAATGGCAGTGGATTGCTTACCGCGAGAGAGAGTGGGAGTCTTCTTTATAGATAATTACTTGGAGAGATTTAAGTTGGGATAATCCTTATCCTTATCTGGATCAGTGGTTATCCTTTAGCCTTATCTGGAGGGCAATGGTTATCCTTATCCTTATCTGGAGGGATAAGCTTTATTCAAACCAAGGCAGATGAGGCCCGGTCTCTTGCTGAGATGAGGGCCAGATGTTGAGCTGAGGTGGGCCAAGGTCGAGAAGGCTGAATGCCGAGCCTGAGTGGGCCGAGGCCTGACTTAGCTTCCTCTCTTAAATAATCGATCCATAACCATTGTAGATGAGCCCCAGTGGGACGCTTTCCATATTCGAGCTCAGCCCGAATTTACCCATAACAGAAGCCCCCCTACTCTCGAGCCTGACTTGCTCGGCTTGAGAGTAAAGAGAAATGGATGAGCTGACATTAGAATTTGGCCAACTGCAATGAAGTCGGCATAGTAGGGTGGCCCGTAGGCGCTGCCAATTATACGAGTCGACATATAGAGGTGACTTCTGGACACTTTGCGTTTTGGTCTGACTCTTTCGTCCATTCCGACTGCCCAGGTCGGTCTTTCGACTCTTGGTCTAGGGCTCTTCCGACTGCCCAGGTCGGTCTTTCGACTCTTGGTCCAGGACTCTTCCGACTACCCAGGTCGGTCTTTCGACTCTTGGTCTAGGACTCTTCCGACTGCCCAGGTCGGTCTTTCGACTCTTGGTCTAGGGCAATAAGGCGATTGATCCAGTCATGGTCAGTCTTGCTGACCTGGAGATTTGCCATGTCTCCTAGAGGAGAGATTTTGCCGCGCTATATAGTTGCGGGGATGGCCCTTATGGGCCAGTGTCTTGACTTCATATTTTTTCTTAAGGATGAAGCATCACGAATGAATGCCCGAATCATGGCCTGAAGCATGGATGAGGCAAAGCGATGAGACCGAAGCGAATAAATACGTTTCAATACTCGGATCACGACCGTACTTGCATCTGGATTATGCGAAGATTGTCTGTCGAAGCCTTCAGGACGATGCCAAGGACGTCTGCCAAATAACTGAGGTGAATGTCGATCCGAGGGCGATAGGCGCCAAATGATGAGCCGAGTAGGCCAAGCCGAGTGATAAGGCCAACAAAGCCGAGGCCTGTTGCCGAGCTTGGGCGGGTGAGCCGAGGCGATGGGATCGAACCCTTGTGCGTAGCTTTCTAAATAGCGAACAAATATATTTTAACACTTGGACTATGACCGTACTCGCATCTGGATTATGCAGAGGTCATCTGTTGAAGCCTTCAGGACGTCTGCCAGATACCCGAGGCGAGTGTCGATCTGAGGGCAAGTGGGCCGAGTAGGCCGAATTTCCAAGGCTGGTCGAGGGCAAGTACCCAAGGTCGTGTTCCAAAATGATGAGGCTGAATAAGTCAAGCCGAGTGACAAGCGCGTGCGTGTGCCCAAGGCTAAGCACAAGTGTCGATGCCGAGTAGGCTGAATTTCGATCTAAGAGTGAGTGGGCCAAGGCCGAGCCGAGTATTGGACCGAGGGAATGCCATATTTTTAGGCCGAGGCCTGATGGGTGTGCCCGAGGCGGCCAAGGCCCATTTCCTGGTAACAAACAAATATATTTCAATACTCGGTGCATGGCCATACTCATCTTCAGAATGGACCTTCAGGATGAAGCCGTGTGCCCAAGTACCCGAGGTTGAGTGTTTGGACTGAGTGTCCAAGTGTCGTTTTATCTTGATGGCGGATGGAGTGAAGTTGAGATCTGGAATGTCCAATAGTTAGGGTAGCACTTGGATAAGGTAGGACGTCCAATAGTTCGATGGTGGTGATGTCGATGGGCCCATATTGGTTGAATGACCACTGATATGGAGTGATGGACTGCTGGTTGATGAGGTCACAATGATTTGGCGCTGGTGTTGAAGGTGTCCACCTTGCTGATCTGGGCTGTTGATTGAAGATGGAGTTGGGATGCAGCAGGTCCTTTAAGAGTTTCACACGTTGAAGACGTCCATCCTTGCTGGACTGTTGACAGTGTAGATCTGAGATCTCCTTTGCAGACTTGAATGGATGGACGGCTCATCTGGTCTCGGACGGTTGCTGATGGAGGTGCAAGGCTCCGCAATTGTTGGACGTTGGATGGGATTGGCTCCAACTAATCACGTGAGACGGAAGCACACGTGTGAGGCCTGGTCGTCCACCAGCTTCTGGATGATGATTGCCCTACTGAACGGTGGGGTGAATCTACTAGAAGTTGGATGGTGTTGATCTTCTCTGACGGTGAAGATGGGCTACTGGCCATCAGATGGAGGTTGCTCTCATGCAAGGAGTTTCCGGATGATGGACAGTGGGGTCGCTGGATTGAAAGCTAGGATGCTCATCAGGTAAGACCTGCTCATCAGGTAAGACCCAATTGTTGGGGAATGGACGGCCGTCCATTGCTAGACGACGAATGTTGGTATGGACCCCACCAATCTGGATGTTGCTTCGATTGGTGGACACTCTACTGCCGTTAGATTTTGAATGGACGGTGATGATACACATGGGTGCTGATGGTGTCCACTATGAGGCCGGATGTTGGTGACTAGCTCCCATTGGTTGGATTGGAGCAAATTGGAGTTGAGATCTTCTCCGTGGGCGTTGTGGGGTCCACCATCACTGGATGTTGGACGTGATTTATGAGGTCCACATGCTGATGCTGGATATTGTCCAACTGTTAGAGAGGAGATCCATATATTGGAGCTCGTGTGAAGCTTGAAATGGTGGTGGACGGCTGGAGATGATTTCCTCTTGCTGGACGTGTGTGCATATGGGAGATGGAGCACGTGTAAGGGACATATGCATGAAGAGGGGCCTGCCTTGGACGGTGACGAGCTCCTGGAGTTGAGGTTGCTTCACACGTGCGAGGAAGGTGCTGAGATGCAGCAATGGGGGCCACACACTGTTTGATGGCTTCTTCGGCGAGTCGTTCACCAACCGGCCGGACCGGTCTGAATCGTTCCAGGCCCAGTGCCTGATGCGGCTGATGGAGTCGATAGGGGTGCGGAGGATGAGCGTAGTCGGGATCAGCTATGGCAGGTTTGAAAGCGCAGTTTTTCTCTGAACTGTTGAAGGCTTCTTCAGCGTCGGAGCGCCTGACAAAGATGACCTCAGCACAGCCTGAATCCTTCAACACTTCTGTTTCTGATTCATCCAGTTCCCCAAAGTTGCTGAATATTGTGATGAGATCATCTTTGGAAGGCAAATCGAAACCGGATTTGAATGTGAGGAGAAGTGCGGCAGGATGTGTGGCTGTATCCTCCAAACTAGACCGTCTGGACTTACGTTTAGGAGTCTTCGAAGTCGTTTGTTCCTTCTCTTTGCTCTTCTTCTCTGCAGATTTAGCTCAGATGGGTCGGCCCCGCGAGAATCTTTTCCAGATGGTTGCTGTTCCGTAACTGAGGATTTTCCCTTTCGACCACCCCTTGAATGTATAGGATCTACAGCTGCTGAGCGGATGTCTGAAAGCATCTCATCTGCGGCTGCATCCTCATCTCTGGGTCCATGAGTCTTCCTGTTTCTTCTGCTGTCTGCGGGTGTAGAGAAAGCTCGGGCAGTTGCCATTGTCGTGGGCTGCGTCTTTTGCGACCAATGCAAAGACGGGCAGATGACCCCCTTCTTCGACTACCGACTCTTCGGAGCTAAGGTAGCGGTGATGTGTCCGGGCAGCGACGGGAAGCTAACCGTCTTGAAGGAGGCGAACACTACATGGTTGGGTAGCTACGCGGTCAGTTTCAAGGGCAGCCCGGATCTGAGCCGATGCACTGTCCAGGTCGTGCCGGGCAGCGGGCAGGGGGCGTCAGGTAAATGTATGGCAGCAGCAGGGCCTGCCCGGGGCATCAAGCTTCTATTCAATTTGTTCGGCGCCCTGGAGATGTACGCGGTGGATGCGGTTCTCTCGCAGCCTGCCCAGCCCATGTCCTTCTGCCCGAAATCTCTGGGCAGCAAGGTGTCCGTCTCAGCACTGGCCCCACAACCAGCACAATCGCCACCGTCTGTTAATCTGGAAGCTTCTGCTTGTCCATCCGAGACATGGACCATGCCACAGTATAAATGCTACTGGAAGGTTGTGGGCCCTGACAAGAAGGTAGCCGATGCTTTTGGGTTGGTAGCGGCCAGGAGATATGGGACGAACATGACCCTATTGGAAGGGCTGCAAGGGAAGGGAGATCCGACGGTGGAGTTTGCACGATATTTCAGATCTTTCACCCTTTTTTCCTTTTTCCTTTTTTCGGTAGTGAAATCTGATGGGAACATGGAAGAATCAAATGTATATGGCGGAGCCACTTCATTTGTGAGGTAAAGAGCGATTGAATGACGAAGAAATAATCAAGTGAACGATCTAGTCGTTCCCACAGACGGCGCCAATCTGTTGATGCCAAAAATTGGTCAACAGCTGTTGGTCAGGGACCAACTTCGATTCTTCGTCGCCCGATCTCCACTCAGAGATAAATGGTGTAGATGGAGGGACCTGCAACCACTGACAAGGGTTAGGACCACCGCCTGGTTGGCCCGGCTTACGGCCCTCCGATGGTAAAGTCAGTATGGATACTGAAAGAGAAGGCTATTAGAGGTTTAATGGCAGTGGATTGCTTACCTCGAGAGAGAGTGGGAGTCTTCTTTATAGATAATTACTTGGAAAGATTTAAGTTGGGATAATCCTTATCCTTATCTAGATCAGTGGTTATCCTTTAACCTTATCTGGAGGGCAATGGTTATCCTTATCCTTATCTGGAGGGATAAGCTTTATTCAAACCAAGGCAGATGAGGCCCGGTCTCTTGCCGAGATGAGGGCCAGATGTTGAGCTGAGGTGGGCCAAGGTCGAGAAGGCTGAATGCCGAGCCCGAGTGGGCCGAGGCCTGACTTAGCTTCCTCTCTTAAATAATCGGTCCATGACCATTGTAGATGAGCCCCAGTGGGACGCTTTCCATATTCGAGCTCAGCCCGAATTTACCCATAACACCGACCTACCGGTAGCTCGGCCTAAGTCCTCGATCCTCCTCCTGCTTATATCCTGTCGCATGGACAGTAGTAGTGTTCGAGCCAAGAGACCTTATGGGCGCTCCACACAACCTAAGGTTGAGGCCAATATGAGGTCAGCTCAAATTTACCCACAACAAATAGTGTATAGGAGAATGCTTACTTCAAAAATGTTTCCCTTGGTGTGGCCTACTTGAATCACATAATGAGATTTATTTTGGGTCTTTTGCCTAAATTTTGGTACGGCATTTAATGGCTCAGTGGATTTCATATAACATCATGGTGGACCTTGGAGAAATCAAGGGTGGATGTCTCTCGCCTAACCGTTTCCTTAGGTATGGTCCACTGGAATCACAAGTGAGCCTCTTTTTAGCATTGTGCCTAATATGGGATTTCACAAACACATTACGGTGGGCCTGCCAAAAATCAAGAGTTTGCCTAACCCTAGGATGGTTTAAAAATAACAGATTTAGAAAAGCTTGATTTTATAGGACACCCACCCTTCAGTTTTCATAGACCTACCATAATGTGTATATATGTGAGATCGGCTTGGACCATTTGCTATAGAGCCAAAACATCAAGCTGACTAGCAATTCATGTGCACCATGCTAAAGGAAATAGTTGGGAAAGAGACATCCACCCTTGATTTTTAGAAGAACCACCATAATAATTATATAAAATCCACTCTAACCTTAGATGTCATACCAAAATTTAGGCCTGGAACCCAAAAATAATTAAGTGAGCCACATCAAGGGAATAATTTGGAGTGTGAGCATTACCCTTTACACAGTTTCCAATTGTGTGGCCCTCCTAAATCACCCATGAAGTTGATTTTGGGGATCTAGACCTAATATGGGGTGACACACTGGTTGTTGGGGTGGATTTCACATAAACATGCATCATGATGGGACCCATCTGGGGCGCAAACCCATTTGCAGGCATGGTGAGCCGCGATGAAAAAAATTAATCCAAGGCAATGGAATGATAATTAATTTGATTAACGAGATAGCTTATTAAAAACCCTTTTGAAAAAGCTACAGAAATGTAAATTAACATCAGGTGGGTTACACCATTGAAATATATGGACAGCAAATGCTCTGACTAAATCTATTTTATGCAGCCCACTTGATGCTTGGAAAGTTCCATTTTTTTTATGAAGGTGATTTTCATGGTATGGTCCACCATTTTAACGGCTTGAATGTTCCACCGGAGTGACACATCAGCGTAAATTGTAAACGTTGTATGCTAAAGTTGACGTAGTACATTGTACGTGAACACTTCTTAAACAAATATAGTCATGAAACATGTGATTCCTAAAGTCACATAGAGTGGATATTTAAAAAATTTATTTCAATGTTTCCAGCGGTGTATGAGATTCCTTTGAATTATGCACTTGTTTAGCTTTGATTAAATAAGTTTCTTCTTGTGATTTTGATTCTCCATCTTCGTCATTCTTTAATACCTGTTTCCTTAGAAACGCACGTTGCCCCGAAAAGTCTTACATTGGGTAGTGTGCTATGTACCAAAATCTTGTGGGCCCCACCATGATGTATGTGTTATATCTACACCATTCATTCATTTTTTCCAAATTATTTTAGGGCATGAGCCCAAAAATGAGGCAGATCCAAATCTCAAGTGGCCTACATGCAATAGGAATAATTATATCTACCATTGAACCTACTGTTATCTGTGGTGTGGTCCACTTGATCTTCGGATTTAATTTGTCTCATTGTTCGACTCATGTCCTTAAAATGATTTGAAAGAATGAATGAGCAGTGCGGATATAACACATACATCATGGTGGGCCCCCCAGAGTTTTGCTTTGAAAAGAGGCTGAAATTTGCATCATTTAATGTTGGAGTTCCATCTCTCTGTCAAAAGGTGTAAAAATGATCGATTTGCATTTACTTTCGTCTCATTTCATTTGCCTCCCATCAAACATGCTCTAAATGAATTGATTCTGAAATTTAAAAATTAAAAAAACATTTCTTAAGAATTGCATCTTTTTCCAAATCTCCTAGGCCCCATTTCCCATAGGCATTTCTGTTTGGGCGGGGCTTTGGTGTATCCCTGTGGGGCCCACTGTTACGTATGTGCCTTACATCCATGCTGTCCATCTGTTTTGACAGCTCATTTTAGAGCGTGATCCAAATCTTAGGTGGACCACAACAGAGGAAACAGTAGTGATTGAATATCCACCATTAGAACTTCAAATGTTTATTTTCCATCCAACTTGTTAATAAGGTCACAAAGACCTGGAAGAAGGGACACACAAATATCAGTTTGATCCAAAAATTTTGTAGGCTCACAGGAAGGTTTTTAATGGCCAATCACCACTGCTTCCTGCTGTTATTTTTTGGTTCGTGGCCTAAAACCGATGAACAACATATGTGTACTTAAGGCGCATACATCATAGTCGACCCCATAGTCAAGGATCCACGGAAGCCACACTCTTTTTGTTCTAAGCACTAACAAAAAATCACTCTTGCATTTCTCATTAATGAAAATCCTTCCACCCTGGAGGTCCGCTACTTCCACACGAGTGTAGGGATGTACGCATCCACACAAGGGTACAAGAGCAAATTATACAAAACATATGTGTGACATTTTATTAGAATGTGTATCATTCTAGTCAAGTAATTTATATTATATTTTCTTTGATAATGCTTTATTCATTACTCAGTTGTTGTGTTACATGGAAAAGGATATGATTCCATTGAATTCGTTAGGACACTTCATTGAGGTCATTGTATCCATAGGAAATGAAGTAACATAAGCTTGATGTAAAGTACACTATCAGGCCTAACTTGTTTAATTCTTTAAAAAAAACATAAAACACTAGTGCAGGGTGTAGATGTGATGAGATAGATCAATCACTGTCTCTCTCATAGATACCTACTTCGAATCCACAGAGCTTTCAGGAATCCTCGAACAGACTTCCTTGAATCCACAAGGAAAAAGTTTAGGAATCCACGAGCAGAAGAGAAAACCAAAACTTTTATTGAAAAAAGATGAATAATCCTCAAACATAAAATTAAAAGAGTTTAAATACTCCTAAAATCGTAAGAAAACCCTACAACCAATATTAGAAAGAATCTTAATCAAAACAGAAACGAACGATAAATTCGCACACAAAAGAATGCCGCTTGATGGTCGGTCGACAGGGGTTGTCGATCAGTTGTAGGTGAGTGTCGACCGGTTGATAGCCTTTGGTCAATCAGTCGTCAGGACTCAAGATTGCGCAGCGACAAAAGCTAATTTTGTGAGAAAATTCGATCAGTCAATGGAGAAATATGACCGGTCGACAAGTAGTTTAAACAATCCAGCGTGTGGGGCTTCGGGCTCACCAAATTCGATCGATCGTTGGCCTAATTTGGCCTGTTGGCAGGAGTGTTTGACCAATCGATGAGGCCTGACGACTTGCTATTTTTCTAATCTTCGATTCTTTCTTTCCTTTCTTGCTTTGGTCCATCTATACTATGTATTCTTCAACAACCCTCTCTACATCAGTCCTTCCCACTTCAAAAGAACTCGTCATCAAGTTCTCGTTCACCTCCGACTCGTGATACTCGAACAAATTTACAACATTGAAAGTCCTTGAGATCTCGAATCCGTCTGGGAGGTCCACCACATAAGCTGTCGTTAAGCTTTCGAAGGATCGGCACAGGTCCAAAATCTTCTTGTGTTCAGTTTATTGTAGGTACTGGAAAGAAAATGTTCATTGCGTAGATGGACCATCACTTGATCTCCAACCTCAAACACCTTGGCGTAGCGATGCTTATCGGCGTCCCTCTTGTATTTTTCATTCGCCTCTGTAAACTTGGTTCGAACCTCTTCATGTAACCCCTGATCCTTTCAGCTATATTTTCCATAGTGATGCTCATGCCCAGGAGCTTGGGCAAAGGAACCAAGTCTAGCGTGTGATAAAGAACTCATCCATAGACCATCTGGAATGACGACTTCCCTGTTGAACAATTCACCATATTGTTGAAGGCGAACTTAGCTTAAGACAGGACTAAGTCTCATTGTTTTCGCTTTTTCCCTCGAAATGCACTGTATAAGATTGCCTAATGTCCTATTCACAACTTTAGTTTGTTCGTCAATTTATGGAAGATACATGTTGTTGAACTGAAGTTATGTCCCAAATTGACTCGACAAAGTCTGTTAAAAGTGACTCACGAACTTTGTATCACAGTCTGAATTGTCTTGGGGATTTCATGCAATCTCACCACCTCCTTGAGGAATAGATTGGATACATTCGTCATGTCATACATCTTCTTGCAATGAATGAAATAAGCCATCTTTAAGAACCTATCTACCATTATGAACACGGAGTCCATGCCACATTGTATTCATGGGGGACCTAAGATAAAGTCCATAGAGATATCCTCTCAAGGGCCTTCGGAGATAGAGTCCCGTGTTTTGAGAGTAACTCTTGGAGGTTTGACACACATGGCACCACTGAACCATCTTCGCTACATCACGGCCTATGTGAGGCCAAAAGTATCGTTCTTCCACCAGTACCTTCGTCCTCTTGCGACCCAAATAACCTCCAAGGCCACCGCCATGGAGCTCGATGATGATCTTGTCATGTAATGAGCTCTGTGAGACGTAATGAGCTCTGTTTTCGCTTTTTTCCTCGAGATGAACCTATCTTGAATATGGAAATTACCAGTGTTGGGCTCAAATTTGTACCCATTATAAAATGGTATTCAACGGTCCATCTACGATGATTCGGACTGATTTCGAGATCCGAAATACTCGAAAAATGCCAGTGCAGCCCTAACATGCGCAATCAGTGACTGAAACCTACGAATGCTATTTCGGGGTGGAATCAGACATGTGGATTACCGCCAAATGATCCGAAACGCCCTAAAACCCTTAACCTGCAAGTTTCGAGATCGCACGATGCATATCTTTACCCGCGCGCTTCCAAATGCATTTTGCCCTGACTGTATCCGACTATAAGGGCCCAAAAGCCTACAGGTACCATTTCGGGCTGGAATCAGACATGCGGATTACCGCCAAATGATCCGGAATGCCCAGAAAACCTTAAGTAGCAAATTTGAAGTCGTTGCGGTGCATATTTCCATATGCATTTGTTCACTCTCTCTTCCACATGCATTCGTTCACTCTCTCTCCACATGCGGATATCATAAGGAAACATGCATTGACTCTCTCACCACATGCGCATGAGAGCTCTCTCTCTCCCTTTTCAATATTCTAAAATTACAAAAATCATGAAAATATGCTAAGTGGGGCCACATGCGGCCAAAACAGAGGCCACATGTGCCCATGCTATGCCACATGCGCCTGGTGCATGGGGACATGCGCATGATCCCATCACATGCGCATGAATAATTTTTTCCAAATATTTCCATGCGCATGATCCCGACAACATGCGCATGACTCGTCTCTCCAAATATTTCCATGCGCATGCCCTCCCTTTTGCAAACAACATGCGCCCGGTACCCGATACCCGATTAACACGCTATAAATACCCCTCCAGTGATAAGACAGGGACGACAAGATCATCACTCCTAGAGCACTCTTCTTGCAGAGGTAAAAATTCCTCACCGGGAAAGGGACATGCGCCCATCCCTTCGCCGGATGCCCTCGCCGGAAAGGGATTTCTCCCACCGGAGCAAAATCCTCCAAGTCACACAGTGACATGCGCTCACCCATTCTTGGGAGGGGAAATGTGCAAAAATCCCTAAGTCCCATGGGGACATGCGCCCATGGCTGGAATGTTGGGCGCATGTGCATGTCACATGCGCTTGAGAATAAGTGCATTCACACAGGACATGCGCCTGGGGCGAATAAGTGCATTCACACAGGACATGCGCTTGGGGCGAATAAGTGCCTGGGGCGAATAAGTGCATTCACCTAGGACATGCGCTTGGGGCGAATAAGTGCATCCACCTAGGACATGCGCCCATGTCTAATGCAACATGCGCCCGACCCAACCTCCCATGCGCCTGGACGCTGATGAGGAGGTGGGGCCTTCTGTGATGTGGCCCGCCTTCGACGTGGCCCGCCTTCCGATCGTGTCAGCACTCCTAGACACACATCAATGCCCTCTATCCATCCCCCGGATCGGATTCGCCAACGGTCGATGTTAAGTAGGCCAAATCAGCAATTTGATCAAAAAGGCCTACACTTAGCCAATATTGCAAACCTGGGAAATCCCTTCGAAAAAGCAAAAAATGGCCGAAATCGAGAGGAATCGGGTGGAATTTGACCGAACCCGAGAGGGAGACTTCTCTTCGCCATAACATGATACACCATAATCATGCATTACAATGAGATTACCTGATCTCAGGATCTCCGAGAAACCTTGATCAGACCATAAACAGGTCCACTACTTGGTCGTTTTTTAGCCCTGGGAAGTGCCCTGTTGGCTCGGAAATCGACTTACACTAAACAAATTGAAATGCGATCGCACTGCGACCCTCGTGGACATAATCCACCTCTATCTAAAGACGATCGTGACAGGTATTTACCAAATCCTCCGATCAGATCGTAAACAGGCCCTGGGAAGTGCCCTGATGGCCCGAAAATCTACTAATGCCAATTGAAATCAATCAGCGATCTCAAAGACGCGAGGGCAACATATCGATGACACAAAGATATATACGAAGCCGATTGATCGAATCAAATGCATAATTTTTCAGATACACTGAACATCTAGCATGAATGTGATCTTCTCTTGAGCATACATAAAGCATAGTTACTTTGTACTGTACTCATTTGCATCCATTGCATGAATTTATTTTATTTCGGATCGAGTTATGAAACTAAATCGAAGGGGACTATGGTTATCATCGAAAACCATAATGAAAGAGTTCTAAATGTCTGAAATACTTCATCGTTAAGACCAGTTGATGTGTGTCCTGTCCAAGGCGGGATTCGTTAGTTGAGTGGCTAAGGGAATGAGTGCCTTCTAGTAAGTCACCCGTTCAGCAGAGACGGTCACTGGCCCTGGTTGCAGTAAGTGGACGCCGTGGAGTGTATTTCTGAAAGTCATATCGTCCATAGAGACGCGTCATGACACTGAGATATACGACTCAGTCGAAACCCTGTTTGCACAAAGACCCCATGGAGTGCCCTCCAGTAAGTCACCTGTCCAGCAGAGACGGTCACTGGCCCTGGTTGCAGTAAGTGGACGCCGTGGAGTGTATTTCTGAAAGTCATATCGTCCATAGAGACGCGTCATGACACTGAGATATACGACTCAATCGAAACCCTGTTTGCACGAAGACCCCATGGAGTGCCCTCCAGTAAGTCACCCGTCCAGCAGAGACGGTCACTGGCCCTGGTTGCAGTAAGTGGACGCCAGTGGAGTGTATTTCTGAAAGTCATATCGTCCATAGAGATGCGTCATGACACTGAGATATACGACTCGGTCAAAACCCTGTTTGCACAAAGACCCCATGGAGTGCCCTCCAGTAAGTCACCCGTCCTAGCAGAGACTGGTCACTGGCCCTGGTTGCAGTAAGTGGACGCTGTGGATTGTATTTCTGAAAGTCATATCGTCCATAGAGACGTGTCATGACACTGAGATATACGACTCGGTCGAAACCCTGTTTGCACAAAGACCCCATGGAGTGCCCTCCAGTAAGTCACCCGTCCAGCAGAGACGGTCACTGGCCCTGGTTACAGTAAGTGGACGCCGTGAAGTGTATTTCTGAAAGTCATATCGTCCATAGAGACACGTCATGACGCTGAAATATACGACTCGGTCGAAACCCTATTTGCACAAAGACCCCATGGAGTGCCCTCCAGTAAGTCACCCGTCTAGCAGAGATGGTCACTGGCCCTGGTTGCAGTAAGTGGACGCCGTGGAGTGTATTTCTGAAAGTCATATCGTCCATAGAGACGCGTCATGATACTGAGATATACGACTCGGTCGAAACCCTGTTTGCATAAAGACCCCATGGAGTGCCCTCCAGTAAGTCACCCGTCCAGTAGAGACGGTCACTGGCCCTGGTTGCAATAAGTGGACGCCGTGGAGTATATTTCTGAAAGTCATATCGTCCATAGAGACGCGTCATGACACTGAGATATACGACTCGGTTGAAACCCTGATCGCACTAAGACCCCATGGAGTGCCTTCCAGTAAGTCACCCGTCCTAGCAGAGACGGTCACTAGCCCTGGTTGCATTAAACGAAAACCGTGAAGTGTATCCCTGAAAGTCATATCGTCCATAGAGATGCGTCATGACACTGAGATACACGACTCGGTTAAAATCCTGGTTGCTAATCAACTAGGAATGCCCGAAGAGTATGGGACCAACATCTAACTGATCTTAACGGTGAAGTATTTCATAATAAATCCTAGACTTGGTCTCGGCGACCATGAACTCGAGACTATAATCTCTGACGATTTAAACTACTTGCTCGATCTATCCGAGCTTTATCCCTTTGATATTCCATCTATTGTATAACTGAAATTCATAGTGGAATCTTGTCGCTTTGTGCCGTGGTTTTCTCCCTTAAGGGTTTCCACGTAAAAATCTCTGTGTGGTCTATGCTGTGCTTTATTTATATTTATGCTCCTTTAATGCTTTATTTAATTCATTTATGATACATGCATGCATTTACTTTTGCCTTTTAATCAAGGGTGATCGTCCGTTGATGTAATTAAGGGTTTATGACCAGTTCACAGCCCGGAATGTAAAAGATCTCGGAATCTCTGGAATAAAATTCACCTCGCGGTGCTTTCTCGTGTATACTTTGTGATTGCTTATGATTGTCTATGAATGTCTCTATACTCAGAATTCCCCCAGAATAATGAAATCCAGGAAAAAGACTGCTGACGAGCAGTTTTGATTTTTCCTAGTTCTAACAACCAGGATGACCTTCTTTACTTTACATCCATTTTTCCTTAAAGTCATCGTCTTCTGCATACAACTCCTTGAGGTAGTCGAACTCGACAACCTCATTGGTCATGTTGACAAGAATGGCGACTCGGCGGTTCAATGCATCTATAACCTTATTTTGCTGGCCAGACTTATGTTTTAGCACGAAAGTAAACTCCAGCAAAAATGAGATTCACCTATCATACACACAGCTTAAGTTAGTTTGGCTATTTATAAATTTTAAATCCTGGTGGTCTGTGTAAAGAACAAACTCCCTCTGAATGTGGTAGAGTCACCAATGATGGAGGGCCTATACTATAGTATAAACCTTGATCTTGTATGTGGACCACTTCTTCCTGGCCTCACTAAGCTTCTCACTGTAGAAGGCCACATGCTTGCCCTCCTAGGATAAGACTGCTCCAATTCCCACATATGATGCATCACAGTCCACTTTGAAAACATTTTCAAAGTTCGGTAGAACCAAGCATGGAGTAGATGATAGTCGTTGTTTAATTTTAGCGAAGCTTTTATCAATTTCATCCGTCTACTAAAACAGACCATTCTTCATACAATCAACAATAAGTGCGACGATGGTGCTGAAATTTCTGACGAATTGGCCGTAGAAGGTGGCCAACCCATCAAAACTACGCACTTCATGAATGTTGGTCAAGGTAGGACACTCTCGAATGACACTGACCTTTTCTTCATCCACTTGAATATCCGTAGATGACACCATAAGGCCCAAGAGCAACAAATGATCGGTTAGGAAACTGCACTTTTTCAAGTTCAAATAAAGCTTATTATCTTGTAACACTTGGAGAACTTGTTTGAGGTGCCCCATATGTTATGATTCATCTTGGCTATAAATCAAGATGTCATCAAAGTACACCACTACAAACTTGCGTATAAACGGTTTCAAAATCTGATTCACGAGGTGCACTAATGTACTTAATGCATTGACAACCCAAATGGCATAAGAAGTCATTTATAGAGTCTTTCTTTTGTTTTGAAAGCTGTCTTCCACTCATCACCGGGGCTAATATGGATCTGATGATATCCACTCCTCAAATCAAGCTTGGAAAATACCTTAACACCTTCTAGCATATCAAGCATGTCATCTAGCCAGGGTATCGAAAATCTGTTCTTAATGATAATCTTGTTGATTGCTTGACTATCTACACACACACACACACCAACTTCCATCTCTCTTTGGTGTCAATAATGCCGGCACCACTTAAGGGCTCATACTCTCCCTCAAAAGTCATTTTCTCATAAAGTCTTCAACCTACCCTTAGATGATTTAATTCTCCATTGGGCTCAACCGATAATGCCGTCGATTGGGCAAACTAGCCCCTAAGATGAGGTCAATGTGGTGTTAATATCTCTCATTAGTGGTAACCTATTAGGAAGGTCTTCAGGCTAGATATCCTGAAATTCATTCAATAACGGCCTAAGGTTCAGAGGAATTCTCACACTTTCTGGTTCCACTCTCTTTACCACCAAGGCATATAATTCGCCCACTTCTTTTGATTCTTTGACGAACTCTCGCATGGCAAGGAAAACGATTCCCTCCACTTTGGAAGTTTCGGGGCATCTCTTCGGTGTCATAGCCAACACCATCTTTCGTCCATCATTGGCAAACATGTACGTGTTGTCTCGTTCCTGAAGGGTCTCTTCTCAGTCTAAATTTCACGGTCAACCGAGAAACATGTGACAGGCTTCCATTTTAATTATATTGCATAACACCGTGTCCTTGTAACTTCTACCAATGAAAAATGAAATCAAGCACTGTTTGGTTACCTTTATGTCACTGACCTTCATTGATCCAATCAATGGAGCACGGAGCTAGATGTTTTGTCGTCGGCAAGCATAGCTTGTCCACCATAACCTTTGACACAATGTTCTCGTTGCTCCCATTATCGATGATGACATTACAAACCTTTCCATGCATTCACAATGCAACGTATACGAAAGATGTTGTAGTGCCGGGGATGCACCTCCTTCCTTGGCGTGTAGCATAAACGTCTCACGACTAGAGACTCACCATGATCCTCAACCAACCATTCGATTTCGATCTGCTACTCCCTCTTTCATCTATTTAAGCTCATGTAACCCAAGCTCATCTTTCGCATACTCTCCTTCAATGCCCCCATCGTTGGTAGTAAGATGGGCCGTAAGGAGTTGAGGAGACGTATTCGAAAAGTGGCCTAGTTGGCCACAGTGGAAATAATGGTCTGGACTTGGCCGACCATAAGGATTGGGAGCCCGGCTTGGACCCGTCGTTGTAGGGACCATCCATTGAGGCCGAGATGATCCACTCCCCATGTCACGGTTCGCGATTGTTGGGGCTGAGCACACCCACCAATGAGCTCCTTTCCCTTGGACAGGGATGCATCTTGAGTGGGACTCGTCGTGGGAACACGGGTTGCAGGGTAGGAACACATAGGGACCCTAGCGATTTAGGTCTCCATGCGGGTGGCCAGTTGAGCTGCCTCCACCACAGTTTAGACCAGATGTATAACTGGACTCGGTCCTGGATTGTGGACGTAAGTCTCCGATGAATCTCGTGGATTTTTGAGAATTTGTCTTTAATAACCCGTTTCTCATTGTCAGCCGATCAAACTCAGCCAAATACTTTGCGATGGATTGGGTGCCTTGCTTACAATTTTGGTATTGTTAGAACAATGCCTGCTCATAGTTGCTGGATAAAAATCAGGAATGCAGCAATCGCTTCATCCTTGGCCATGAATAGATGGGGAATTTATTCTAATGGGCACGCGTGATTTGTAATTGTTCTCACCACGTAGAAGCACCCGACTTTAACTTGTATGTGATTAGCTAGCTTCACCTGCCTGTCTTTAAGGACTCCAATGTAGTTGAAGTAACTCTCAACTTCGGCTAACCAATCGAGAAAATCTTTGATATTAAGTAATTCGTTAAAGTTGGGTAGATCATCCTTACCCCAGAACTCCCTTTTGTTACGATCGGCTCGCTCATCTCTAACCGATGGTTGTCGAAACATAAGATTCTCGACATCGTCCTCACTGGATCCGACATCCTCTAGAACGGCCCAACGATTGGCCATTGGCAATGCTCTACGAATAACATCGTCGCGCGATAAAGCTATCTCAGGAGGCCTGATGTCGCTAAGAACTTGGGGTGGGGCGAGCAATGCGGCAACACGGTCGAGCGAAGTTTACAGCCGTTGCATAGCTTGAAGGCTCTTCCATTTGAACTCTTTGAAGGCCGCCACCATCAGAGGTTGATCCCCTGGATCATCGTCTATGGGATTTTTTTCATGGTCGTCATTAGTCGTCATATTTCCGAAGGTTTTCCTTGCTCGAATAGCAACTTAGCACAAGCGCAAACGCGATAAGATCAATCACCGTCTCTCACAGATTCCTACTCTGAATCCAAGGAGCTTTCAGGAATCTTTGACCGGACTTCCTTGAATCCACAAGGGAAAAGTTCTCGAATCCATGAGAAGAAGAGAATACTAAAAATTTTATTAATAAAAGATGAATAATCCTTAAATATGAAATTAAAAGAGTTTAAATACCCCTAAACTCCTAAAAAAACCCTAAAACCAAGTTTAGTAAGAATCTTAATCAAAACAGAAACAAACAATAAGTTTGCGCGTAAAAGATTGGCGCCTGACGGTCGGTCAACAAGGGTTGTTGATCGGTGGTAGGTGAGTGTCAATCGTTCAATGGCCTTTGGTTTATCGGTCGTAAGGACCCAAGACTGTCCAGCGACAAAAGCTCATTTTGCGAGAAAATTCAACCAGTCGACGGGGAAATTCAACCAGTCGACAAGGACTTAAAACAGTCCAACGTGTGGGGCTTCGGACTCGCCAAAATTCAGTCAGTTATCAGCCTAATTCGGCCGGTCGGCAAGAGTGTTCGACTGGTCGACAGGGCATGTCGACTGCCTGTTTTTCTGGTCTTCGATTCCTTCTTTCCTTCCTTATTTTGGTCCATCTGTACCCTATATTATTCAGAAACCATCTCTACATCAAACAAGGTAATGGCCAACTAATAAATCAACCATGAGCTGCTAGACAGCATTCACCGAATAGAACTTGATCTCAGCAAAATTTTACGGTTAACAGCATTGATTGCTCGAAATACCTCTTATAAAGGTCTCTATATGCATGGTGAGAGTCTATCATTTCATCAAGGGTGCTCTTTTATTTCCATTGTCTCTCCTCACTATTTCCTTTGTGTGGCCGACTAGAATCACAAGCGGCCCACGCCTAAGGTAGGATTTCACATCTAATAGTAGGATTTCACATCTAATAGTCGAGTGGATAACACATACACATCATGGTAGCACCAGAATCACAAGTGAGCATGTTTTTTAAAACTTTAAAGTTGTTGGGGTTTCGTATTTGAAAACAATGTAGACCATGTCTAAAAGGAAATGAAATACAAAATACTAAGTCGTAAGCGTACCTAGCAATATCATATCTTATACTCTATAAATATTAAAAAATAAAAATTCGTGCAACCGCCGGACAAAATTCTGATGAATGCTAGTCTTACTCCCCTCAGCAGCCAAAAAAATTTACTTCCTCCATTAAACACAACATTAAAAGGCCTCATGCCATTTCTCCAAGCCTTTTGCACATTGGTTACAGGCAGGCACCAATGGGACCGTATAACCGCCTAAGGTGCATGGTTGCGTAGCGGACCTTGGAACCAAGAACGTGAGCGGCGGGTGCAAACGGAGGGTTTCCTTCAAGACCGCATCCAAATATCCTAGTTTAGGCACATGTGACTCTTCTACCATGTTGTCCATCCCCACCACTTGTTCTAATTCCTCTTGGGCTTTTCTCATGGTCTCTGGATTCTCCATCATCTCAGCCATGGCAAACTCTATTGTTGTCACTGTGGTTTCCATGCCACCTACCACCAAGTCCTGTTAACACAATTTAGCATGTTGGATTTTTTATGTCATGGTTAGTTTGTCCAGCATCATGGCGGGCATTGGTCTGAGTTTATTCCTTAGGCAACTAGGCCTGACTTGCCATTTACTTCAAGTCTGGTCCACCATCACAGTACACCATCAGCATCATAACTAAGGTGTACAAGCCCTCCATTGATATTTCCACACCCATGGTTCTATTTTGGGCATTGGAGGGTACAGCCCTACTTTTTAGGATGCTTAAACTAGGACTCTCCATCCAGTGGTGTTAATTGTGGATGGCCCAGCCCATTCTACAAAAAAATCACTCTTATGGGATAATCCTAGCCATCAGTTCCCTTCACTTATCAGGGCTTGACTGTTTAATTACCATCTTTTGTTTTCTATCATGGCTTTCGTGACCAGTCATCCAATGGCTATGATTCATCCCGATTTGTGTGTTTTGAGCCATTTACCATCCATCCACACCAGGAGCCACTGGATGGATGGTCCTAAATTATAAGTCATGCATAAAGTTGATTCGGGCTGGCCCATGTATGGAACATACAAGCCGTCCATCAGGTTTGCGCAACTGTGTGGGTTTCCTGGTCCAAAATTCATGCCGGTCGTCTCTTCTGGTATGTTACACAATGGACGGCTATAAGCTTAGGAATGCATATATTTGAAGATATATAAAGAGAAAATTACGTACCACAACGTGGTTCAGAGTCATAGGCGTTTTCGTGCCCCCTTCCTTCTGAAGCCACAAAACCAACTGCAAAAAATCTTCGCTTTTCCCCTCTCCCTCTGCTTCCCCTCTGTCCATTTTCAGCCGTTGATCTATGACCGAGTTGAAGATCCGGTCCAACCATGATGAAACCCGCTTCATGTGGTCCACCACGCTCATCAAACCTAGATATGATAGGAAAAAGATCTGAGACGTTAGTCCTACCCAATAAATCCATGGCCTCACCGGCCACAAGTCGAAACTCATGGTCCACACTACGACTGTCCTCTGCATCGAGAGTATCAACCCATATCATGCTCATCACCACATTAAGCGATGCTCGAAACACTACATCGCTTATGTTAACCGGTGTGCCCGATTGGGTGCGCACGTAGCGCACCGTCTGGCGCACCTTGCGTCTACGCAGGGCATAGTACGAGTCCAGCACTGTCGACCTCATCATCTCTTGGGAGCACACCTTGCGCATCATCCCCCAATCTGAGCCCGTAGGGACTAAACTCAATGTCGATTTTACCCTACGTCAGAATTAAACCCACTAGACTGGGTCTTTCAACCGTCCAATAGGTGGGCAACACAAAAATATCCGTTGACGAGAAAGATGAGGCAAATTCGAGTTAAGGTGAACTACTTATGACCCAATTTCTGATTAGGGCATTTGTAGGATGATCGGAGGGCTGAAATTCGACGTGTACGACTAAAATGTGCCCAAATACTTATATATGAAGTTTTGCATGAAAATTATAATAAAAAACTATAATACTTAAAAATATCAGTTTAACTTGAAGTTTAATTAATGACATTTTCGTAATTATCTAAAAATATGAGATTTTTGAAATACGATCTTTCTATGACATTTATGAGACCATTCTAAGCTATTTTAATAAAAGGTACCCTATCAGATCTACTATAGATGGTCCGTTATCTTCCAAATGAAGTAAACACTCAACATCCAGTTAAAAAAATTAATTTAGTTTTTATAAAATTTTCTAATAAATCCAGGAAATCCGGGGCGTTACATAAAGGAACCCCACCCCAGGAAGATGATTAAATGAGATACCGATCTCATGATCATAAAGATTTTCAACGAGATAATGTTGTCACATAGAATCTTCTCAGCCATCTAATTTGAATGTCTCAGATCAGTTGTAAACAATGCCCCTATATCTCTATGCATTCAAAGAATGTGAAGAGCAGTTATTTGTTTTGACTGAAAATCAGGTCTACAATTTCTTGTGACAAATCGCCACGGTCACTCTACTTATGGTTCTTGAGCTGTGGGGTTCACCAATGAAGGAATGGGAGGCATAGGATGTTGCTCCCTAGTTTGTTAAGTTCATGGGACAAACTGCACCCAAGGGCTCCATAATTAAGGGCCTCTTAGTCGTATTGACTATAGGGCTGACCATTTTATATAATTCCTTCGTTGTCTTCATGAAGTGGCAAGCTACAATCGAATTGATTTAATCATTTACACCTCAATTGATGGTTAGCCTTTTATTTTAAACTGGTTACGTTAATCAAGCTTTGTAGGTGAGAGAATCTTCAGGCACCGAGAAGGTCATCAGTTCATTGCTCAACATGAGCTAAGCTTTGTAGGCAAGTTGATCAATAGAGGGTAGATCTTTGAGAATATGTTTGTCACTCAATGTGAACTGAGCTTCGTAGTCGAAAAGTTATTAAGCTCGACAATTTATTCTTCGCTCGATGGAGACCAAGCTTCATAAGTGAGACGGTTGATGAATACAACTATGCTTCTTTTACATCCAAACCATCCATTAGATGCGCCTCCCATTCAGGCCCAAACACTAAACATCAGACAAATACAAAACTAGGTGGGCCACCCTATACGAAACAACGGGAAGCAATGTGGAGGGGACGCCCATGATAGAAATTGACGTATGGGGAGACAAAATGTTGTATATATTCCATCCTATCCGATCATAAGAAGCATCTCAGCGGGATGAAGATATGCCATAAAACACAGGCCATTCCATAACTCAGGTGGGCCATACCACGTGAATTTACTCAGTTGCCTATTGCCTTGCCAACTTGAGCTCTGAATCGGCCTCAATTTTGGTATGTGTGATGAACATGAGGAGAGGCCCCGCTCACGAACACCCAATGGATGGGATCATTTCCCATCGACGAACAGAGACCACTGTTGAAACCTCCCTAGGACCCACCATGATGTTTATTTGAGATCCAACCTATTCATAAGTTAACGCATACATGGAAGAAGGGAAAACACAAATATTAGCTTGGTCCAAAACTTCCGTAGCCCTTAAGAAGTTTTAATGGTAAGCATTCAATCCCCACTGTTTTCGGTGGTAGGGTCCAATTAAGCTTGTGATCTGCCTCATTCTTTGGCTCATGCCCTAAAATGATCTCTCCAAATGGATAGACGGTGCAGATACAACACATACATCATGATGGGGCCCACAAAACTTGGTGAGATCGCAAATCTCACTTAGTAGCTAATGCATGTCCTTATTCTCCCATGGGCCATTTAGAGGTCGTCTGGTACCATGGATTCCTGTGAATTGGAATCCAATTCACAATTACCATGAAATCCATGTGAATTAGAATTCTAAGTTGTGCTTGGCATCATGCATATGGATTCCATGTGAATCCAAAATTTGTGTTCGACACTTTCCTCCAGGTATGATATGCATTTCACTAAGTTCTTAATATAGTGACACATAATAAAGTTTGTATGAAATCCACTCCGATCACCAAGTATGTCACAACATATTAGCCATAGGTCCCAAATCTCAACTCGGTCTGTGATTTAGGTGGACCATACGATTGGAAGCAAAATATAAGGGTATCTCTCATAATTATTTTGCTTCATATGACCCACAGCTAAAATGGAGTGGCACACCTAGTGATCAAAGTGGATTTCACATAAATATTCAGGTGAGGTATACCAATTCTTGAAGCTAATTAAAGTCACTTTCATGAGTCTTCACGTCAATCCATCTTAGGCTTAGAAATATTGTGGGACATGGCCACCATGGTGTTTATATAAAATCCACTCTGATCACCAAGTGTGTTACTTAATTTGAATCGTAAAGCCCAAATATCAAATTGCTCTGTGATTCAAGTGGGTCATACAAAGGAAAGCAATTTAATTCTCACCCTCCAAATTGTTTCCTTTCATGTTACCCATATGAATTGAGGATAGGCCATACTTTTGGTATGTACACCTACGTTTTAACTTTGTATCTAACGGTTGAAGTAGATTTCATAAAAACATCATGGTGGGCCTTGAAAAATCAAGCGTAGGTGTCTCTCTCTTAACTTTTTCCTTAATATGACCCACCTGAATCATGCACTAAGCTAATTTTTAGGATCTATGGTTAAATTTAGAGAACACACTTATTAATCGACAGTGGATTTCATATAGATATGATAGTGGAGCCCACCAATTCTTAAAACAAGCATTTTATTGATTCTCACCATGATGTCATCTATGGTAATTAGTGGTAAAGAGATTTGAAAACATACATTTTAGCAAAGAATCCAAAACTGTTAAAAGGGTGGCCTCCGTACCTCTCTCCAAACGAACCTACTTTATGCCTTTGTCATCAATTCTCATCAATTCCATGGTGCCAAACAACCCCTAATGGTAGAACCCGTGCATTTTCATTTTCCAATAGGCTCACTTCTTCAGGATGCATTCACAAATTCCCATGTAGCAATTTATAAGTGCATCTCATTAATGTGATTTTAAAATTTTGTCAAGTGGATCCATGATGCATTGGTGTTCGCCAAAAGTAGACCCCACATGGCTGGCCCCGGCCCACATCATACACTTCCAACAAATGGAAGGGTTAAGAGTATTGTTTATAGAGATGTACATCATATGTATAAAAAGAATTACAAAATACAAAAATCTATATATATGGAAGGGAATGATTCACCATCAGATGAAGCCATTAAACCGATAACTTAAACCAAACATAGCCCCCACATGTACAAACTAGTGCACCGACCAGGAAGTTCCAAGTTCACCACAAACAGGTAACTCGATCCGACTTAAAAAACAAGTAAATACAAGTAATATGATTAATACTTCCACTGAAAATATACGACTGGGACTTATTTTCAAGTGTAAAGCTTGGGATTTGACAATCTTGGCGATGGCACACCAACAAGCGGTGTTGCTTTCTTTAGAACAATTCCAAACTTGTCCGAAAGATCGAGCATGGTATCCTCTGGTAATCGCCAACTGAAAGAGTGCAAGAGAGAAGCTAATATGTAAGATAGCATCCTCTCAGCCATGGGGACTCCTACACATATCCTCCTTCCTGAGCCAAATGGAATGTAATGGAAATCATTGCCATTGTAACTCCATTTGCTTGTGGCATTATAGAACCTCTCTGGGCGAAACTCCAAGGGGTTTTCCCAAGCTTCAGGGTCCCTGCTTATGGCCCATGTGTTAACCATGACTTGGGTCCCCTTTGGGACCGTATAACCGCCAATGGTGCATGATTGGCTTGGTGATCTGGGGAAAAGGAATACGACCGGCGTGTGAAAACGGAGGGTTTCCTTCAAGACCGCATCCAAATAACATAGTTTAGGCAAATGTGATTCTTCTACCATGTTGTCTATCCCGACCACTTGTTCTAACTCCTCTTGGGCTTTTCTCATGATCTCTGGATTCTGCATCATCTCAGCCATGGCCCACTCTACTGTCGTGGATGTGGTGTCCGTGCCACCTAGCACCATGTCCTGTTAACACAAGTTAAGATCTTGGATTTTTACAACAAGGTTAGGGTCAGCAACGAGCTAGGTTTGGGCAAGCCAGGCTTTGACATTAAGGGCCCTTTTGTATCTTAAGGTACTTAAGATAAGCTACTTATCTTGGTTTCTACTTAAGCAGATAAACTACATACTTATCAGCAAATAAGTAGATAAGCATGTTTGGTAACAACATATTGATAAGTAACTTTTTAACACAAAATTTCAAATCTATATGTGATTAGTAATTTTCCTAACATAATGAGCTTTGCTAATCCCTTGGGTGGGTAATAAAGCTCATGTACGTGCCATCCACGTGCTAGCATATATAGAATGATCGATCCGAGATCTATTCCATCCATCAGAACGGAACGACTATATGGATGCCCTGACACAAGAATCAGGTTGATCCATTGGTCAGGTGGGCCATAGTTTGCAAAACAAATGTTCAGCTTTGGAAGACTTGGCTGAAGTTTTATAACCCATCCACTTGTTTCCAATAGTGGATCCACATGGTGAGTGGACCAGATCCATTTTTGGTAAACATGTAGAAGATATCAGATCAACCTCATCGGTAGATTGGATATTGGACTCATAGGCTATAAGAATTTTTTTTTCCTTCATTCCTTCATGGTAGGTAATGGACGTGGATGCTCAACCGCTCAACCATATTTGCAGTCCAAATAACAGTCCACGTGTCTGCTGCAACTAATAAGAGCACTGTGCATTAATATCCATCATGGTTTTCTGATGCAACCATATGTACAGTCCAGATCATCCATCATGGGGCCATCATTATTAATTGCCCATCATGTGGAGCCCACTTTGGATGTGTATTGTCCATCATGTGGGCCCCACATTCAATGTGGGTTGCCCATCATGCAGGGTTTGCCTTGGATCATCATTAGGGGCTGACCTTTGATGTGGATCGTCCATCATGTGGCTCCACCTTGATATAGGCCATCATCTTTTGAGGCCCTGCTTCAATATCCACTGCCTATCACGTGGGACCCACCTTTGATGTGGATTCTCCATCCAGTAGGCTCCACCTTTGAAGTGGGTTTTTCATCATACCGGCACTCTTTGGAGGTGGGTTATTCATCATTATAGGCTGGAATTTGATGTTGACCATCCATTATATGGGTCCACATTAATATGGAGTCATCCATCATGTTAGGCTCATCTTTGACGTGAACCATCTACTTTTAAGCCCCTTTGATGGAACAGTCCATCATGTGGGGCCTCCTTTTACATGGATTGTATGAGAGAGCAGTAGTTGATATGAACCATGAAAGAGAAGTTCCATTAATATCTACCGTGAGAGAGATAAGTGGAAAAGTAATAAGCAGAAAAGGTAAAAAAAATAACTTATTTTAATAGTTTTTAGGAAATAAGTTACTTTTCAACTATGCTTACCAAATTAACTTGAGTGCCAAAAGTAACTTAATGACTTAAGTTCAGTTAAAAAGTAACTAACTATTTGGTAGTATCCAAACAGGCCCTAAAAGTCACAAGGCCTGAGCTCAGCCCAACACTATAAGGACCAAGTCCCAAGCCAAACAAATTAGTTGCACCTTGTTATGGGCCCAACCTCACCAGCTGGCTCGTAAACAGTCCCTATTTCCCTATTTCCCTACTTGGCCTGGCCCAATTTCATGTGTACAATTGTTCTAGAAAAGAGATGCAATCCCAATCTGTGGTTACGCAGCAAATGCATCTTGCATGTACATTAGTTTCATTTTTTCTAATTGTTTTTTTCTGTCCGTGCACCCACTTTGATCATTCGATGATTAGGAACGTGGCTAAAGAGGGACTATTTTCGAGCCCGTTCAATGCCTGATTCACCTCAACTCGGGTGAGTTGCGACTCAATTCAAGGCCCAATGAATCAGTTGAGTTGCCAACCATGATGCTAATTAACGTTGCCTTCTACCCTTCAATTGGACATCCATTCTAGCGTCTATGTGTGGAATGTACAAGCTGCAACACATGGGTTCCTCGAACCCCATAATTTCGGTGTTGAAACTCAAGGTCTACCACTGAGCCATGAGTAGGCACCAGTGGGTCACAGTTGTCCATTGGTCCCGTTTAAGAGCTTGTATATGGAATGCATTGGATTCCAAACCACAAATCAAGGTGATTCTGAATTTTCAACTCTACTTGACAACTTGTAAAGGAAACGCATTTGATTTCAAAAGTTAAACTGCATTGAAAGTTTGTAGTATATTTATATGGATTTAAATTTTATTACTAAATCAACTTTAATATACCTAATTAGTGTGCATATATATGTGATATTTGATGGAATGAATGTAATAAACCTATTGAAATATATACTTCACAAAAAATAATGAAATTCCCAACCTCAAGTGAGCTACTAGCATAAAATCACAAATGAGCAACTTATCAATCTTAAAAAAAAAAAAGCCGAAAAGGCATTTGATTTTAAATCACTACAAAAGTGACAGATTTTAAAATATATCAAAACTGTATATTTCAAATACCTCCAATTTCATTCCACGTAGTTCCAAATCCACAGCCGAATGACTTTTGGAATATGAACACACTCAAATCCACATTTGCAAATGACCTGACGGCTACTTAGCAATGGGATGCATATGTAGAGCTAGACAATGATCCAATCCGAGTCGAACATGGACCAGATCGGATTGTTCGGCTGCTTGAGTGGGTGTGTTCAAACAATGTTCAAACAAACATTCGAACAAGATGGCTCTGTTCGAACTCAATTTGGTCTAGCCCAATAATGTTCGAACATATGGATTTCGAACAATTTTTACGAGTTCGAACAAGTTCGAACAATTTCTCTTTTTTTGCTTGAAAATATTTTTTCTATTGCTGAATATAAGTACCGATTTTTTCGTTCTGTGTGTCCCACCATGATGTATTTGTTTTATCCACTTCGTCTATTCATTTGTACAACTTATTTTAAGGCATTAAATAAGAAATAAGGCAGATACAAAATTCAAATAGATCACACCACAAGAAACAATGAAGAGAATGATGTCCACCATTGAAACCTTCCTGGACTCACAATCACATTTATTTGTCATCCACCCTCTCTCTCTCTCTCTCTCTCTCTCTCTCTCTATATATATATATATATATATATATATATATATATATATATATATATATATATCGAGTCGAATGAACGAGTCGAGTCGAGTCAATCAATATTCGAGTCAAGTTTGAGTTTGAGTCAAGTCGAACAGGACTGTTTGAAATTAAATTGAATTTTTTTTCGAACACACCACGTGTATTCGAACGAAGTTCGAACAATAAAACTTTCTGCTCAAACAGGGTTTTACCGAGTTGATCCGAGTTAATCCAAACGATTAAACTCAGTTCGTGTCCGCTCTATGCATATGTAATTTCCAAAGCGATAGTATGCCGTAAGAGAAAAGTACTTACCAAAAGCATGGCCTTGATGTGAGACTGAGTCAGGGGCGTTTTGGGGTCTCCTTCTTCCTTAAGCTGCAAAAGCAACTGCAAAAAATCTATACTTTCCTTCTTTCCATCTCCTCCATCCATTTTCAGCCGTTGATCTATCACCGATTCGAAGATCATGTCCAACCATGATGTGAGCCTCTTCATGCGGCCCACCACTCCTTGTACATCAAACCATGATATTATAGGAAACAGATCCGAAGCGTTGGGCTTACCCAGTAACTCAACGACCTCCTTCGTCACCCGTTGAAACTCGTGGCCCACTCTACTCATGCCGTCCCCATCAAGCGTGCCACCCCATATCATGCTCGTGACTACATTGAGTGCTGTAAGAAACGCTACCTCACCTATGTTAACCGGTGCGCCTACTTGGGTGCGCACGTCGCGGACCATCTGGCGAACCTCCCTTCGACGCAGGCCATCGTAAGAGTCAAGTACGTTTGGACTCATTATCTCTCGTGAGCACACCTTGCGCATCATCCGCCAATCCGGGCCGTTGGGGCTAAACACCATGTCGATCCCACCGTACATCAGCTCTCTTGCTGCGGCAGAAACGTCACGGTTGGCAAAGATGGCATCATGGTCCCTGAGGATCTCCTTAGCTAGACCAGGTGAGCTCACTACAACACATAGCTTGCTGCCTAGCTGTATCTTCATGATCGGGCCATAGGTTCTGGCTAATCTGGCAAAGTAGCGGTGTAGATCTGGCTCCACGAACGGTAGGCTGCCAATCAACGGCAGACCTCGTGGGCCCGGCGGCAGAGGAGGTGCCCCATTTCGTGATCTCCTGATCATAACCCATGTGTACCATGAGATCACAAAAAATAGTAAGGAACATGCAAGTGCTGATTTTGGACCGTTGATTTCCTGTGGCCACCATGACCTTATCTGTTGAACAAGAACTCGAATCATGATTTAGGTTATTGAAGTTGATTTCATCAAAATTCTGCGTATCTTCCCATCGCTAGTGTGGAGGCCTTTTATAGGGTTGGCCCTTTATAGTGTGAGTTTATCATTTTATAAATGGTAGTATCATCCACCATACACGTGGCACATCATACAATTTGTGGGTTCCCTTGTGGATCGAGCATTGCCCATATAATTATTTTACGGTCTTAATCATCTGATCTGGTGGTTGAATGTAAGCCGATGATCATTTTGTTGACGAAAACTCAGCCCTACTTGAACTACGGCTAATGCATGGTGGATGACTTTATATAAATGTGATCCATACCGTTCATCAGATACACAACTTTGTTTTTGGCATTGGTCCCAAAAATCTTCGAGATCTAAAACTTAAGTGAGTTATACCATGGGGAATAGTATAAAATCATCCTTAAAAATCTAAATTCATGGGGTATGACCCACCTGAAATGGTGCGATTTTTGTGGGTTTCTCTATCTCATTGAGGCAGATCAGATGAATGGATTCGATTGGAGATATAAACACCACAGTGAGCCCCGCACAAAACTAATGGAGGGTGTCCTCATACCAACTTTTCCCTATGGTGTGGTCCATCTAAGCTCTGGATCAGCCTAATTTTTGAGTTCGACAGTGAATATGAAGCAACCGACCTGATGGACGGTGTTGATCTCAGGCTTGTTTCCCCAAAGCAGTGGCCGCGCTGACCATGTTCCTATCTAAGTTATGCTAGTGCGGTTCTTTTATTTATGGATTAATTGGAGTTTCGTCCTTGTTATATGGTAATTGAAGATTACAGAAATCTCGCCTCCGTTTTTTATTTTTGCATATACCCTCTACGTTACCATATTTAGGGAGTGTTGAACACGCATGATTGTTTCCCTTCTAAGTTCTACCACAATTGTGGTATGCAATGAGTAAAATACTCAAGTCCTGTGGGGCCTACCGTGATGTATGGGTGAAACCTACTCTCCATCACATGATTCGTGTCGTATCGAGAGAAAAACCAAAATGGCGTGCGTCCAAGATGGGTGCACAGATGATGCAGGGTAAAACCAAATACCTAGTTCATCTAGGACATTGGTGTGGACCACCAGAATCAAAAGTCCACCTGATTTTTTATGTCTGAGCCTAATATTGTACTGGTTATATAATGGTCGGAGTGGATCTTTCATAAACATCATAGTGGGCCTCCTCAAAATCAAGAGTGGCATACCATATAAATTCTTTTTTTCCTCCTAAACTGTTCCCTTTTTACTTGATTAGTGGTGAGGCCCACTGTGATGTTTATGTAAGATTGACTCCGACTGTAATCTTAGTTTGGGCGCTGAGCAAAGAAATTAACTCGTGATTCAAGTGGGACATATCAAAGAAAACAGTTGAGAGAGATGTCCACCCTACACTTTCACAAAACCATGCATGATGATTATATAAAATTCACTCCAACCATTAGATGCCATGCCTAAACTTAGGCCTGGGGCCTAAAATTTACGGCCATCCATGATTTAGGTGGACCATGCCAAGGGAAACAATTTGGAGGGTGATTGCTGCCTACATGCTGTTTCTAATCATGTGGTCCACCTGAACAGGGGACTTTGTTCGGCACTTGGCTTAACAAGAAGGTTGATGCGAAACGACTAATCCATTCGCTCACGTATCCACCCAACCGGCCATCAAAAAAGCATAACCGAAAGCAGTGGAACGACACCAACATCAATTTAATGAGGTAGCTGTTGGAAAACTTCTTTAAAAAAGGTATGGTAATGTCAATTTCATAATAATTAGCTAGTTTTTTGTAAAATTTCTTAATAATAATAATAATAACCACCACCACCACCACAACAACAGTAATAATAAAAATACATTATTATTATTATTATTATTATTATTATTATTATTATTATTATTAATCATCTAATAACAAAAGAGAAATGTTTCCATACATGGTTTTGAGCCAGCATAACATGCAATGTTTATTTTTTCATTTTCTGATGATGCATCACTTTTGAATAACATCTGATGCGTACAAAAGGTGGGCAGCATTATAAACATCGCATGGGCCAAGAACCAGAATGATCTGTTCATCAGGTGGGCGACACCGTTGAAATAAATGGACAGCCAATTCTCTAAGTGAATGTACGTGTAGCCCACCAAATCAGTGAATTCTTCCAGTTTACTCACCAAGTGACAGACCAGTTTCCTGGCTCATATATGTAAGGAAAGAGCCATGGGGCATGTTTACTAGTCCGGTGGAAGTTGAGATATTCTGCGAGTGGGCCAATATCCATGGACCATCTTGGAATTGGACCTGAAGTTTTTGGCCCAATAACAAATAAGGTTGGATCTTTGGACATAGGCTTGCTCTGATAAAGGACCCAACCAAACTTATTCACTGTTGGTGAGCTGAGTACTTTGCTGGTGGGGTTGGCCTGGCCCAGCTCGTGAGCTCATGGGTTGGGCTGAGCATGGCTAAGGTCTCAACTCATGGGCTGGACCTGAACATGCATTGTTGGAAAAATTAATTCTGAAAAATTGAATTTAAATTCTGAAAAATAAAAAATTAACTTGAATAATCACGTTGAAGCATGTAATTAGAAACACTGTTCTTAAAGTGTGATTCGCCCCTCCTCTAGATTAAAGGTCGCTGATGGGTTACAGGTGAATTGCTTCTAGGATAAAACAAGCTTGATAGATCTTGCGTGCAGCAATCACGAATGGACCTCTTAAGGAACTCGGCTAACTTAGCTGTCTCTGGCAGACTCCACCCATGAACTATGCGAGTTCAAGTCTGTTACTAACTTATAGAAAAAGAGAGAGATTTTCTCTCTATTTTGTAGTTCAGATGTAATGATGTTTGTTGCTGTGGAATGAACCCAGCAAATCTCTGTTTATATAAGCACCAAGGGCTGGGGGTTATGGCTGGGCTCATAAACCAAATAATCGTTTATAGCTGTTGGAAAACTAGCCATTTATGATTGTTGGAGACTAGTCGTTAACGATTGTTATCTGGTTGTTGCTGCTGCATAGCCATAACTACTGCTGTTTAATACAGTAGTTTTTGCATGATTAAAGTTGTTGTTGGATCAGATAATACACAACAGTCACATCACCAACAATCAGAAAATTCAACCTTATATATAAGGCACTCTATCATACTAGGTAGTCCTCCTTGCCTGCCTTCATACCACGACTCACACCGCCTCGTGACACAATGCGCACGTGCGGAGTGCAAAGTGTGCCAACTAACGCCACTACAGCTACACTGCCCACGCTCGCGCCCATACTTGTGCCCGAGCATGCGTGTGTGTGTTCCAGTGTGTAACTCGAGGATCTCTCTATCCATTTCTCCAAGTAAATAAATTCAAAAATACCCATTTATAAACCAAAGTTTTTTCCCATCTCTTTCCAAAGTGGGACTAAAGAAAACACCCTTTTTTCTTTATTTTTTTCAAATTCTCTTTGGTGGGGAAATGAAATTTTATTTTATTTTATTTTTAAACTAAAAAATTCTCAACATACTTCAGCCTACCCAAAGTGGGCCATGATCTGACACCCCAGTCAAATTAAGCCATGAGCAACTACATTGTAAATGGGAGCATGTGTGGCATACATACTAATCTAAGACTATCAAGATTTGGGGATTGTGGTAGTATGGCCCCAAAATCTATAATAATTTGAGTTCATTTCGCCAGTTATGTGCACTTAGACACATTGGTACATACAAAACTACCTCACTAGGAAAACAATAGAAATTTAAACACCGTGAGGTGGAAGATGCCCACTCATATCCATAGTAGAAGCGTTGAATTTCGAGGACGAGATTCTCTTTAAGGGGGTAGCTTCGTAACACCCCATACTTTTCAATACTCGAGTGTTACTATGGAGATCTAATTAAGTTATGTGTGGGTGAGATTATGCTATACTTCATCATTCAATGATTCATAATTCGCCATCTTAACCTTCGTATTTTGGACTATAACAATCGACAGTATACTAGTAGGAGTTGGGATCAATTCACCTTTCATTAACCCCTAATTTCTCAACATAAGTTACGTCACAGTTGATTGTACAACCCACAAACTAGATCAACTTGTATACTCAATCATATATCAATCTAACCATCACATCATTTTGGAATCAACTGTTAAAACTCACTTGGACAATTTTAATGAGCTTAGAACTGTTAATGAGTAATTTTATAATAATTTGGACGTTGAGACTCAGGATTGATCGTCTAATCTTAAGATAGACCATACATCTACACTAAGATTCCTCAAAGAAACCATGGACCAATTATTGTACATTAGATTCACTATTAATTAGATCTACAACTACCATAGGTAATCCATTACTTGATCATACCATCAAGCCATTAGACTTTGGAAAAAAAAAAAAACCTGTAAAAGTATATCCAGACTAGGCTAGGAACCTTTATTATAGTTGATGTCCAAATTATGGGATAATTTGACTGTTGGATCCTTGAAAACATCAATTAGACGTACAAGATCATGTAGTATGTCTCACCTAAGCTTTAGATTTGGCCCATCTCTAGACTGATGTTCTAATAAGGGTATTCTAATCAAATGGACGGAGTGGATTTCCCAAAGATCACCTATGGGCCCCACATCTACTCTGTGTGTGTACCAAGGGTGGTGCACCTATAGCACATTGAACCGAGAGCTCGACCAAACAGGCGCTGATCTGATGCTTGCGCATAAGGAGAGATTTCTCTCTTTCTTTTATTCCCACCTGAGCGAATTTGAACAGCCAAAGTCCATTTTCTTCAGTAGTGACCCACCATAATCACCCATATGTAAGTTCCGAGCTGATTGCCACATGTTGTCCGTGTCACTTGTTGGGATAAGAGGGTCGACAGCGAAAGTAAAGCCGAACACAAACAACAAATTGAATCAAACAAGCAACACAATGCAATCACAATGCATGCAACTACCCACACATAGACAATCCGAATTTAACGTGAAAAAACCCCTCACAGGTAAAAAACCGTGGCATAAAGCGACACCAATTTACAATAATATCAGAAGTTACAAGAGATGGCACCCAAGACCCCAAAACCCAAGCCCACAAGAGAAATCTAGGCTACCCTAAGAAGAAAACCCTCTTCTTTGATGTAGGACGGGTCCGCTGACTATTTCATGGCCCAGATGGAGCAAAAGAAGACCGGACGGGGCCGAAAGTGATCCGGACCGTCAGGACCGTGAATCGGTCGTATCTCACAATCCGGAATGAGTTACGGGACGTATAATATATCAATTTGGGGTAGCTCGAGCTACTTTAGCCAACCAACCACGCCGGGTTGCCCAACCCGGAATCGCAAGAATCGACCGTATCGACGGTCATTAGGCTAGTTTATTTTCATTTTTACTATTTATAGTAAGTTTTAATTCGATCATAACTTTGCATCTGTAGGGTTTTAGAGTTAGTGCCCAACATGAAAATGGCTTATAATATTTCGTAGAACAACGTGGTTGAGGCCGTTTGATAACTTTCTATTTTTTGCCGAAAACCAAGAGTTCTAGTAGGATTGAACGACTTCTATAAATAGTAAGTTTACTATTTATAGTTGTGGACCCTCGCCGATTTCTCCGCGCTCCCACACGACGTCGTTCTCCCTTTCCCTTTCCTTTCGGAAAAGAAGGAGATGAGGATGCGTGAGTGCGAAATCGCCGTTTGTGCCACTGGCTTGCCTCGTTCTCGAGGGCTTCGTTTGGTTGTCGTATTGAGCTGGATGTGTTTAAGTGAATTTATATAAGACCAGAGTCGCCACTAGCCAATTACTTCGAATCCACAGTCGGCTAGACCCCGTAGAAACGTTAGAGAAGGGGATCTGAAGATCATTTCCTCTAAAATGACTCCTGTTGATCTGCAGTCAGAGATTCAAGGTAAGGGATCACGGTTACAGGGTGGGAAGAGGTTAAGCACCCCACACACTGCCCGTACCGAAGTACGGTCTCTACTTCACAGAATCGATCGAATACTTGAAAGTCTAATTTAATCCTCGTATATTCTCATGAATGACATGATGCATGAATGCGGGTCTGAACAATAAGAGTTTCTGATGGGCAGGTTCCAACAACGGGCAAGCCCAGAGCATACGCTCGAACTGACAGGTGCTTAATGTAAGACGTATGCAGTGTGCTTGAATGATCAAGGTGTTTTATGGTGAAGCATGAATGCAGGTCTGAACAGTAAGAGTTTCTGATGGGCAGGTTCCAACAACGGGCAAGCCCAGAGCATACGCTCGAACTGACAGGTGCTTAATATAAAGACATATGCATGTGTGTTTGAGTAATCAAGGTGCTTGTAGTGAAGCAGGGGGTTGGAAGAAAAGTAAATATTGCACTTATGCTAGATGCAAATGAGATGATGCTGGAAAAGAGTAGCTGAGTGGACGGAGGTGTCGCAAGGGGTTGGCTTCGAGTGGCTGGATCAAGACTTGGATGGCTTGGGAGGCTTGGACCAGTGGTCAGGCTGGGCTGGACCAGGGCTAGACTCTCCTCACTCGGGCTCTCCTTGGTGAAGGAATGGGCTAAAGGATGAAGGGGGGTGACTCAGACGGACGGGCTCTCTCTGGCTGAGTGGTCTGTTGAAATGAGAAGGGGAGGGGGGTATTTATAGCAGCGGACAATGGCAGATTGCGTAATTTTGTCCGGGCGGCCTGCCATGGGCCGCCCGTACGGCCGCTCCTCGGTTTCCAGCGAGTACGGCCGTTCCCTCGGGGCTGCTGTTGGACTCGCTGGTCGACTCAGTGAGATGACTCAGCGGGTCGACTCGGTGGTTTGACTCGACGGGTTGACTCGACGGGTTGACTCAGCGGGTTAACTCAGCGAGTTGACTCAGTGAGTTTGACTTTTTTTTGGGTCTTTTTGACTGGACTTTTTTATGGGGGGTTTTTCAGGGTGGTGTTTAGGACTGGGTTGACTGGGTTCAGGCTTGAACTGGGCTATGGAATTAAGTTATATTTATAGTAAGTTGCGTTTTCTAGGAGTTTTAGTTAGGAGTTGGATTTTGATACTTTACCTAGGGTTTAGTTTCCTATTTATATGCATTGCAATTCCGTTTTTATTCATTCAATTATCAATAAATCAATTATTTGGAATTTATTTCCTCTTTTTATCTTTTATTTCTTCTCGTGGATTCGAGAAACTATCGGTTAGGGAGACGGTGATCGACCTACCACGTCCTCCCTGCGTCATTCTTTAAGCTATTTCGCTCACCTAGAAGCTCTCTCAATTCCCTTTGCAACCTACGATACCTCTAATCCTATAGTAACCCCTTAAATAGGCATAAAAAATAGATTTAGAAACCTTTTTGCGAATTCGTGTTGCAATAGGAAACTGCCGACTGGTCGTCTGGCCGGATGGCCCAAAATTGGTCCAGCAACATTGCTGCCTAAACTTCATTGTGACCGGTCGATGGCCCTGTGCATTGAAGATAGGAGGTGTCTGTTTCCAACATCACCAATCCAGAAAATTTCTCCGATCATGGATTAAAGAGAAATGAAGAAAATAAAGAAGATAGAGAGGAGGAGGAGAAGAAGAAGAAGAAGAAGGGAACATGAGCCAAGCATGATGGTATGGAACACTATGCTCAAGCTTTCGGCATATGCTGAGTTGCGCACACCCCAAGTGACCTTTGAGCTTTCCTAATATGGTTGTTTGTAAACTGACTGGACTAATAAAGGTTTGCTTAATCATGCATACATGGCACTTGATATTATTGGGTGTCTAGCCATTGTGAGCATGTACTTGTGTACTTTCGCTTGTGGCTAGTATATTGTTTTAACGTCTATTTTAGAGGGTTAGTCATTGTGAGCATGTACTTATGGTACTTTCCCTAGTGACTAGATATTTTTCTTGCATGGTGGATTATTTCTCCAAAGCTAGCTAGATGTACATTCCTAAGTTGATGTGCATTCATACATCCATGCATTAATCAAGATTAAATTGGAGATTGTGTCTTCTTTTAAAGCATAGATGGTATCTTCTTATATTCTACTTGTGAATTGTAATTTAAATATTGTACATTGTTGTGTTATCCTTATGAAGTGTGGATTCTATTTTCTTATATTACAATTTTGAATTGTAGAAGGGATAATGTAGTTTTCTTTATTATACTTGTGAATTGAATATTATTTTTTTAGTTTTATTTGAAAATTATTTTGAACTATTATAATGATATAGGTAAATCTTGGAGGTATACCTCATAGGGAAGCCATTGACACCATCAAAACATAATCAATTGGTGCAAATATAGATCATTGTAAAGGCGTACTTGTAAATACTGATGAGGACCACAGAGTGGATGAGCCCTTCAAAAAATTAGCAAATTTTTTGTTTCGATATATTTTTGTTTTTTTTGTTTTTAATACTTGAGACATTGGTTTGTATAAGTCTCTTGGACAGCAACTTGGATATTTTGGGATATATTTGTTGGACCTTCCTTTAGGCTATCTTTGAAGTTAACACGAATTTAGAATGCGGGTAATGGAATTCGGAGCATTACAAAATCACATAGATCAGGACTATCTTAACCATCGCTGAAGTCCATTTAGCTCATCATACTGAGATTATTATGATCCTAGCTGGATCCTAACGGTCCAATTGGTGCCACTTTCGCTTGTGGAAGGTTGATCTCCTTTCGGCCATCAATTTCTAGGCCATATATTGACCGTTGATGAATGGATAAGATTGCCTAATCATTGCAATTTTGGTAATGGGCCTTCCTTGTGATGGCTTGTTTGACAGACTTCGGGCCTGCAAGTGGGTCGGGTGGACCCGGTGGGCCAGTGAACCCGAATCGATGGTAAACGGGTCCCCATATGAATTTGGCACTGTTGGATTGGGTCGGGACCGAAACAGCGGTCCAACTATTGGACGGATCGGGTTTTGAAGAAGACTTGCCATGGACCCGGAATCTGAGCAATGCTACAGGGATTCCCATCGGGATAATTAGACTGAGCGACTCGCCCATTATACTGACAATCGTCCTCCGACGGTTTAGACATAAAATATATCCAATGGGTTGGGCCGAGGTCTGTCCAAGCCCATCCGGCTAAGTATATCCAAGGCCCTAGGGGCCACCCTGATGTAAGGCTTTTATCCACACCGTCCATCTATTTTGCCATATCATTTTTTTTGTTATGAACCCCAAAAAGAAGCATATCCAAGGATCAAGTGGACCTCAACAAAGGAAGCAATATGGATAATGGTGCCTACTTTTGAAACCTTTTGAGGGCCCACCCTAACGTTTATTTGCCATCCAACCTGTCCCTGAGTTCATAGACCTGGATGAAGGCAAAACACAAATATCAGCTTGGTCCGAAACTTCTGTGGACCCCAATAAGTTTTCAATGGTAGGTGCTTAATCCCATGGTTGTCCACTTGAGCTTTGGATCTTTCTCATCTTTATGCTTATAACCTAAAATAAAATGGAAAAAATGGATGGACAACGTGGATAAAATTCATACATCACAGTGGGCCCTGGAAACCCGGATTGTCCCAAGCTTAGGATGGGCAAGGGTAGTACCCAAACTGCGTCTCACAGTTCTTTAATGTGTATGAGGTAGGGCGATTTCATTGGCGTGTCAGATGCTTATCAGAAAGGGTCCACCAACTTCCAACTCACAGAAAGCCGATTGCATACTGGGTAACATTGTAGGTAAGCATACGGAGTAAAATCTGTGGTGTCCACCATGGTTTCCAGTAACACTGTAATCTGTGGGTCCACCATGGTTTATGTATTTTATCCACTCTGTCCATCCATTTTAACAGATGATTTTAGGGCTTGAGCCCAAAAATGAAACATATCTAAAGCTCAAGTGGACCACACCAAAGGAAACGGTGTGAATTGAATGCCTATAGTTGAAAATTCTTAGAAGCCGCAAGTTTTGGATAAAGCTGATATTTGTGTTTTCCCTTCATCAATGTCTGTGTGATCCTATGAGCATCTTGGATGACAAATAAACATGACTACCAGACCTAGCAAGGTTTCAACCGTGGAAATCATTATTCCCACTGTTTCCTACAGTGTGGTCCACTTGAGCTTTGGATATGCTTAAATTTTGGGCTCAGCCCCTAAAATGAGCTTAAAAATGAATGGACGGTGTGGATAAACCACATACACAGTGGGCCCAATAGGGTTTACTCAGTTCCCTAAAAGTAAAACGAGTAATCTATTTTCAGCTTGGAAGCAGAATGCGCTACGTGAGTAAGCTCTATAGGATCCACCCTGATTTATGTATTTTACTGCTACATCCATCCATTTTACTAGATAATTTTATGGCTTAAGACAAAAAATGATGCAGATCTAATGCTCAATTGGACCGCGCCACAAAATAGTGTGAATTGATCGGATACCATTGAAAAATTCTTAGGGCCTACCAAAGTTATGGATCAAGCTGATATTTGTGTTTTTTCCTTCCTCGGTGTCTATGTGGTCTTATGAACAGGTTCGATGACAAATACGGTCTCCATAGCTCGGTGGTAAGCTCATAGGAGTTTCAACATTGAGATCTGAGTGCCATGTGGTGTGAGTGTGTGGGTGGGATGCAGGTGTATTAAAAAATGACAAGTAAACATCGCTGTGAGCCCTAGTAAGGTTTCAATGGTGGAAATCATATTCTCACTATTTCTTGTGGTGTGGTCCACTTTAGCTTTGTATAGAGTTAAATTTTGGGCTCAACCCTTAAAATTTTTCCGTAAAAACAAACAGACAACATTGAAGTGGTCATTTCTTATTTAAGTCTTACTTTCAAATATAAATTTTATTTTCAAATATACTTTGAAAGTGGCAGAAGCACATAGATATACCTATGGCGGGGCAATGGGGTCCACATTTTTAAAATAAAGTCCTCTTGTTAATCAAGCTTCTTTTTTTTTTTTTTTTTCTTTATATTTTTTTAACACACATTTACACCTCAGTAGATACTCGAACCCATGACCCGAAGCGCAACTTAGCTCTGACGGTAGGAACCAGCTATGTGCGTGAGACCTTGAACCTAGGGCCCACATGGATGTATTCGTTGTATATCCATGCTTTCTATCTGTTTTTTCATATTATTTTAGGATACAGTCTAAAAAATGAACCAGATGCAAATTTTAGGTCGACCACACCAATGGAAACAGTGCTCATTGAACGCCTACTATTAAGAACTTCATGGTGTCCACTGCAATGTTTATTGACCATCCAATCTGTTGATAAGGTCACAAAGACCGGGGTGAAAGGCGAAAAACAAATATCAGGTTGATATAAAACTTTTGTAGCCCACGAAGGATTTTTAATGATCAGTAACCATCGTTTCTTATGGTGTGGTCCACATGAAATTTGCATCTTTTTCGGTTCTTGTACCATGGCCTAAAATAAGTTGGAAAAATAGATGAACGGTATGGATATACAATTCATAAGGTAGGCTTCTACGGTCAGGGTCTCACCAACATCGCTGGGCCGATGACCCCTGTGTCGAAACTCTTGTGAGCCTACCACCGAACCATGAGTAGGGATCATATGTATATTGAGCTTAGCTAACGCCTATACGCACCTCTCCACCTGCACCTTTACATGCTCCCGCACGTGGACGTGCCTACATCTGAGCGGTTCATCAGGTGGGCCTTCGGACTTCAGTGTAGATGCGTCAGGCAGGTCACTTCACGGGAGGGGCCATACGGGTACTGAAAAAAGTTACATACTGTCGTACATCAATGTACACGTGTACCGGCCTCAACTTATGGCCAGCTCATCCATATTTTGAGGCCCACCTGATGCACAACTCGGATTTCCCACGTGCTAGCTTGGAACGTGTATTCGCGTGCAGCCGTGTCTGTTGACAAAAACCCATACAGGACAACATGACGTAGCATCCAACGTTGCAGGTTTATCTCTTACAACCAGCTGTTTTGCAGGCGTACAATACAACGTAGGCTAAAAGCAATCTAATTTCTAACCGTCCATTTGTTATCTACACTGCCGTCCATATAGAATCGAAATAGGCTCATTTTAAGGCCACAAGATCTAAACACTGTCCCACCTGACTGAAATCTCTGATCTCAAACACGTGTGCCCAGATGGAAGGGTTTTACACTCGTGTGGGCTTTAGCAAACGCATATGCGCGTGTGGACTTTTGCAAACAGTCCTGGGCTTGATTTGTAGGCCCATTGTTTTGGCAGCCAAGCCCAGGCCAATGTTGAATGGTCCCTCCCAGAACACCCGGCCCAGTGGCCTGGTTCAACTGTGAAGTCTGCCATACGGACGGTTCAGCACACATGTAAGCAATAGCCATTTACTATACATGTGTAGTTTATGGACACTTATTAATTTTGGATCATATTCGAGTAGAGATAATAAATTAAATTAGGTAAGAAATTGGACCTTAATCCAAATTGTGTATATGACTTTTGGTAAGAAATTGGGCAAATTTTACATAGTGTTTGGAAACTACAAGAAGGATTGAATTAATAGATACCATGTCAAATAACCACTTGATCTAAAAGCACGAATTGTTCGAGGATGGTGTATCAATATATATCAAGGGACTCTCAATTTCTCTGCACTTAAAAACCAAACACTCCTAATCTAATTAGATTTCCTATTTTAATCTATTATATTGTAGTATACCTTTGATCTTTTGGTCACCGGCCTGGCATGGCTCACTGCATGACTAGTACGAGAGCCCTGCCCGTGGCTACCCTATAAATTTTGGGACTCTCTAACAGAAAAGCAAAATAAAAATGAGAGTTTCATTCGGAGTAGACCGCTCTATTACATTTCCTCTCCCCATTAATCCCACCAACTCCTCCACCCCTACTATTCCTTTCAAGCCATTTCTCTCCTTTCCAGGTACTCTCTCTCTCTCTCTCTCTCTAAATTCCATTCGAGAGCGTAAATTATCTCTTCTGTGGTATTCTATTTTCTTTTACAATGTTTGGATTGTGATTGAGGAATTTGCAAAGCGTTCTTTTTTCTTTTTCTTTTTTTTTTTTTTTCATTCATGTTTCGAAATTGGCTTTATATAATATTCTAATTGAGAATAATCACAAGGAGGAAAACCGGAATTCCGTTCGGTCAGCTTGAAAGGTTGTTTCCCACTTGTGGTTTCTGTTGTTTCGGTGTCTTTTGATTTTTAAAGCATTCACAAGTCGAACTCTATATTTGTGAAGGTTTGGTGGGTGTTTTGAATTCTTTGGTATTGTTTTATGCCGATGCGTCTCAGCATTCCCACTTTGGAACTTTTGTGTATGGTTTGCTATTTGTAGAAGTTGTTTGAGGTCCATTCACGTCATGTTCGTGGCGGATATTTATGGGGATCGGAACCGTGGATGTGGCGGGGCCACTAATTTTGGTGATTGGACAATTCTGATAAAAAATTGTTGTGAGTTTTGTCGATGTAGGCCGCATTGGAGCCAAATTTTCTTGAACAGCCCGTTGTCGTGGCACTTGATGGTCCAGATTTGTTTGGTTGTCAATGGTTTAGATTTGTATCTTTGTATCGGTGGGTCATCTGACATAAAGAGTAGTTTAGTTAAATGACTCCCAACTTACCTAGTTTTTAGTTATCTAGAAGAGTTCAATTCTCACTTAGTATTTCTGGCACTTGTGTTGTGGCCTACTTTTCGGGTATTAGATGATTTTGGAACAATTTGAAATTGGTCCAATTTGAAAGCATGCCTAGTTATCTTTCCTAGGAGCCCAATGTCATGTAATCTGGATATCTTTGAGTGAGTTATCATTGATTTACAAAAGGCCTATAAGGTTGTGATGGGATTTAAGGGTGTTTTGGTCATTTTTCATGTTTTAGTGAAATTGAAGTTATGATTATAGATAATGAATGGTTAGGATTCTATTATTATTATTTCCCTTTGGGAGAAGTCTAATACATGTTTGGTTGATCGGAGAAATTTTCTCCTAGGAACTGGTTCTCGTGAGAATCCTTTGGGAACTCATCCCACATGATATGTACATGCAATGAATCCAGGGCATGCAAACACTTCATCTAGCTTGGATGAAGGGTCAGGAGATTTCTGGGCCCTAGGGGTTTCATGAGGTGACACGTCTAGTTGATAGATCAGATGTCATGCACACATCATGTGGGATGAGTTGTCAAAGGGTTCTCATGGTTTCTCATGAGAACCGGTTCTAGCAAGAGTGTGCCTGATTTGCTGAAGGTTCCAATTGATCAATTGATCCTACTGAGCTGCTCAAGGAACCTTGTAATTGGGGGTTTTGTCAATTCGTCCACTAAGCCACTCGTGGGAGAATCTGATCTATCTTTACATAGATTTTGGTTGACGTTTCCGCTATGCACTTGCTGCAGCTGTACATTGACGTCTGGGAGTGCATAATTTGCCTTGGCTACTTTTTTTTAGTTAACCAGTGCCTTGCTTTGTGCTATTGGTCTAATGGATACCAGGGTATGCTTGTGATGATTTTATGTATATGGCCCATCAATCTAGTGACCCAAAAAATGAATTATCATGATCACCAGACGAAAGAGATGTCAAGTGTGATCCGAGAGCTCGCATTCCGCAAGTTGGGAAACAAACCTGCATAAGCACTTCAACCGTGTGAGTGATTTGGTTGTGCAAAGATAACGTGAAATAAGCTTCACCACATACTCAGGTATGTGTGGAAATAAATGGAGAAATAAACACAAGATTTACGTGGTTGCTAATAATATGACTACATCAGTGAGGACGCACAATAAATCGTTCCAATAGTAAAACACATATATGATGTTTATGATAACATAAGTATAATAAAATAAAAAATAAAAAAAGACCTCTTACATCTGAGAGAAGCTTAGGGACCGACCATCTCACCTTTTCGCTTTACCTTACAAGCAACCAAGAGAATTTTAAAGATAATCACCTTATTGTCTCTCCACCTTGTAAACAAGAATCTTAGAGGAAACATTCCCACATTGCTCTCCAGCTTTCAAATGCAAGAAAAACCACCTTGCAAGAAAACTTTCCACATCGTGCTAATTGCAATCATATGGAAGAACACCCTAGAGGCTCCTAGGCATTCTTAAAATAGAAAAGCCCTTGTCTTACTCTTTGATATATCTTGCCTTAACTTGAATATCGAGAAACCTCAGGGGAAAAGATTTTTCGATGCAAGCCCATGGCCCACTGTAGGGCCCAATATGTGCTGATTCTAGACTTTATTTTTTTGTTTTGGGGCCTAAATATCAAGAGCTACAATTTACTATTTGTGAGAGATGGGGGATGTGATTGATAATATAGGGATTAATTTAAGGATGTGATTGAAGATTTTGAGGATTATTTCCTATATTTTCTTTTACTATTATTAGGGTTTTACCATCATAGGTAGATTAGATTGGTTTGAAATCCATCATTAGTTATTTGAAATCAATCTCTTAATTGGGAGATTCTCATTAAAGATTTATTTAGGATCTATAGAAGGGGGTGGTGGAGGTAAGGATTCCAAAATTTTCTAAGCATGAGTTCTTTTGAAGTATTGTAAGAAGAAGTTCAATATCAATATAGTTATTTCTCCCTCTACTGAATTATTCTTGTGGGTGTACTCTTGTCCATTTCTTTGTAATTTGGGTGTAAAGATCTTATTGACTCGATAACTAGGTTGCACCATTTTGGTTTCGGAGCTAGTCATCTTTTGGAATTTTCAACTCTATGCCATCTCCTAATGGCATCAAAGGAGGTGACAAAGGAAGAGTTTGCGCAAGTAGCACAATTGATCTGTGCACTTACAAAGTGAGTAAATTAACTCATGCATACAATAGCCAATTTCACTAATCAAGCAGGAGAGCATCAGCATGAAGGGAATTTGGAGACCGAAATTGGAGCACGGGATACATAGGGAAAGGTTCCCATTAAGGTCCTAAGTTCCTAACTAACAACAAGCACCCCCGACTTGTGAAAACATCAATGATTGAATCCTTCAATTGTTGGAAAATGATAGAAAGCCCATAATTAAAGTAAAAAATTCGGAATTCCATGGTTGGTTGCATGTTGACGACTTCATTGATTGGCTAAGCAAGGTGAAAAATGGGTTTGAGTACAAGGAAATCGCGGACAATCGGAGATTTAAAATATTAGCTATAAAGTTTTCCTAGTCATGCGTTAGCATGGTGGGATGATTTCCATGCCGAACGAAATCATCAAGGTAACTAGAAAGTAAATTCTTGGGAAAAGATGAAAACAAAAAAGAAAAAATAAAGGAAGTTCCTACATGTTACTTATGACCTCTATCAAAGATGTCACAATTTACGTCAGGAGAACAAATCGGTAAACGTATATATCAAGTAGTTCTATACAGTGACATGATGGGCAGGGTTTCGTGAGTATGAAAACCAAAAGATTTCAACATATTTTAGCGGTCTTAATTGGGACATCATAAATGAATTAGCTTTAAAAAATGTATTTAAGATGTCCAATGTATATACACTTACATTAAAAGCCAAAGATATAATTAATTTTAGTCTTTGGAGAGGATTTGGTGCCCCATGAGGATTGTCATCTTCAATGGAGCGACATGCTAACTTCCCACATAAAGCAACTACAGGACCTCTAGGTCAAGGGACGAGAAGCAACGTTCAACAATGAAGCCAAATCCCAACTGAAGGGGAGGTGGTTTATGAATAGGGGACTAGTACGCCCAAGACGGGGCAAAACAACGCTCATCTCATGTACTTTATGTGTGGGAAATTGAGACGGTGTTCTTTTCACTCTCTTGAACATCAATCCGTAATTAAAGTAAATTTGGCTGATGAATGAGAATATGATGATGACACACCCAACCATGTGCAAATGAAAGATGAAGATGATATTGAATATGAAGAACATGCATACAAGGATGGAGTGCATGTTGGGGAAGATGTAGCAAATGTATCAGCGATAAGAGCGAGTCATTGGTTATCCAATGGACTATGCTATCAATGCCTCAGGTGATTGATGAATGACGATGATGGTGACACAATATTTTCCGCACCACTTGCACTTCTAGTGGGAAGATGTGCACAATTTTGGTAGACGAGTATAATGAGAACATTGTCTTACAAAAAATTGTGAATAAATTAAAACACAAATAATATAAGCATCCATGCCTGTGCCAGATAAGGACCTTAACATGTCCTTAAACTGTTACCTCAAGGACAGAGGTTAAAACCTAAGCTGGGAAACTTCCGTCCTTAAATGGGATGCCAGGGAGTTCCCAGTAGCGAGGGTCCAACGCGCCTTAGGATGAAACTCGGGTAGGCGCCTCGTGCACCAGCTGCCTTAAATGGCTCTTTGGTGGGAACATCTGTGATATCTGGGGTTTGCTCCCTTGAGGGTTGATCAGGGGGTCTACGATCAACGGGTTGGTGTGAGAATCCTAAGGAGATCGAGGACAACCCGAGGGGATAGCGTAGGCTGGCTACCTGTTACCCCCCCTATTATTATTATTATTATTATTATTTTTTTTTTTTGGGGGGGGGGGGGGGGGTAATTCCTATTCCTTCATTAAGGATGATGTGTTAATATCTCATTACGCTCAATCAAACATCTCATATCACCCAAATCTAATGAAGACGATGCAAAAATTGCTCAATGTTGAAAAGTTTGAAGAGGAAAGCAAGGATACTGACATCATTAATTTCTTAGTTGCTAAAGAAGACAAACAATCAAATGTTTCAGTGCCTGAAGAAGTGTCAAGTTTGAATGAGTCCAACTGAATATGCCGAGCTTCACAAACAGGTTACTGAGTTGCTACAAAATGGTTTTATTCAGGAAAGCATGTCACCATGCGATATTCTCGCATTATTAATGAGTTGTTTATTTGTAGATTGGGGTCCTAAATATCAAGAGTTACAATTTACTACTTGTGGGAGATATGGGGGGATGTGATTGATGATATAGGGGGCTGATTTAAGGATGTGATTGAAGATTTTGAAGATTATTCCTACATTTGCTTTCACTAATATTAAGCTTTTACCATCTTGGCCCTGGGTCAATTAGATTGCTTTCATTGATTTGAAATCAATCTCTTATTAAGGATTCCAAAATTTTCTAATGTGAGTTTTTCTCAAATATTATAAGAAAAAGCTTGATATTAATAAAGTTATTATTTCTCTCTCTTTACTGAACTATTCTTGTAGGTGTACTTTTGTCCATTTCTTCACAATTTGAGTGTCTGGATCTCATTGACTCGATAACTGGGTTGTACGACTTTTTCACCCAGGGGAAAATGCAACCTTGAAACCAAGGCAGTGAGTCGTTACACCGACACCATTAGTGTACGTGTGCTCCCAAGGTATGATCCAGAATTGGATCATCTCTAGTAGCTTTTGGGGAGGTAGTGGCCAAAACCCACCCACCCACACACACACACACAAAAAGGAAAAATAAAAAATAAAATCAGCGATTATTGTACACCCAACAACACACAAATGTGACATGTAGAATAGAGATGTTTTGGTGCACACTCTACGAAACTCAATGAAGTGTGTGCATCATAATAGCACACCCTTTCTAGCAAAATTCCATGTTTTCTATCACAATTAGTGTCAAGTCTATGGTTAATGAAACCTCTTAAAATTGATGGACATATCAATGGAGATCATTTATTATGTAATTCTCTACTATGGTGTTTCTTCCCTACATCCGTATTAAGTTTTGATTCCGATTATCATCATTTGGGTGTATCCTTGTTTTCATCTCTATTGGTTTTTTTTTTTTTTTTTTGGTTGATGGTGGTATTATGATATTCCAATGTTCATGCCTTGGTGGATTTGTGCTCGTGAGTTGTGACATTATGTGCTGTTTTGCCATCATAACTTGACAACCTACCAGCTTTTATTTTATTTTATTTTATTTTAAATAAACAAATCTATTAGATATTGAGGAGGGAAGGAATTCCCAATAAGATTGTCTCATGGAGAACATTTTCCTTGCACAATACGTCCACAACAAGAACCTACCAGCTGTTGAACATCATTGTTCATTAGAATTCCCACTTTTCAAGCTCTAAATATATTTCTTAGTGGAGAACATCCACTTTCGTTTGTCTATTAGAGCAAGGGTGTTGAGTGTGCTTGGCACTTATTGTTGGAGATGAACTCAAGAGCGTCAATGCATCAGTTTCTGTTTGTGCTTGAGTTATACACATCCGTCAATGGATACGTTAAATGATGGAGAGATAGTGAGATGGTTTGTCCATCTGCTATGAATACAAAAGACGGCCCTAGTAAGGAGGGGAACTTTTATTAGGGTTAAAGGGCATGAAAGGAGGATGAATGGGAACCTTAAAGAACTTGGATTGAGATGGTGAGAAGCAAGGTATTCTAAAACAGTAACGTAATGGCCGTTATTGGTAATGGTGGTAACCGTTATGTGTTATGGGGTCGTAACCATGGTATGTCGTAAAGCTTGTTACGGGACCGTAAAGGCTGTTATGTAAAGGTAATGGTGGCAACCGTTACACGTTACAAGGTTGTAAAGGGCGTAACGGCCGTTATAGAAAAAACGACCCGTAAAGGCTGTTATAGCCCCTGTAATGGCCTGTTACGTCTCCCGTAAAGGCCATAATGGCTCTGTAGCGGATCCATTATGGGGCCAATACAGGCTTTTTTTTTTTAATAATAAAAAAAGAGACTGTAATGACCATTATGGCCCTTGTAACGGCAGTTAAACCCTATATCTTAAAGGTAACGGTACTGGCTGTTGCAGCCACTGTTACCATTACAGAATACCTGGGCCGTAACTGTTACAGAAAAAATAGCCCATAATAGCTCCAAAATGGTCCATTATAGGGCCGGAATACTTAAAAAAAAAAAAAAAAAAAGGCATAACGGCCATTACAACCCATGTCATAATGGTAACAGCAGTGGCCGTTTTGGCCACCATTACTGTTATGACCTTGGTGGGAAGGGACGTGACACGTGAGGGCTTATTCACTTACCGAGGATAGGGTCTTGGAAATTATTGAGAAAACAAGACTCTAAAGCTGACCGTAAATAGCTAGGACAAGGCTCTGATTATGATGATGACAACAATGATAATGTGCACCTCATACAGTCATTACAGCCGCACATTTTAATGTAATCTTCATTGCCTTGATTCAAGATATCATGGTTATTTGACCTCCTTGGTAGTTTGCATGCCTCATCAAATCAAGCTTCTCAATGATGTAAGTACTCTAATCAATGTTAGGTGTGATATATATATATATATATATATATATATATATATATATATATATATATATATATATAACAAATTCGAAATTAGATGATTTTAAGCTAATTTTTATAGGGTATGTGGGATGAAACCCTTTTTAGTATTTGCAAAAAACTTGATTTGAATTTGTTGAAATCTATTATGTTTATTTTGAGGTTATACATCAGGATCACATTCATGTTGGCTGATATGAAATGTGGTGTGCAGGAAGGCAAAAACTCTTGGTATGTGCGCAAAGTCTTGGTCGTATCAGTGTTCAACATTGTAGGGCATCTATGGATTTGACAAAGGAATTTCCAACATTGAATAGAAATCTTTATCCAAATATAGAACCATACAGCTCAGGGTTTTTGAAGGTTTCAGATGTCCACACATTGTATTGGGAGCAGTCAGGGAATCCGAATGGGCATGTAAGTATGAATCTGTTCCCATGCAGTAACTAGAGGGTCCTTTCAATTAAACTAGTATGCTCATTTTGTTGATTTCTTTCATTTTTAACATGCTTACAAATTTCTAATTTGTCTTTGTTATGGGATGATTGAGTAGAGGGCATTCTTTTGCCTCAATCTGTAAACTTTTCATGTGGTGGAGTTGCCCATGTCTTTTGCGAGTCAATCCAAGTCTAAAAACCATGTTTGTTATCCTCCTTCATAAGCTATCCAGAAACTTATGTTATGAAATTTTCAATTTTTTGTTTTGTTTTATTTCTTGGCAGCCAGTCGTTTTTCTCCACGGAGGACCAGGAGGTGGAACATCACCTAGTAATAGAAGATTCTTTGACCCTGAATTCTACCGTATCATCCTATTTGATCAGGTTTGCTGGCAGTTTTAGTTATATGCTAGATTGTCGATCACCTCTTCATGAAGTTTGTTTGTGAAATACAGTCTTTTCCAGCGAGGTGCAGGTAGGAGCATTCCACACGCGTGCTTGGAGGAAAACACCACATGGGACCTGGTTGAAGACATCGAAAAGCTAAGAGAACATTTGGACATTCAAGAATGGCAGGTTAAAACTTCTGCATTTGTTTATGGGGATTCCTACTGGTTATAGTTCTGACTGTTTCTCTTTAGAAGAATAATGCAGGTGTTTGGTGGGTCATGGGGGAGCACACTCGCCCTTGCATACAGCCAAACACATCCCGACAAGGTGAGCAACAATTTCTTTCTTGCTATTCGAACATGAATTCAATGTGCCCAAATAGCATGGAGAGTTGGTGCACACATGATCTCATGCTATATGAAGACCACTGGTAGAAAGCAATAACCATTTCATCTTTGAATTGTCAAAAGTCCAGTTTGAATGTGTGTTAATATTCCCACTCATTATTTTGGATGTTGGGGGATATGTGGGCGCAGACTCTCCATGCACATTGAGCACACGCATTCATTTCCCTTATATTCGTCTCCTTGTTGTCACTGCTGCTTTTGAAAGCTCCCTTTAACAGAAGATCATCCTCCCTTTTGTAAGTCATTTTCCATATGATCTGTTACAACAAATCATTGACATTCTTTCCTTGAATGATTTCTTAAGGTTACTGGCATGGTTCTTAGAGGCATTTTTCTGTTAAGGAAGAAAGAACTTGATTGGTTTTATGAGGGTGGTGCAGCAGCTATTTTCCCAGATGGTATGTTCTCTACCTTTTTTCAGTTTATGGATGGTATGTTTTGCTACGGCTCCTCGCAAGAGTAAGATATTGAACACACTCTCCCCATACCATAGTTGCACGATCCTTCTAATCAAATGCTGCTCCCACTTCAAACTGCACTTTGGACACATGCCCGTCCTCCAGTTCAAGTTGTTTATACCTGCTCTCCCCATACCATAGTTGCACGATCCTTCTAATCAAATGCTGCTCCCACTTCAAACTGCACTTTGGACACATGCCCGTCCTCCAGTTCAAGTTGTTTATACCTGCTATCATTTTAAAACAGGTGTTTCCCAGCTCCTTCGCCCAAATAAGTTGCCACTTTGCTTCACTCTTCCTGCAATGCCAATGCGACATGTATGTGCTAGATCTAGTTTGCTCATAAGGTGGCCCATTGTGTGTGCAACATGGCGAAAATCAGGTGGACCTGATCATCAGGTGAGCTGCCCCATCTATTGTTGATCAATTCTTTGACCATCAATTTTTTCACACATGTTTCTGTGAAATAATCAGGAACACCCTAAAAACCATTCTTGGTGGTGGTTGCTGAAAAGAAATGAACAAATTCTTCATGTTTTTTTTTTTGGTCTATTTTGATTCCATAAGAGCCAATCACCCATCCTATATTGAATGACTAAGCACTCAGATCCTATCGTGAGTCTGGATACAATAGTCTTCAGTCCTTCAACCTGCTTGCCAAATCGGGCTGATTTGGATAGGCACATAATGGTAGTGCCCACCTGATGATTGGCCTGGAACTTGCACATACTTGCCAAATTGGCATGTCTGTGGACTGGGAGAGTAGGATTTTGGATCATACTCTCACCAGTAGGTGTCGCGTTTTTGTCATGGTCTGATGGTCCTGGATTAAACATTGGGCGATCAGTTTAATTTCAACCTGTCTAAGAAATATTTATTAGATATGGTGTTGTTTCACATCACGTGTCTTCAAATTACCATCAAGAAATGCAAAAGAAACAAGTATACTGGCTCGAAGTATTTCACTGTAGCAGTTAACTGCAGTGTTGGCAAAATGCCATATGGAAAAAGACTGTCTGATAAATGTTTGCATAATTTGGTTTTGATCCTTACAAAAACAGTCAAAGAAATGGAAACACCAAAAATTCAGAGAACAAAGGGTTCAGGTTTAATCTGGTTTTGGCAAAAAAGATTGACATGAAGGGAAAATGGCCATATTGCATATATACGTGTCTATATACTATATATAAATATTAAAGGATTTTTTTTAGAGATAACTGCAATTTATTAGAAAAACTCTCAAAGCGAGGACAGAATACAACACTCAAGAGACCAAACTAAGACTGAAGAGAAACGCTGGCCGGGGTCGACTTGGCATACACCACCCACTCCTTAACAAGGGAAAGGACCTTAGAAATCATGTCATTCACCCCCTCTTTCACATTTCGGAGATAAAGACCGTTCCTAGAGCCCCAAATAACCCACAAAACTGCCATGATAAGCAAACGCCAATATACTTTGCTAACTTTACCCCCTCCTCCCCCATGCCACGCCCAAAGCAGCTCGTGGGCAGATTTCGGCATAACCTAGGCCACTTGACACAATGCCAAAAAGAAGTCCCAAACCTTCTTAACAAACGGGCAATGGATGAAGAGGTGATCATTCGTCTCTTTATCCTTCATACACATGAGACAGATATTGGGGAGAATCATCGCTATTCTTTGAAGATTGTCAATGGTGAGAACCTTGTTTCTACCCAATAACCAAACGAAAGCTGCGACCTGAGGAGGAGCTCCATAGAACCAGTGGTGGAATGGATGGGAAGGGACCGAGGGGGAAGGCACCTGGGAGATGAAGGAGTGAAACGATCTGACTGAGAACTTCTCAGATTTGCAAATAGACCAAGTAGCCCTATCATCCTTCGTTCCATCCAATCTAACCGATTGAAGAAGGTCCAAAAGAGCTGATAATTCTTCAATATCCAAATCGGACATATTCCTGCGGCAAGGGGGGCTCCAAACAATTGAGTCTCCAATGAAGGAGTAGCAGAGAGCAACTATGACAAACTTGTCCGAAGCGAGAGCAACTATAACTGGGAATCTAGCCTAAAGCGGCTGAGATCCGCACCAAGTATCAACCCAAAATAAAATACGAGAACCAGAGCTAACCTTGAAGGAGATGCCCCTAATCACCAAATGTTGAGTGGCCATGACAGCTTTCCAAGCTCTTGATGCTCTATACAAAGAATACCTTTTGGCATAACATCCTCCCCCTTGAACCCCATACTTGGCCGCTATCAGATTCCTCCAAAGACTATTGTCTTCCACACTAAATTTCCAGATCCACTTTCCCAAGAGGGCGGAATTCATGGATGAAAGCGGTTTTATACTGGCCCCTCCTTTTGAAAGTTTACAAACCTCCTCCCATCTCAGCAAATTGAACTTCCTTCCCTCGCTCGATCCATTCTAGAGAAAATTTCTTCTGAGCTTGTCAATTTTATCAATAACTGTCTGCGGGCATTTGAAGAGAGACATGAAATAAATCGGCATGTTGGATAAAACCAATTTGATCAAAGTGAGGCAGCCCCCCAAGGACAAGAGTTTGCACTGCCACGAATCTAACCTCCGCTCGATCTTCTCAATGACCCTATCCCATAGGTGAAGAGCCCGACTTGCCAATGCAAAGGGGAAGACCAATGTACTTAGAAGGGAAGGAACCAAGAGGACATCCAAACACCGCTGCAAACTGATTCAGTTCCCTATGGTTAACATAAATACCCAACATTTCTGATTTGCTTGCATTAATCTTCAATCCAGAGACCACCTCAAAACAAACGAGAATATTCCGCAGGTTTTGCACCAAATCCGCTTTCACATCACAAAAAAGAAGAGTGTCATCGGCGTAAAGAAGATGGGAGACTTTGTTGGAAAGATCCGCAATCTGAAACCCTAAGTAGTGTTGTTGGAAAATGGGCAACTGGTGCGACAGACTAAGCTCCGTCGCCTTTGGTAGAGTCCCTTCTGCGACAGTGCAAATGTTGCACGACGTCTGGGGTTCTAGGTGACCTACAGGATGAAAGAGCTACGACAAAGGAAGGGTGACCGGGATCCGGCCGTTAACCCTCCAATGGCTAAATCAGTTCGGGAGCAAAACGGGCAGCGGGTCAGCTAGAGGTGAGTTGTGCGTACCTTTCCCTCATTCGTACGGGGGTATTTATGGGCGAGCGCCCCCAACAACTCCCTAGCCCGATGGGACAGGTGGGGCGGCATGGTCCATCCTGTTGTGGTAATCATCATAATGGCGTGGGGCGCCATGCTCCAACCCCTCACTACATTTATGAGGGTTGGTGTAGGCGCCATTTTGTTTGACTGTTTGCATTTATAGGAGGGTCGTACCCCTCTGTTTGAACCTCCTTGTAGCCTACGCTACCTGGCCGAGGTCGAGCTGTTTCTCAGAACCGAGGTGAGGGAGGATTGGCATAAAGGGTCCCGAGGTTGAGGTCTAGTACCAAGAAGGAGCCTCTGGCTGCGGGGTCATTGGTTCCCCTCGGGTCGGGTACCTAGGGGAGTCGATCGATCCACCTCCAGAGGGGGACGACCATTACTCTACGTTCTGATCTTCATATCAGCTTGGGATAACACCCCCAATAGTAATCCCCCCAAGTCTCGAGCTTGAGTCTTCGAGGGGTCGGGATTTGCATTACCTTAGTTGACCTGAGCCGAAGGCGGGGAGAGAACGTCGAAAATTCAAATGGGGGCACGATCTCGCTCTTCGAGGAACAAGATTGGGTCATTGATGGTGGGATTCAAGGAACCGTGTACTGTTGATGGTGTTATCCTGAGCCGATCTGAAGATTAGAACGCAGAGTAAGCCAAGATAGTTGTCCCCCTCTGGAGGCGGATTGATCAACTCCCCTAGCTTGGGTCAGGGGAACCAATGACCCCGCAGCCAGACGCTCCTTCTCAGTAGGTAGACCTCGACCTTGGGACCCTTTAGGCCGACCTCCTCCACCTCAGTTCTGATGGACAACTCGACCTCGGCTAGGTAGCGTAGGCCACAAGGAGGCCACAACAGAGAGGTACGACCCTCCCATAAATGTAGACAGTCAGACGGAATGGCGCCTGTACCAACCCTCATAAATGCAATGAGGGGTTAGGACATGGCACCCATCGCCATTATGATGATTACCTATAGCAGGATAAACAATGTCGCCCCACCTATCCTATTGGGCTAGGGAGTTGGTGGGGGCGCTCGCCCATAAATACCCATGTGTGAATGGTGGAAAGGTACACACAACTCACTTCTAGCCGACTTGCTGCCCGTTTTGCTCCTAAACTGATTTAGGCATCGGAGGGCTAATGGTCGGACCCCAGTCACCCTTCCTTTATCTTGGATCTTTCATCCTGCAGGTCACCCAGACGTCATGCGATGTCTGCATGCTTGTAGAATGAGACTCTACCAAAGGCGATGGAGCTTGGTCTGTCGCACCAGTTGCCCATTTTCCAGCAACAACACTAAGAATAAGCCATTTTCATCGCCTTTGAGAAGCATCAAGCTCAAAGCTTCCATAACCACCACCAGTGTTTTAAATAGCGAATAGCGTGTAGCGTAGCCTTCTGCCCTTTGAAGCGTGAGGCATAAGCTACATAGCGTGTAGCGTAAGCTACACACTACTTGGATTTTTAATCAAGGTCGCACTTGGTTGCACCAAATTAGATGATTAATGATAAAATTTAACAAACTTTCATGATATTTGATGCAACCAAATGCAACCTAAAGTAATAGAAAGGGGTAATGATTACGTATAAAAGTGAAGAAAGAGACTGATTTTAATGTTACAGTGAAAAGTGACTTGTAATGTGAGCTATGTAGCGTGTAGCGTATCCAAATTAATCATGTAGCATACGCTACACGCAACTTAAGCTATTTTCATGAGCTACGTAGCGTTTAGGCTAAGCTACGCTACGTAGCGTAAGCTACACGCTACATAGCGTAGCTATTTAAAACACTGACCACCACTAACAAGTAAGGCGAAAGGGGATTACCTTGTCTAAGACATCGGGACGCCCTAAAGAACCCCTTTGGGGATCCATTCACTAAGACAGAGAACGAGGCCAATTGGATGTAGGCTAAAATCCATCCTCTCCATTTGGAGCCACAACCGAGCTTCTTTAACATGTAATCTAAAATAACCAATCAACATGATCATAAGCCTTTTCGATATCCAGCTTGCATACCACCCTGCTCTTCTTCTCTCGATATCTGTAATTTATGCACTCGTGCGCTATGAGAGCCATGTCCACAAGCTGACGGCCCAGAACAAAAGCTCATTGACTCTCCCCAATCACTTTAGATAAGAGGTTCCTAAATCTGTTAGCGAGAAGCTTGGCTAAAATTTTGTAAGGACCTCTGAAATCTTTAAGCTCCACAGGCCCTTTCAGCTTGGGGATGAGAACTATAAACGTAGCCGGTAGCCCCCATCTCAACTGCTAGGTGACTCCACTCCAAGATTTCAACCATGAAATCTGTAACATCTCTTCCCACGACATACGAAATGTTGGAAAAAAGGGATTGGAAAGCCATCTGGACCTAGAGCCTTATCCCCACACATGGAAGCCACAACAGATTTCACCTCTTTTTCTGTGACCGGTCTTTCTAGACTCGATGCTTCCTCAGGCGAGAAACTTTTAGTCTGCAAATTATCCAATCTCGGCCTCTCCCAAGAGTCGCCAGATAAAAGATTTTTATAAAAGAAACAATTTCCTCGCAAACCTGATTTTTTTTTTTTCTGTGATGACGTCTTCGGAACTCTGAAGGCTTGCTAATTCTATTCACCCGAGCTCGAGAGCTCACGATGTTATGAAAAGAACTTGTGTTCTTGTCTCCTACCTTGAGCCAAATCGCCCACAATATCTGTCTCCATTTTATCTCTTCTTCCTTGACCCTCTCCTCAAACTTTGTAGTAAGATCCGACCTTAGTTTACACTCCCCCTCCTCCAGGCCAACTGTTTCTTCCTTCAAATCGTGGTCATGAATCTCTTGAGTAAGCCTATCAAAAACCTCTTCCCGCTGCCCATACACCTCTTTCTTACACACTCTTAACTTTTCCTTTAACATCTTGAGTTTTCTGATAAGCTCGAACCCTGCAAAACTATCTACCGAGAAGGAGGTCCACCAGTCAACAATAAGGTCCTTAAAGCCTTCGACCTCCATCCAAGATAATTCTAACCTGAAGGGCTTCGGACCCCAGTCTTCGTCATCCACTTGAAGAAGAATAGGTCTGTGGTAAGGAGACACCCTAGGCAGCCCCCTTTGAAAGACCAGGGGGAATTTAGTTAACCAATCAACAGACAGAAGGAATCTGTCGAGGCGCGATATGGTGGAATTCTCCTGCCCGTTGGACCACGTATATCTAGCTCCCCTCAACAGCAAATCAACTCGCTGATGTCTGTTCACCCTCGCAAAGAAGCTATCCATGCTCTTAGTAATCTTGCTTCCACTGGATTTTTCATTGGGATACCGCACAACGTTAAAATCACCTCCTACACACCAGCCTCCCTCTCCCCCCCCCCCCCCCCCCCCTGGACCTGACATTGTCCAAGTCTTCCCAAAAAGAGTTACGATCCTGGTGCTTGCAAGGGCCATATACAGAAGTGAAGATCCAGGAAAAACCAGAAGAAAAATCTGAGAGTAGGATCGAAACCGAGAACTTCCCCAAGAACGAATCCACTTTAATCCATATGTTGGCTCTCCACGCGATACAGATCCCCCTCCCCAAAGCACCAATCGCATTCAATGACACCCAATCTAAAGATTTCCTACCCCATAGAGGAGACAACGTACCTTTATCGAAAGATTGGAGCTTGGTTTCCTGAAACGTGACGATCTCGGCTTTAGAGTTCTTGCAAATCTTCTTAATGTGTGCCCGCTTGGTATTATTCCCCAATCCACAAACATTCCATGATAGAATCATCATTGAGCACCTGTTCTCCCCGTTATCGCCCTTTTCCCTCCTAAGGATTTGCTAGAACTCTCGTAGTTAATGGAACACTCGAGCCTCAGAAGCTCCCGACAACCCTTTGAAGCACTCTTCAAGTTAGACTGTTGCAACTCTGAGATATATAACGCAGCTCTTTCTTTAGCAAAGCAGAAAAACGCCTGCACATCCTCATCCGATGGCCCAAAAGACATGCCTAAACCACCTCCCACTCTCTCTAGCACATCCTTAGTCCATCTATGTTGCTCCGATGATATATTATGAAGGTGTTCTTTTCCGATCATGGCACTAGAGGAGTCTTGATCCATTGGATATGAATGCATCTTCTATGCACATAATGGTGTAACCTCCAGAGCTTCCTGGAACAATTCTTCCTCGTTTTCGACCTCAATCAGTGGCAGTTTTCCACTATAATCTGTCTGAAATAACGGCTTGCCATCTCCTGAATCTGCCTCAGACAAGGGCCTCTCTCATTCTGAGCCATCCTCAGGATCACTATCCCTGAACTCATCGTCCGACTGAGAAGAAATTATATTATATGTAGCCCGCATATTTCCACAGTGTGCATGAGTTTTCAGTTCTGGCAAGTGGGGCCAATGCTTTGCCGGTCAAGACCTTTAGGCTGTTATGTCCTACCATGGATGGACTATGCCTTAGAAATCTCCTCAACAGGATAACTTGACATTTGATTTTTGGCCTGCAGATGGTTGGTTATGAAGTGAAATACAATGACGGTCCACATTTATGATTCAACTAATTAAGTTCTTAACAATGGTTGTTGATATCTTCTAATTTGGCAGATTTTTGGGGCAGTCTCCTCCATGGTGGGACTCAACTAATTGACGTCTAGATGATTGAACCATGGACCCAGACCCACTTGTCATAACAAGCATACTATGCAAATATTTGGGCCACACCATGTCCTCTAAATAAGATATATATATATATATATATATATATATATATATATATATATATATATATATATATATATATATATATATATATAAAAAAAATTAAAAGAGGTAGAATTGTATGTGCACAAGTAATAATACACGTAATTCAAATAGTGAGTTGACACCATTCTTTCTCTTTCAAATCTTTTCTTTGCCAGCAATTCTTATATAATTTGATCCCTCTCCACTAAATTTTCCTGCTCTCCACTCAGTTCTATCAATAGATGATGATACCAATCCATCCTTAAATTACCATCAAAAGTCTTTATGACAAAAATGAGGTTTTCCTTGAGAGCAACAGGCTTAGTTCTGTTTACCAAAAAACGAGTTTTCTGTGATCTTCTGAAATATATGGGGTTTTAAACATTAAAGAAATTGTATGAACTCTTTCTTCATAAAACACTGAGTTTAAAACAGGGTTATACTAACCATTGCACTCCAACAACAAGGGATTCCTGAAGCCATTACTTGTCCAGTTTATATCTATTTATTGGCTCACTCCTTGTAAGTTTTTATGATTGGAGTTGTAAAGTGATTTATGCCATTTCACATGTATATATTTTTTCCATTTGATGTTCAGCTTGGGAGTCCTTTCGAGATTTTATTCCAGAAAATGAGAGGGGCAATTTCATTAGTGCATACAGTAAGAGGCTGAATAATAGCAAGGATCTTGAAATGCAGGTAAGAATTTTCCATTTGGCTCTGGAACTCAGTAAGTTCCTGTAGTTGGAGAGATGGTTTAGCTCTTCAAGTCCATGCCTTTCCAAAATCTTCTTATATGCCCTGATTACATATGAGCTTATTGCTATAGGTAGCAAACATTGTGCATTTATGATTGACCATGAACTCTAGGTTCAATAATCATAGGAAGCTTCACATTTTTCTCTGTTGCATAGCATGAACTTTGATAGCTTGATGGCTGATTTACAAGGGACATTGCTCATAGTTCTTAAGTTGTTAAAGAGTATAACTTAAGCTTCTTTTCTCACTACTAATAATTCAAAGATGGGAAACAAAAGGGAAATAGTGAGAAGCTGCAAGTACTACTGCATGTGCCAATGTTGCACATGGGTGTGAGATTCTAACAGTGTGTGTTCGAACAGGCTTGTGGGAGTGAGATACAGGCTTTTCTCCGACAGTGTATGTGTTAGAACAGTCACATGGGTAAGAGATACAGGTTGTTCCTCGGGCTGGTCTAAAAGTGTATGTGTCGTAACCCTGAACCCATGCCAGTCTGATCATCTGGTGGGGCACATGTACAAAAAACTGGATCCTTTAAAAAGAATTGATTGATGTCCATATTGAATGTTTGCTACACGTGATGTATGGATAAACCTGATTTATGGGCCATAGCACATGCCTGTGACTGCCTCAGTCCAACCTGATGAACCTCCACACATGCCAAGTTGGCACTTGGGGAACTCTTGCAAGTAGCTTACAGAGCTTCAACTGGGTTCTGGTTAACCTAAACCTGATTGACCCAACCTGAGTTCGGATCAGAATGGGTTGGCTTTGGGTTGTAAAATACCAACCCGATTTGAATTCTGGTTGGGTTCAGTTTGAGCAAAACGGGTTAGGTCAGGTCAGGTTGGGAATAATAATACATATTTGGGCCCAGGTTGGGTCAGATCAAGTTGGGTTAGGTCAGGCTGGGTTGAGTATAGAAGACTTTGTATTGGGTTCGGGTTCGGCACCTCGGGTTGGAATTTGGGTCAGGTTGGGTTGCGTGTTGGGTCCTCTTGAGGTCAGTTTGGGCTCAGGTCAATCCTCAACCCGACCCGACCTGCCCAAGTTGCACCTTTACTAGCTTAAGTAACTTCTCTCTAATCACTCTAAATGACTCGCCTCAAAGTTGGCAAAGTGAGTGCAAAGCCAGAACTCAAGTGAAAGCCTTCCCATTGAGGGGAAGCCCGAGTGCAGACTTCTCTTACTGCCATGGAGTGTATAACACTAGAATCAATATCTTGTCTCCTAGTGTTTACCCGTAAGAAAGGACTGGTATTTTTTATCTGTTATATATGCAAATTTCAAAGCGGTTCAAGGAGTTTCGGAACTTGGAAAGAGAAACATACAAGAATGACCAGCACCGAACAAACAAGCCAAGCGAGAAGTAGGGGAAGAGGGATTCCACCACTGCTTGTACGATAGAAACAACTGATGCCCTCAAAGCAGAGCGATAGAAACATACACGACTTCTATAATAAAAACCCCACATGGGGAATACCTCGCCATATTGCTACACCAAACGTGGAGACTATCTAACCTCCTTAGGCGTCACAAAGCTTTAGTTACACCTTTCTACAATTGCATTCCTTAGAACACTTCCATAGACCAAGGTTAAACTAGGAAATTTGTAAAACATGAAGTGTGATATAGTTCATCTTATCTCACATTTTCCTTGAGGAATAGATCACCTCCCATTGTCTAATAGTCATTACAGCTTGTTGCATCAAGTCAAAGGTACATGGTATGGTAGTGGACTCGTGATTGGATACAGCATTGTCTTCTTAGTTCTTACACTTCTGGTTGAATAATTGCACTTGTAAATACCAAATTGATCGAGGCAAAAATTAACTCAAACTTTAACTTTGTAGTTGTATTCTCTATGGATACATCTTGAGAAAGGTTTTACTGCTTTCCTTCCACTTGCATGAAGGTAATATCCTTTACATTTTCAAAATGACTTGAGAGAGCTTCATGTGCACTATGCAAGCAGTGGAGGATACTGACAAGTTCCTCCCCTACTTATCATCGAAGGCTTCTTCTTCTTCTTCTTCTTCTTCTTTTCTCTCTCTTTTTATCTCCTACCTCTATTCATTTATCACATCCTTCACAAGGTCTGTGAAGTATGTATATGACCTGGTGAAGTATGAACCTTGAAAGGGAATGGTGTCATGTAGTGCTTGAGTGACTTGATTTTATTTGTTTTCTTTGTAGCTTTCTACTGAACTTGACTACCTTATTTCATTCAGTATGCAGCTGCTAAAACATGGACTAAGTGGGAAATGTCAACAGCATATCTTCATCCAAATGAGGACAATATAAAAAAAGGGGATGATGATGCCTTTTCGTTAGTAAGCTATTTTTCATGCTTGAAGCATCTTCTTGTTTTTTTTTTTTTCACTCTTTCTCAGTTGTTGGTTAATTTCATGCTGAACATAACCAGCCTTGCAGCTATATTAGTTGAACTTGATATAAAACATTAACAATCATCTATGGAATGTGATCTGTCTATATGGTCATGTATTGCTTATATAGTTTGAGAAGTGTTTTTGACCCACATCATAAATCCTATATCAGATTCCTTTGGGTCTTTTCTAGCCAACTTACCGTAGATATGGTAGATTTGAATGTATATTAACCACTGGGAAATGTTTGCAAGTTACTGTCAGTCAAAATCTGTTGACTGTCCAATTGTTCAAGTTAGTAAGTAATGTTTTTAGGAACATTTAATCGCATTGTGATGCGGATATCAAGCCCTTTAGGATTTATCAGCGTAGGAGGCGAGTGACACCTATATCTTTGTGGCTCGATGATGACGGGCCTGGCTCGTTCGTGACGACTTGAGGAACATTGAAGACCTTACACATGTAGTCTGAGACATTTGAGAAGACCCTACCTTGGGAAGACATGTGTAAGTTGCTTGGAGGAGATGATCGGACTGTTGGATCGCGATGATGATGTGATCGAACCGTTGGTTCGTCGTGGCCCACTTTCATCACACCATCATCGAAGCCCATCGGACATCTTAGATTTGAGTTTATTTTATGCATTTTTACTTATTTGAGTTTTGGGTTAGCGTGCGTATGTTTTTTTATGCAAATGTCTTTTTTTTTGAAATTTTGTTAGTAGGGGTATTTTGGTAATTATGATAATTTCGAATTTTATAAGGGTGTTGCCCTAAACCTTTTTCATTAGTTGATTATTATTGAATGAAAAACAAACATTTGGTTGCCTCCTTCCTCTCTTTCTCTCTCATGAAACTTCATCTTCTTCTCCAATCTTCTTCTTATCTTTTCTTCTTGTGCCCCTCCAATCTTCTTCTGAGGTAAACTTATTCTTCTTCTTTCTCTATTTCCATTCTCTCATAATCTTCAAATCCTAGAATTGAGAATTGATTCAAAACCCTAAATTCCCAAGTTTTCAAATCCCTAATCCGAGAAGATCCTTGATTCCTCAGACTAGTGATTCACATTAGATATTTGAGTTATGGCCATGCAAGATCGGGAGGTTCCATCCCTCGCCGGATCCAACCTAAGTAATAATTGAACTCCACACTTCGTGGTTGTGATGAATGGCCCGCTTCATTGCATGTCTATTTATGAATCTCTTAGTCTATGATGATTAATGCTGAATTTTAGATTATTATTGTCTTTTATTTCCGCTGGATTATTTGTGTTCCTAAGCATGCATCATAATCAGGGCATCCTGCGTCAAGTTTGGTATCTGAGAATAGGCTTTGCATGGTTATGTTTAGATCGAGTTACCAAATTAGGGTTTGATTTTTTATGTCTGTTTTAGGAAAGTTCCAGATTTAGAAAGTTTCCGATTTTAGAAAGTTTCCTAATTTGGAAAATTTTCAGATTTAGAAAATTTTCAATTTTAGAAAGTTTCCTAATTTGGAAAATTTTCAGATTTGAATCGTCTTCTATTTTAATTCAATAATTGTCAGTCCACTGTAGTTAGATTCATATAATTCACATTGTGAGTCATCTAATCCATAGAGTCGATTTTAGGAAGAACCTAGGATAAGTCCTCCGTTGCGTGCCCATTCGTTTTAGTCATGGTTTTGGATTACGCATCACTACCATGAATCAAGATCAGATTCTGGAGGCTTTGGCCGCCATATCTCGATGTCTGAACAGCATTGAAAATCATTCTAGAAAATCCTTCCAGAATCTCAACGACAAATTAGAGGCATTCAAGCAGACTAGCCCCAACTATGGAAAAGATGATCAACATTATGCCTTGGTGAACGGCAAGTTGGATGAGTCCAAACATGATGTTTATGAAGTGGAAGAGTGTGCCTAACGTCAGTAGTGAAGAAATGGAAGAAATCGAGGCATCACTCATCATCTTTGATGATGCAGAAGTGTGTGCTAGTGATGAAAAGCATGGTTCTGAATGTCGGTATCGGTCGGCGTATCGGCCCTACGGAAAAATGATACGATACGGTGTCGCGTATCGGAATCGGGCCCTGTATCAGCCTGTATCGGACCGTATCGGTCAGAATTTTTTTTTAAAGCAAAAAAAAAATGAGAAAATATCAAAAAAATAGGCTAAAATGAGATATTCACGAATCTATCATTTTTTTGTATTTTGACCATGTATTTAATGGTGTATCGGACCATTCTTTGGTAAGAATGCTATCCTGACAAGTTGAGCTTCTGTAAGTTCTGGTGTTGATTTTTTCTTTATATAAATTGTTGATATATGTTATAAATTGATATAATATATTGTTAATAGTCTGTCTAATATGTCCAAGAAGTATCACTACCCAGTACTCACTAGTCTATAACAATATAAGTATAGAAAACTTAAAATACTTAGTACTTACTAATTTCCTTAAATGTGAATAATTTAAACATTTACAATAACATTACTCTTAAATTTTAATAAAAACTCATGAAGGCAATCACCTCACCAGTCACCACCAAAATGAAAATTTCGCTGCTGTGGTTGGTCTACCGCCACGTCCTCGTCATCCTCCGACTGTGCCTGTGGCTGTGTAACATGTGTTACATCATATCCATAATAACCAGAGTCGGATGGAAAATTATGTCAACAAAACCTGAGGAAGACTGATCCTGACTAGGATATTCACTAGCACCAGATGAATAGGCATATTGTTGTTGCTGCTCATACTCTTGAGATTGTGATACTAATGATGAATAGCTTGGATTTGGATCAGGTGAACTACTCCAGCATGAAAGTGACGGAACAGGCTCTGTGTATCCGTGAGGACTGTAACCATATCCATAATGTCCATAAGCCTCCTGATGTCCCGGTGCTTCATGAGTGCCACTAGTGCAAGCCTCCTCATGATGCCCCCCTGGCTGGTTGTATCGTGACTCGGTAGACTTATAATTCTGACCTCGTGTACTACCACATTGATGCTCATCTGCCGCACGATCTGTAGACGGTTGTATGGTGTGTTGAGCAACACAAGCAGAAGCAGCAGGTGCACCACAACGACGACGACCACCACCACCATCACTGTCACTGCTGCTATGGCTATCAGTATGAGTCGCACTGCTACTATGACTACGTTCACCTTCATCAACTTCTTCAATAATCGGGTCTGTAGGATGACTTTGAGCAGTTTCTACAACGATTGCTGGGTATTCAAGTTCCTCACTTTCAGCTGCTTCTTTACCTTTCTCTCGTTGTTCAAGCCATGGAAGAAGAGGGTCGTCTTCAGCAAAAATATAATCCAAATTTATTGGAAAATATTGCGCTTGATTTTCGGCTTGCCCTCTTGCTTTCTTCATGTTTTTCAAACGCAGCCTCACATTATAGTGGATAAACACATTTCTTTGCACCTTTATTTCCTTTAATCGATTTCACTGCTTAGTGTGGATGCGGGCGAAAGTACTCCAATTTCTTTCACAACTAGCAGAAGATGTACATTGACTCAAGATTTTGATTGTAATATTGCGTAGTGTAGGTGCACTTTTCCCATAATTGACCCACCATTGAGCTGCATACATAACAAAATAAATATATCACATATCAATTATATTTATATGTTTATTAAATTTGTAAAACTTTATATTTTATAATTTAAATACTTAATAACACTTACCTGGATTAGTTCTTTGTATTGCAGCTCGTGCAAGTGGATCTCCAAAGCTACCCATCGCCAGTTCATATACCTCTACCTATGAAATAGTAGCTAATAATAAGTACCATAAGTTTCAGACTCTACACTATACAATCTACATATGTAAATAATTGTTAACTTACTTCGTTAATAGTATCAACCTGTCTATTAACGTCTGGCTCCAATCTTTTTATCACATTTTTCAGACCGATAGTAACCTCATCAACCTGGATATATGTAGTCGCATATCGAAGTTGTGGATTTAAAAAGAAGCCTGCAAGTTGATTAAAAGAGGGAACAATAGAACATATCAAATTTTCAACACTATAAAGAATCGAAGGAAAATAAATAACTAAATTTGATTAATATACATAACTTATGTTTACCTGCCGCGCAGAGATCATGATAAAGTTGTCTATTCCAGCGCCTATCTATGAGCTTCCAATATTCCTTGTAGTGTTTACAATCACATTGAATTGACAACTTCGCTCTATCCATTGCTTCATAAAGAAAGCCAATCGTAGGCCTATCATCACTTTCCAGCAGTCGAAGAACCTTAATCAAAGGTTTCATTGCTTTCATAATTTCTTGCACTTTTTTCCAATACATGTTGTCTCTTATAATCACACACATCTCCACAGGCATGCCACTTGTCTTTTGTCCATACTTCGAGTTGAGCCATTGTCGAGACGCAATCATCTCGCTAAGTGCCCCTCTATGATTGTACAGACTTTCCATGGCTATGAAATTTGTGGCGATTCTATTTGCCCCAGGCCTTAACAACTCTCACCCACTTGTGAATTTTTTCATAAGAGCAATTATCCAGTTGTGATTATAAATATATGTCGTAATCAATCTTGCCTTTTCAACTAGTATCGACACATTGGACTTCTTTCCAATATCTTCAAGGATGAGATCAATGCAGTGTGCTGCACAAGGTGACCAAAATAGATGAGGCCTCTTTTGCATAAAATATTTTCCTGCTAGTTTATATGTTGCCTCATTATCAGTGACAATCTGCACTACATTACTTTCCCCAATTTCTTCTACAATTCTATCCATCAGACCAAATATATAATTGGCATTTTTCACTTCATTAGATGAATCGATAGCTCTAACAAAGACCGAACCCGAGTGTGAGTATACCATGAAGTTTATCATACTCAATCTGGTTGGGCCAGTCCAACCATCACACATGATTGTGCATACTCTACTTGTCCATATGCTTCTAAATGATTGTACATAAGCCAATATTTTTCGGTACACTTGATTTGAATACTTTGAATCTATGTCATAAGAATTGGGCGGTTTAATCCCAGGTCCCACATCAGCTGCTGCATCCACAAACACTTGAAAGTATGGGCAATTAGCAACATATGGAGGAGTACTATTGTGTAAAAACAACTTTACAGCTTCTTTTCCAAGATTGTCCACTATTTGCTTTGACCATATCTGTTTCAATTTTTTCTGCGTGCTACTGGCCTTTCTAAACACTGTTTCATCACAAGGAGGTGCTTGTGGCTCCCTCTCATCATCAAGGTTGTGGATATGGGGGGAAGGGCCAGGAGTAGCCTGAGAAGGGTGTGGCTCTTGTTGTCGAGGGCTAAAGGCACGACGTAACCCGCCCTTAATACCTCCAAACAATCTTCTACTATCATACCCACTACCACTACCACTACCACTCCCCCCACCTACATCACGAGCCGAACCTGTCCTCCCAAACATTCGACACTGTTCATCTTCCTCACGGTGAGCTCGTAAACTTTCCCTCCTCGCAATTGTCATCTCCCTGTCTGAATCCTCCTCTGACTCGATGTCCTCATCAGGTAGCGACGTAGGATCTCCAAACACTTCTGCTCTACATTGGTCGAGCGTAGCCTTTTTCTCTTTCTCCCTCGTCGCCTTTTTACCTTTAATTTCTTCTAAGTTCTTCTTCATCTCCTCCCTTACTGCCTGAGGGACACTTGGACACCCTAAAACTTTACCCTTCTAGTGGGTCAAGTGTTGTTTTAATCGGGTTACGCCCCCACTCACACTCCTACTACAATACTTGCACATTATTTGTTGTCTACTCCCACCTATCCTTACTCCATACTTCCACCTTACATCTTCATTTTCATTTCCAGCCATCTCAACAAAAATTATACAACAATGCTTAATCTACAATTTGCACAAGCCATAAAGCCACAAACAATTTAAAAAAAATGTATTATATATTTGCAAGTTTGCATCATTAAAAAAATGTACTGTCAATTTATCTATTTTTTTAACTAGGAGGGCCAAAAAAATAAAAACTAGGCTTCTTATTTATTTATTTTTTTTGCAAAAAAATTAGCGACCTTAAATAAGTTTGAATTGACTAAGTGTATAGGTGAGCAGTTGCACATGAATAATGATAAATAATGAATATACAATGGTCCAATGTCCATCTGCTTTTCTACAGCCCATTTTAGAATGAGGTTCCAAAAATTATGTAGATCTAAGTCTCAAGTGGACCATACCACTAGAAACAGTGTGATTGAGTGCCCTACCATTAAAAATTCCAAAGAGCTCAACGTAAGGTTTTAGTAATGTTTATTTGCAATCCAAGATATTAATAATGTCAATAAGGTCTTGATGAAGGAAAAATATAAATTCCAGATTGATCCAAAACTTTTGTGGCCAACAAAACGTTTTTAATGGTTATTCATCACTGTTCTAGTGTTATGGTCCACATGAGATTTGGATCTTCTTAGGGTTTTGGATCACATCCTAAAATGATATGAAAAAATAGATAGATGGAATAGATACATAAAAAATGCATCAAAATGGGCCCCACATGGCTAGGGTAACACCCACTAAGCTGATCCCAGGGTAACATGGGCGTGACTTGGGTGAGACCCCGGAACCAACAATGTAGGTGGGACCCTACGCCTAGGGATCACCTGGATGCATTTGTTGTATATCCATGCTGTCCATCCGTTTTTTCCTATTATTTTAGGATGCTATCTCAAAAATTGAGTGCATACAAATATTAGGTGGACCACACCACAGGAAGCAGTGCTCATTGAACACCTACCATTAAAAACTTCCTGGAGTCTACCGTAATGTTTATTGACCATCCTATCTGTTGATAAGGTCATGTAGACAGGGAAGAAAGGAAAATACAAATATAAGCTTGATAGAAAGCTTTTGTGGCCCACAAAAGGTTTTTAATGGTCATTAACCATTGTTTCTTATGGTGTGGTCCACCCAAAATTTTCGTCTGCTTCATGTTTGGTACCTTGGGATAAAATAAGCCTTAAAAGAAGATGAATGGCATGGATATACAATTCATACATAGAGGTGGGCTCCTACGGTCAAGGTCCCACCTACATTGCTAGTCCGGGGTCTCACCCAAGTCGCGCTCAGGTAACACCTAATTCGAGCCCGGCCTCACAGAAGCCGATTGCGTACTGAGGCTAGATTGCATACTGAGTATGTAAACTCTGTGGGGTCCACCGTGATTTATGTATTTCATCCACTCCGTTCATCCATTGTAACAGATAATTTTATGGCTTGGGGAAAAAAAGGGGGGCATAAACATCACCGAGGACCTTAGAAATGTTTCAACGCTGGAAATCATTATACCCGCTGTTTCTTGTGGTATGGTCCACCTGAGTTTTGGATATGCTTCAATTTTGGTTTCAACCCCTTAAATGATTTGTAAAATCAGATGAACGCTGTAGATAAACTACATACATTTACAGTGGGCCCAACTGAGTTTACTCAGTACGATAAGAGCGTGCTGGGTAACTCAGGACGCAATCCCCTTCGTCGCGGGTGGATCCCGGATCCACTGAGGTCGGTGCCCCAATTGTGGGGCCACTGTGATATATGTACATTACATCTACACCGTCCATGCATTTTGGAAGCTCATTTTAGGGCATTATCCCAAAAAATGAAGCAGATCCAATCTTAGGTGGACCATACCACATGAAATAGCAGTGATTGAATTCACACCATTAAAAACTTCATGGGGCCACTGGAATGTTTATTTTTCATCCAACCTGTTGAATCTTCTAAAATTAATTTTCAAAGTGAATGGACGGTGTGGATGTAATACACACACATCACACAGCGGACGGCTAGTAAGGGATCCACCCACCTTGGTGGATCCGAGGATCCAGCGAAGCAGCACCCCTTAGCGGATTGCATACTGAATAACTCCGCACACTAACGTGCAGTGTAAACTCTGTGGGGCCCACAGTGATTTAAGTTTTTTTTTTCCACTCCGTCCATCCATCTTAACAGAAAATTTTAAGTATGGTGCCAAAATATGAAGCATATCAAAATCTAAAGTGGACCACACCATAAGAAAAGCTTGAACTAAATGTCTACCATTGAAAAATTCTCGGAGGACACAGAAGTTTTGGATCAAGCTGATATTTGTGTTTTCCCTTCATCCATATCCATGTGATCTTATGAACAGGTTGGATGACAAATAAACATCACTGTAGGGCCTGGGAAGGTTTCAATGGTGGAAATCATTATTCCCACTGTTTCCCGTGGCATGGTCCACTTGAGATTTGAATATGCTTAAATTTTGGGGTCAACCACTAAAATGAGCTGGAAAAACATATGGACGGAATAGATAAAGCACATACATTCTAGGTGGGCCCAACTGAGTTTACTCCGCACGATAAGAGCGTGCGGAGTAACTCCGCACGCAATCTGTTCCTAAAAAGGGGGGATCTGCCGAACTGAGTGGATTCCGTGAGAAGCCGGCTGAAAAAGAGGAGAGGGTTTGGGACGTCAGTGCTTCCGGAACCCTAAATCCCCCAAATCTCTCCCCAATCCCTCAAATCTCTCCCCCATACGTCCAACCCCCCTGAAATCCCTAAAATCTCTTCCCCCATACCTAAATTTTTGGGATTTTTGAAGATTTGGAGCTGACATCTCCGTCGATTTGAAGAAATAGAAAATGGAATGTCGTACTTACGGGCATGCACTGCTAGTGATCGATTGAGTGGCCCACCGACGTCTCCGAATCGTCTTCCGATCTTTTCCAGGTATCGAAATCCCCTTGGCCCTCACGATTAAAAGCTTCTCTCTTTTTCTTTTTTCTTTTCGATTTTTATGTGATTAACGCCAACGACGTCGCCCCTTTTATCGCCGTCAATTGGTTGCTAGTTACAATAGACTCGTGAATCTACAATACACATGTGATCGAATATTTTCTTTTTTTCTTTTTCTGGGATTCCAGATGGCCTTTTCCATGGATTCCACATTTTTATCCCTATATCGGTCAGACCGATACAAGTACAAAATATCGGACCCGATATGGCCCGATACGGTACAACCGTTACCGATACGCCCGATACAGGGCTGTATCGCATATCGTATCGAGCCGATTCAGATACGATACACCCGTATCGGCCGATACGATACGGATATTCATATCCATGATGAACAGGTAAAAGAGTTTGAGACCGCATCACTTCCAGGTGTCATGTGTGATTTGATTGATGCAGTCTCCCAATCTACGTCTCTTACCATGATGAACACAAATGAAATTGAAGAAGAGACTAGTGAGGATGATGGTAGACACCCACATGACGTGATATCCCACCAGATGATTTATGGGATAATTTTTCACCCAAATGGGACATTCAACACACAATCGATCTTGTCCCTGAATCAATCCTGTCAAGCTTTCCTCCATACCAGGTGAACCCCGCAAAAAATACAGAAATGCAGCGTCAATTTGATAAACGTCTCGGGAAAGAATTTAATAAGGAAAGTTTAAGTTGGAGTTTTGTTTTGTGTGCCAAGCTTTCCCTTTTCACTTTAAAAAATAATGGCATATGGCGCACATGTGGGCATATACTAGCCATCCACAAAGCCTCAGTCAAGTGTCATGCCACCTTGCAACGTATTCACTTCATGGTGGATATGATGGCCAGAATCCCTATTCCGCATCTTGATGACATTTTGGATATAATGGCTGATGCCAAGATCTGCTCAAGACTTGGTATTAATAGTGTATGTTCTCAAGTGTTGAGGTACCTGAACCAAGGTATCCCAAAACGGTTACGTATCGGCCGTATCAGCTAATACGTAACGGAAACGGTCATGACCGTTACACGTTACGAGGTCAAAACGGCCGTAACGGCCGTTACAAAAAAAACAGGCCGTAACGGTCCGTAACGGCCCCATAACGGTCTGATAACAGTTTTTTTTCAAAAAATTAAAAGGGGTCGTATCAGCCGATACGGGGTCTAGTTACGGCCCGTATCATATCGGTAACGGTGGTGGCCGTTACGGCCACCGTTACCATTATGGGACACCTTGACCTGAACATCATCCTTGTTTATAATACTTATAATGAGAAATTATGTGTCACCCATGAGAAGTGTCCTTTTGTTTCAGTTTTCCAAGTTCTAGATCATAGGATTGTTTATTTCCATAGGTTTGCTTATTTCCAGTCCATTGCTTTTTCAAAGCATCCTTTAATTTCACCCATGTCTGTCACCCAAAGGTCTTCAGAGTCAGCCAATGCATTTGCATGACACATTCATGAATTGCATACATATTAGACAGCGGATTAATAGAAGCAATGATAATTATATGCTTTCGGCTGACTCACATCGTAGATTGCAAGAGTTTCAGGAAGGAGATTATGTAATGGTGAGGATAAGGCCAGAGCGGTTATCACAGGGTACCGCTAAGAGATTACAAGCGCGTAGTGCTGGACCATTCAAAGTATTGCAAAGAATTGGTTCCAACGCATATAGGATAGACCTTCCACCTGAAATGGGCATTAATCCAACGTTTAATGTGGAAGATCTAGTTCTTTCTCCTAATCCTACCATTGATCTTTCTTCTCTTTCATGGCTACACTCTGAGTTTGCTTCACAACACACTCCACCCCTTCCCCACCTATTATTCGAAAGAAAGAAATTGAAGGGATCGTGGATGAAGAGATGATTTCCACGAGAGATGGAGGTTTCCAAAGATATCTTGTAAAATGAAAGAACAAGCCACTGCCCGATTCTACATGGTTGACAGAAGCGAAATTGCAAAGACTTAGTCCAGATTTGTTGGAGATGCACCAGAGCTTTATCTCGCCGAAGTCAAGCTCTTCTCGGACAAGGAGAATAATGCAGACATCAAGCCCTTTAGGGTTTATCAGCGTAGGAGGCGAGTGACACTTATATCTTTATGACTCGATGATGATGGGCCTGGATCGTTCGTGACGACTTGAGGAGTATTGAAGACCTTACACATGTAATTTGAGACATTTGAGAAGACCCCACCTTGAGAAGACATGTGTAAGTTGCTTGGAGGAGATGATTGGACCGTTGGTTCGTCGTGGCCCACTTTCATCACACCATCATCGAAGCCCATCAGACATCTTAGATTTGAGTTTATTTTATGTTTTTTTACATATTTGAGTTTTGGGTTAGCGTGCGCACGTTTTTTTCATGCAAATGTCTTTTTTTGAAATTTTATTAGTAGGGTCATTTTGGTAATTATGCTAATTCCGAATTTTATAAGGGTGTTGCCCTAAACCTTTTTTCATTAGTTGATTATATTGAATGAAAAACAAACCTTTGGTTGCCTCCTTCCTCTCTTTCTCTCTCATGAAACTTCATCTTCTTCTCCAATCTTCTTCTTATCTTTTCTTCTTGTGCCCCTCCAATCTTCTTCTGAGGTAAACTTATTCTTCTTCTTTCTCTATTTCCATTCTCTCATAATCTTCAAATCCTAGAATTGAGAATTGATTCAAAACCCTAATTCCCAAGTTTTCAAATCCCTAATCCGAGAAGATCCTTGATTCCTCAGACTAGTGATTCACATTAGATATTTGAGTTATGGCCATGCAAGATCGGGAGGTTCCATCCCTCGCTGGATCCAACCTAAGCAATAATTGAACTTTACACTTCGTGGTTGTGATAAATGGCCCGCTTCATTGCATGTCTCTTTATGAATCTCTTAGTTTATGATGATTAATGTTGAATCGTAGATTATTATTCTCTTTTATTTCCGCTGGATTATTTGTGTTCTTGAGCATGCATCATAATTAGGGCATCCTACGTCACATTGCGTACTGAATGTTAAGTTTACATTTCTCTTTATTTATGCCCTCATAACCTATGAAAATTCTTTTTGTTTTTTTCACAATCATTGGCCTAGTGCTAATACTTTGTTTAAACAAAAAAAAAAAAAAAATCTTCTGACCATGGTTACAATTTAGTAGAAACATAAGGGTAGGCTCCCTCCATACTATTACCACTGATGCTTTCTTGTGTAGATAAATAGTCATCATCTTAAGCCTTATCCCAGTCAATTAGGGTCTGCTACACGAATCTTGTAGTGCCACACCTTCAATTGGACCACAGATCGTCAAATTTTTTCTTACCATCTCCATCTATGTCCTTTTGGGCCTTCTCCTTGCTGGCGTGGTTCTTGGTCTCCGTTGCACATGACTGAACCATCTAACTCTGCTTTCCCTCATCTTATTACCTATCGGTGCTATTCCTAATTTCCCTCGAATGCATTTATTTCTAATTCTATCCTTCTTAGTCTTGCCACCCATCCATTTCAACATCCTCATTTCAGCTGCATTCATCCTATGAACTTTTTGTTCATCAACTGCCCAACATTCTATCCCATAAAGCATGGCTGGTCTTGTAGCTAACCCATAAAATTTCCCTTTCAGTTTGGAGTGGTACTGGTACACAACAATCAGATAGGACTCCAAAGGTACATTCCATTTCTTTTACCCAGCTTGAATTCTGTGGGCAACATCCTTCTCAATCTCTTCACTCTCATGAATCAGTGGCTCAAGGTATCGAAAGTGGTCATTTTGGGAAACTTCTTGTTCAGCAATCTTAACTAATTCCTCATTTTCACTCTTATTGTCACTAAAATTGCACTCCATATACTCTTAGTTGGAGTAAAGTTTAAATCCTTTTTCTAAAGCACCCCTCCATAAATCTAGCTTTGTGTTTAACCCCTCCTCCATCTTGTCAATCAAACTATGTCATTTGTAAACAACATACACTATGGGGTCTCTTCCTACAAATGCGGAGGAAAAAAAACAACAAGATGCATTCAAAAGAGGAACTTTACTAGATTAAATTTCGAGTATGTAGACCAACTTAGGGAGTCTTTCCATCAATGTTATTCTAGCATTCATTGTTCACAATATTCTTTTCGTATAAGCACATGGTGACGGAAGCTATTTGCTGAGATGAAGATTTCTTTGCATTGAAACCTTCCTTTTTGAGTGTTGAAATGGTTGCTGTTAACTGAAGTGTTAAATTCCCCATACAACTACACCCCCCCCCCCCCCCCCCCCCCCCCCCCCCCCCAGTCATTTATTCCCAGTTATGCAAACAGAGAATATCAGACCTGCGGTGTGATTTTCATGTTGTACATTGGTTTGCTATATGCAGGCATTTGCACGCATCGAAAACCATTACTTTTTGAATAAGGGATTTCTGCCCTCAGATTCGTTCTTGTTGGACAATATTGAAAAGATACGGCATATTCAAGCAGTAATTGTGCAGGTAAATCATTTACTTCCTTGAGCCATTCATTGGGATATGGTAGCATGTGATATGAGAAATGCTTAAGGAATTTGTGCTAGGTGAGATAGAAGCAGTGAATCTCAGTACACATGTTAGATTACTCATCAGGTGGGCAGCATATGGACTGTGAATATAGGCCATTTGTGTATGCTTTCTAACTGTTCATTTTCCTCAGACAAGTTTGGCCCGGAATTTTCAAAGTTGGCTCCACCTAATGATTGGCCGAGATCTCACAAATCTGTGCCACAATTCACCTCTTCAATCTCTCCTTGCGCTCATCTTCATAGCATTCTTCCATTTGACGCATACCATGTGAAATTTCCCTCGGTAATTCACATAACTAGAGGCTTGTCATCAGTAGTCTGTAGCAACTGCAAGTTTGAGCTTGCACTAACTTCCTCATTTAGGCATTTTGTTGCTTGACGACTTATTTAGGAATTTGTGATTAGAAAGCAGATATAATAAACTTCATATATAGTATCTTTCAAATAGCAGCAGCAGCAGCAACTATTATAATAATAATAGTAATACTATTATCATGCTTTCTAAGACTGGGACAAGTCCGATACAACTGTCCAAGTCAACTTGGATTTGGTTTGGACCCGATATGGGTCAATTACACGAGTCTTAAAACCCAAGGCTGACTCAGGCTGACTTGGAAGAGTCCCAAACTTGGGAGATGCGGCCAAGCCAACCCGAGCAACTCGTTTACTGAAATGGCAGAGTCAGGCAAACCGACCCGAGTGACTTGTTTGCCCGAGGATTTGTACAATGTACTCATGTTTTTATTTATGGCCAGTGGGCTTTCCGTGATTGGCAATCCTATATGTTGTCATTGCATGTCCCCCTGTAGATAGGCTAGGCCTCAATATTTTCTCAATAAGACAAACTAACCTTTCAATTTGTGGCCTACAAATAGACGGTTGAGAAGAGAAATAACAACAATAAACATTCAACTGAAGAATGTCCTAATATAGGTCTTTGGATTGTTCCAATTTGGTAATCTTTTGGGGCATGCTTCATCCAAGATGCAAATCAACAGAACATGGTCTAGATTACCAAACAATGGGCCCCATAAAAATGGAAATAGGGGCCAGGTCGCCTGCAACTTGGCTGGTACAACTCAGGACCAAATAGGCTGTCCAAGTTGCCAATTCTTAAAACCATGACTATCATAGTACTACAAAGAATTTGAATTTAGCCTCTCCAATATATATATATATATATATATATATATATATATATATATATATATATATATATATATATATATATATATATATATATATATATATATATATATATAAGAATAACAAATAAAATAAAATAAAAGAAATTTCATGTGCATTGCTCTTTTCAAGTTTCCTTTTTCTTTTTGCTTATGGAGTGTTGATAAACGTTTCAAATTCATAGACATTTTTTTTTCTGAGGCCGGATCCAATACAAATGTTTCTGCAATAAGCTAAACATACAAATCGAAGTGTGGGGCCAATCGTGCTGTCTTAATGACATCCAATCTGTCCATCACGTACGCTTCCTAATGTTCTCATTGGATCCCAAAAATATGGACTACCCAAAACTCAGGTGGGCCACACCATGTAAAATCATAGTAAGACCTCTAAAATCACATGGTGTGGCCCACCTGAGTTCTGGAATGGCCTTATTATTTGGATCTCCATTCGTCTCTTTTGGATGCATCTTCTGAATGGATTATATGGCATATACAAAACACAGTGGATCCTACATACAATCTGGAAGGTTTTTAATGGTGGGTGTTCCCATCTCAACTGTCCCATGTGGTATGGTCCGCCTGAGTTTTTATCAATATATTTTTAGAACATGCCCAGCATACAATATGGAAGGTTTTCAATGGTGGGTGCCCTCATGTCAACTGTTCCATGTGGCGTGGCCCACCCAAGATTTTGATCAGATTGATTTTTGGGTAACAAGGACAACATTAGCAACCGAACATGATGGACAGTTTGGATGTCATTAAAACATCATGGAAGCCCTCACACGTCGATTAGTATGTTGAGGTTATCCCATAAACGTTTGTGGGCACACACATCGATTTGTACATTAAAAGTTTGTGTTGGATCCAGCCTCCTGCTTTCTCAGACCTCGTTGTTTCCATATCCATACTCGCCAATGTTTTAAAAATCAAACTAGAGGCCGAGCTATTGAAGTGGACAGCTCATTCCAATCAGGTTCACTTGCCAGTTTGGACCAGACCAAATGGTGCCACCATCATGATCTGATATCAACTTGAACCTGTAACGTCTAGGCCAAACTGGTTCGATGGAATGCATTAGTAGTAGGAACTAGGAAGCATGTTTTTGTAAGATGCCATTGTGTATCTTGATATCAAATGCAGTGGGAGAAAAATCAATTACCAAGTTTGATTGCAGCTCATTTTGTATCTTGAACAACTACACAGGGAAGATATGATGTGTGCTGCCCAATGATGTCGGCATGGGATCTTCATAGAGCATGGCCAGAGGCAGAATTAAAGGTCAGATTGCTATTTGATCTCTTCCTATAGGTTTTTCATTTGAAAGCCCCTTGCTTTTGGAAAGTGCATCATGCATGCCAACTGTCGGTGTAAGTTGCAGCATGCCATACATGCCAGCTGCTGGCATGTATAGTGACTGTTGCTTGGCTATTTTCCCTTTTTGGCACTGTGTTAAATAACACTTCTGCATGGAATATCTACTCCGCTAGAGCCTCGTGGCACATGCATGCCATACAGTTTTGCCACATCAAAACGTCGTTACATGCATGTTTGCCAAGACGATACTGTTTTGGTAGGAAGTGCCTTGCTTTTAGAAAGTGACAATGCACCTCGACGTTGTTACATTTTGCTATATTGGCTTTCCACATTTCTGAGTCCCCTTGCAGAATCCCGTAAATCACCATTACCATTTGGGTTCCACATGTTAATATATTATTGACCAGCCGGCCATTTTGATCAGATCAGAGGGTTGGAATTTGTTTCATTTTTTATCTTTTAAGATATTATAGGAACCATGGTGCCTGTTTGGGTGTGCCCACCAAGAATGAGAGTGAGGTGGACTGTGGCCCAAGACACATCTTGCCAAGGCAGAGCCGTTTGGCGCATCCACAAAATGCAGATGAAGGGATGCACTAAATGATACCATCTGCAAAACTGACCCCAAAATGGTAATGCAATGATAAGAGGTAGACCCATTATCTCACTTGAGGCAGTGGATGCATTTGTCGGCCTGCATTTGCAGGATGTTCTGGACAGACCTTTAATCAACTGCTCTATTATTCACTGTAGAGTTACCACATTTGCTCCATATTCAAATATGCATTTAAATTCTATACTTTTTAATAGCATAGCCAAAATACTGAATAGGACGGTTACTGATACATCCTTACCATGTCTGAAACAGATCGTCCAGGATGCGGGCCATTCTGCAAACGAACCCGGGATTGCTGCTGAGCTAGTGGCAGCCAATGAGAAGCACAAGAACATTTTGAAAGCAAATGGGGTAATTACATAAGTAGCCGTGGGCTTCAAGTTCTTGCAACTTCAAACTTCTGAAAGACATCTCCAACTGCTGGATTGTCTGAACGTAAAAGAATCAAAAGCAAGATAGGAGCCCATCTTGTCCAGTTCAATGTATCTGATATTCAGATTTCAGAATAAAAGAGGCAAATTTACGATAACTAAATAAAATGTTGTGTTTGGATATTGATGTGGTACTAAAATGCTATGTTTTTGGATGCCGTCTTCCCATCATTTTATCAGAGCATGCAACAGAACACAAAAGCTGCCTAGTACACTAGCACATTTTGTGGTTCTTTTTCTTTTCTTTTCTTTTCTTTTCTTTGTTTTTTTTTTTTTTTTTTTTGTTTTTTGTTTTTCCTCCTTTAATGCCAATGTGATACATGGGTGATCCAAAAGAGTGAGAGTCAATCCCTCTGGTCATTCTAGCTTTATGCATCTCCAAGGCCATTTTGAATAAGGAGAATTCCATGGTAGAAGAAAGCAAGTCTGCAATAATTACAATTTCCTTTTCTCCCATGTAGGAAGTGGATTGCATCATTCTTCCCCCCGGTGTAGACGGTAGTCAAGCCAGGCTCCACTGTGAATGTATGGGTTTTATCGAAGGCTCACGTGGACTACACAGTAAGCAGTGGTGATAATGATGCCCGCCATTTGCCATCCAACCTGTTCATAAGGTCACATAGACCTGGATAAAGGGAAAACACAAATATCAGCTTGACCCGAAACTTCTGTGGCTCCTAAGAAGTTTTTAATGGTGGGTGTTCAATCCCCATAAAGTGGTCCACTTGAGCGTCTGATCGAAATCGAATTGCATACTGAATTACTCAGTACGCTTTTATGTACTGAGTAAACTCTGTTGGGCCCACCATGAATGTATGTGGTTCATCCATGCTCTGTTTTTCCAGCTAATTTTAGGGTTGATCCCGAAATTGAAGCATATCCAAATTACAAGTGGACCATACCACAGGAAAAAGTGGGAATAATGATTTCTACCATTGAGACCTTGCTAGGGCCCACAGTGATGTTTATTTGTCATGCAACCTGTTCATAAGATCACACTGACATGGATCAAGGCAAAACACAAATATCTGCTTGATCCAAAACTTCTGTGGCCCTCAAGAAGTTTTCAACGGTAGACTTTCAATTCACACTGTTTCCTGTGGTGTGGTCCTCTTGATCTTTGGATATGCTTCATTTTTGGGTTTAAGATCTAAAATTATCAGTTAAAATGGATGGATAGAGTGGATAAAATACATAAATCACAGTAGACTCACAAGTTTACTCAGTACGAATCTGCTTCCCCTTTGATCTGCCTCATTTTTTGGCACACACCCCAAATGATCTGCCAAAATGGACAGAGCATGGATAAACCCACTGCATCATGGTGGGCCCCATAAAGCCCTGCCTGGACCGATTAACAGCAGGATGAAACGCAGTAGATTCCCTTTCTCCACAAATCCAGTTGCATCATTGCTCGCGATCAAAACAGAGGAGATTGTAATCAGATCACTAGTGATTGATTTACCACAAGTCACTTTATCCAAACTGGTTTAGTCATTTGGATAAGATTGTTCCGTGGCAAAAGAAGAAATCAACCCTGCAATGATTACAAATTCCTTTGTCCACCATGTAGGAAATGTCTTGAAGTCCCTTTTCTTGGAATGTAATGTATTTATAGCAAATCCAAAAACAGATGAGAATTGTAATGATATTTATTGCAATCCAAACAGGGGGGAGAATTGTAATAATATCAACGGGATGCATAAGACTCAATTCAATCATAAGGTAAAATGACAATTTACAATGTTCCCTTAGTTGGCTTTCTTTCCAGTCCCACTGGAAAGTAATAATTGCAATTTCAAGCCAGTAGAGGAAATAACAATCTGGTTATTTATACTTAAGCTAATAACTGCAATTCAATTCCATAGTGCATCCAAACATGGCAGGAAGAATGCAGTTTTGGCCTTTCAGCTGTAAGTAACACTAAAATCCATTTTGAACAACAAAATTTTCTTACAAAAGAATAAGATCCAAAAGAATAAAACAGCTAACGGAGCGGAGCATTATCTACACCTCTACAAAGAGGAGCTTCTTTTCTTTCCTTTTTTTTTAACAATCCTTGGGGAGGAGCTCAGCCCTCCATACATTCTACCTATTCTTCAATGGCACGTGCATGTGCCCATTTCTGTATATATCCCCTTCTGATTCATCCAAACCCTTCTTTCACTCCACCTGTTCCCCGATCAGATCAAGACCCACTAGCAAGAACGATATCCCCTGGAAGAGCAAGAAGTAGAAATGTATACCCTGTGCTGAGAGCAAGCTCCTAGCGGAAGCTGTCAGGAGAAGGAACGCAAGCGCCAGCTCCTTCCTATATATCCTGTTGTGCTTCTTCCGTGATTCCCGCTGCTGCTGTTGCTGTTGGGTTTCCTCTCTTTCGATTGTGTTGAGATTGGGCACAGAACCACCGCGTTGGTGCTTGTGCTCCTTCTCGACAAGGGAGAGGAGATCTCCCTCAGATGAACGGCCTGACTTCTTGGTGACCACCCATTCGTAGGCGCTCCCGAGCTGGAAGAGACCCGAGATCATGGCATTGAACTTGGTGACGGACATGGTGTTCTCAAAGAGTAGGTAGGGGACAATGAAGGGGAAGGATTTTGGGGTGGGGAGGATGTTGAGGAAGGACATAGTGGCGGGGATGTAGCAGACGACCCATGCGGGGAGCTCAGCCTCGGGGACGAACATGGTCATGGGGAGGATGATGCAGAAGAGAGTAAAGGAGTAGAAGGGCAGTATCAGTTTTCGTAGGAGGAAAAAGAGGAATATGAGGTTGGTCTTCTTCCAAAAGCTGATCTGCACTCGTAGCAAGTGTAGAAGAGAGGCATTGTTAGAGAGGAATGCTACAATAGTTGTGAGTTGCATTACCATAGAAATAACTATATTTGCTAATCTACATGTCCGCATTCATGCGGCCAGCCACCATGTATACATCCTGGCCCTGGAATCAGGCCCACCCAAACATCAGGCAGGCTGCGTGTATGTCGAACATGAACTGTTCTTTTAGTACACTGCAGCCAACCTGATGATTGGACCAGTTGATTTTTTGGCCACAGCATCTACATGTAGTTGAGCATAGATAGGTGGGGAAGACCTGGTTCTTGATACACATGGCAGAAGTTAGCTCCTGGTAAAACCCATTGCAGTCTGATCCATGATCAAATGGTGATGAGAAAAAGGCCCACCTGCTGACCTTTTAGAAATGGTGGAATCAAGTGGGGCTGCTTCTCATCATTGTCCAATCTTTGAACAGGTAGCTCTAAGTTCCACCAGCAGTTAAATTTCACAGCATCCAACACCATAATCGTCTTCAAAGCTAATGAGTTACAGTTGTATATGTACCTTAGACCGGATGATGGCAGGCAAACATAGGCGAAACAACTGCATGGGGCCAGAATGCCACCGGTGTTGCTGCTTCCTGTAAGCTTCGTATGATTCTGGTAGTTCGCATTGGCACTGTAACAGACAAGAAACAACTGATGAGAAGGGATGAATGGAATTTGCTTTATGAATTCAAAAGAGTAACCTCAAAAGACAAATTTCCAAATACAAGAGAGGTACAGCTCAGCACACTCTTCCACCGCACAAAGCTGGACCACCCATTCAGGGGTCAGCGGTTAAGACTTCCATTCACAGGTGAAAGTCTATTGGGAGACAACCCTGCAAAGCATACCTTCTCCTAGTAGAAATTGGAGCCGTAGCCCAGCTGTGATTGGCCCAATTGGGAATCCACCCAGGTAGAAAAGGATGTTTGGTGATGTTCGCTCAACCACAAGGTGTACCGATCACTGCAAGCTGGGCCACTTTTTCTACTTGGAGAGCACTCATTGCATTCTCTTAAATAACACGAAAGGCTAAAGCTTTTTTTCTATTAGATGAATTATATGATCCTTGGCCTAATGATATGCATAGTTCCCTCAGGCGCTTAGTTCTTGAATTGGGTGTTATTCATTGATCCAGACCTTCGATCCAATGGGCCCCATAGCACATGGACCAATCATTAAAACTGTCCAGATTGGAAGATCCTAGCATCTGATCTTTTAGACTTTCCTATTGAAATCCACCCCCTTCCAAACCCCCCCCCCCCCCCCCCCCAAAAAAAAAAAAAAATCTATTTGTCGGACAGATTGAATGGTAGGATCTTCCAATCGATGGATGGATTTAGGGGCATGGTCCATCCAGAGCACGGCCACTGGACAATGATGTGGATCATAGAACCAAGACCCTCACTTAAAAGGAACTCATGGTCAAGGATGCTAGGCATATGCTTACTTCATAATGCCTCTTTTGATCAAGTAAGAAACTGAAAGATCATATTTGCCAGCTTTACTTATTCAATGCGTCTTCTGCTTATTCCACGCACACCCACAAGACAACTTGGAACATTCCATAGAAGCAACAAGCACAATTTTCTCCAAGTGGGTGCCACTAATCCCAATCCAAACAAAAAATCTAATTTCAATTCAAACACTGATTGGCCCTCAATTATGATATTCAATGGCATTCGTAGGTCTTTCCTAAGTCATATGTCATGCATAATATGTGGTAATTTCTGTGGAGAAATGGTCACATACAGACGGCTGCACCACGACATCATCTGAGTCAAATGGCCGGCACAATCTGACTTGGTATACAGGTATATCAATTATTTCCAATTTCTTATTATAATTAGAGATTTGTCTCATAAACACCTAACTAGATTCTATTCGGTTTATTCCAAAAGACGAGATTACCCTGCACTTCTAACCAGCACTAGCGCATGAATATTCTCTCATTATGCCACATCTACTTCTTCAAGCAATGGACCGTCCCTAGTCATTTCTTGCTTACAGTAAGTAACACAGTTTCAAACCGTCAAAAATCTTCACCATCTCTGGAGTATAAACTGGTTTCACAGTTGCATCTACAACAATCAATGTTGAAAAGCAACACTGTATTTTTAGCACTATAATACTTGCAAGTTTGCAAATCTAGCCCCATTTATGCCACATACGTTGACAATTTCCAAGCATATTACAGAATCTATTCCCAATTTGCGCCCACCCAAATTCAATCTTCTTAATCTTGTCTACCTAACCCACATTCAAAATGCCCCCACCCTAGTGGATTGTATTTCAATCTGCAAATCTATTAAAACAATTATTCCTAAAATGCCCCCACCCTAGTGGATTGTATTTCAATCTGCAAATCTATTACAACAATTATTCCTAAAATGCCCCCACCCAAATGCCTTCATCTCGTCCGTCTAATTCAGATTCAAAATGCCCCCACCCTAGTCGATTGTACGGCAATCTGCAGCTCCATTTATGACAATTATTCCTAAAATGCCCCAACCAATTACAACCTCAATCTCGTCTACCAAACTCACATTTAAAATGACCCCGCCATGGTGGATTGTATGGCAATCCAAATTCACATTTAAAATGACCCCACCATAGTGAATTGTATGGCAATCTGCAACTCTATTTATAAAAAATAAAAATAAAAAAACTATTCCTAAAATGCCCCCCACCCATTAGATTGCAAATTTCACCCTACCCATTTATACCATCTTCCATATTTAAAATTTTAAACTACTCAAATCTATCTAATAGAACATCTGCGGTCCTATCATCTTCCCAAAATTCAACCACACCTAAACACTATATTGTAAAAATTTGCAACTCTATTCATACCGTTTATTCCTAAAATAACCCCATCTACTAGATTGTTACCTCCTATACCATCCATTTTTTTATCAGTTTTTTTTTTTAAATACCATCTACCATTAGACTGCTTCGACACATAAAATCCCACCAACCAAGTTAAGAACCAAAATTCATATACATCACCTATCTTGAAATTGCCCCTCCCAATTCATACCATCAGTTCCCAAAATACCCCTCCACCCACCCCATCACATTCCACCTATCTCTATCATCCCTTCCACACCATTTTTTTTTCTACAATTCATTAGCCATTGCCATCCTAACACACCCATTTTTTATAATGATAATTGAAGGACAAAAAATAAAAAAAATAAAAAGGTCCAATACTAGTGACAACATCTTACCTCGACATCGTTAAGGAAGATGAATTTCCAACCATGCAAATGCGCCCGGACTGCAATATCCATGTCCTCGACGGTCGTCCTCTCCATCCACCCTCCGGACTCCTCCAATGCCTTTATCCTCCACACCCCGGCGGTCCCATTAAACCCGAAGAAATTGATGAAAATCCCATTCACCTGTTGCTCCACTTCGAAATGGAACGATAGATTTACATTCTGTAATCTTGTTAGCAAGTTCTCGTCTTTGTTCACGAACGACCACCTTGCTTGAACCAGCCCAATTTCCTCATTATCCTGCTCACATCCGAATAACCCGTTTATTACATTTCAGTTTCAGTTTGCCAGAGAGCACAATTCAAAGGATTTGCATTTTCCAAACCTTAAAATGGGGGACAGTCTTCTTCAAGAAATCCGAGGATGGCTGGAAATCGGCATCGAAGATGGCAACAAATTCGTAGTCCTTGACATAGCTGCAGCCCATGGCTGACTTGAGATTCCCAGCCTTGTAACCATCTCGGATGACTCGGTGCCGATAGATGATGTGGGCCCCTTCCTCCTGCCATTTCTGCACCTCTTCCTTGATCAGCATTTGTGTAGTCAGGTCATCCGAATCGTCGAGGACTTGGATTAGCAAGTTCGACCTCGGCCAGTCTAAATTGCAGACGGCTGCGATCGATTGCTGATAAACCTGAAAAAAAACCCAAAAAAATTGCAAAAACCCACATGAACACAAAATAAGGAAAAAAAAAAAAAAAAACTAAGAGCAGAGAATTGAAATCCGGCAAATTCACAAACCTCTTTCTCATTGCACATAGGGATCTGAACTAGAACCATAGGGAAGAAGCTTGCATTACCATCTCCACCTTCGAGATCTTCGACGGACTGCTTCGGAACAGGCTTAATCTTCTTGAATTTGATCCAGAAGCACCCCAAGCACAAAACCAGCCGATCGGCGCTCTGTATCAAGAATAGCACGACGCATGCATTGGTGAGGAATTGCAGAGGAGGAGCGAGATACTCCACACGAACTGAAACCCATCTAGAATACAACGAATCGAAGAGCCCCCAAACTCCCAATGGTGCTGAAATCAGCTGCTGGAGCTGCAGGCGGGGCGCGCCGAGATGCCACCCTTGGAAATAAGCGAAAATCTCAAAGCTCAACAACACAACCGACAGCAGTAAGAAGGCCTTGATGAAGGAGTAGAACCTCCTCCTCACGGTAGGATTCTCAGACTCGGCAGCTGTCTCCGAGTCTGTCCTTCCGGAGGCAAGCCGCCGTCTAACGGCGGCGGCTAGCCCAAAGGCTGCAGAAGCCATCGAAGATAGGCACCCGGCAGCCTTATGGGCTTTGAGGAGAACAACCCAAGTCAATTGCTTGGCGTTCTTCCCTCTTCTTCCACTTTTAGCTGAACTCGTAATTCCATGGAATTCCTCTTCATCTGGGCTTTCCAATTCCACGAGTGAATAATTAGGATTCTCCATCTTGATCACCACCGGCGTCCCACGGTGGCTCTCCTTCCCCCACCAGTCGAATGATGGGAACATTTTGCTCTCTATGATACCTTTCTTCTCTCTGTTCTCTCAAATGAGAAGAGAGGTTTGGGAATGGATTCCTTTCTTTCTCCTTTTATCTCTTAAATGCTGAAAGTGAAAGAGAGAGTCATGTATATAGAACAGTTTGCTCCCCCACTATGCACTTTTCTAATATTAGAGATGACAGTTGGATATTGAGAAAATTTTATCATAATAAGAGAGGAGCTAGGCACTGTCCAAAAATCTCCGTTACTGATTACAGCTTGCAAAACATTACTTCTAAGAAGAAAAGTGAGAGATTGAAATAGATAACAGCTCAACACGTTTTTGATTCAAGAAAAAGACACGGTCAAGTCAAAAACATATGAAAATTTGTTTTAAACCTTCAAATAAAGTGGTGGGAAAAATAGAGGAGAAAAGTGGGATTTGAAAATTTTCAATTCGAGAAAGAATTCATTATTTTAATGATCTTTCGCATCTCTTTCCTTTGAAAAGTGGAAACGCAATGGTCTCGTTTGAAAACGAGAAAGGTAAAAGCGAACGCGTTTGGAAGGGTTAAAAAAGGAAACCCATTTCATACGCTGCTCTACTGGCGTATGATACTTGATACGCGGGCACTTTAAAATTGCACACGTGCCTTAAAATAAGTACCAATTGAATCAGAATCTTGTACTCAGTACGGTTGAGCCATCCTAACCTTTAATTGGTGGATAGTTGTATATAAGAGTATGGGATACTTTTCATTTTGACCAGTCTAATAAATGTCCAGCAATCTGATAGATATGTAACCAAATAAGTGCAATTTTATGGTAAATGATACAAATAAACTTAGATTCATAATTTTGATGGTTATGATTTGAATTATTTATATGCTAAGTGTACTAGTTTTTAGTGCCTGAGTATCATCCACCATATCATACCAGAGTATCAAAGTTCTCCCCAAGAAGCAAATGCCCTGAGATGATGGTTGTACCTTTCGTTCTCATCCATCTCGGCAATTGGGGTCCCAAAGCATATGGGCATCCACATTTTGTCAATGTAAAAAGTGGCAAATACCGAAAATGACATGAGTAATTTGAATAATTACGAAAGGACTGCATACATGGTCTGAAGGAGGAGAAGCATTTGGTGGGTGGAACGGTAATAATGAAATATTGGCAAATTTCCAGCAACACCTGTACAGGAGCGGAAATGGCCATCCTGAATGTATGTGTTGTATATCTTTGCTTGTCTATCCGTTTTGCCAGCTCATTTTAGAGCATAATTTAAAAAACAAAAAAGATTGGTGGATCACACCACATAAACAAGGTTGGTTAAACACCTAACTTTAATGAGGCCATGGTCATGGGGCTGACTTATATGTGTGTTGTACATCTTTACCATCCATCTGTTTTGTCAGGTCATTTTAGGGATTGATCTTAAAAATGAAGTAAATCAAAATGCAGATGTACAACACCATAGAAATAGTGTTGCTTGGACACCTATCATTGCAATTTTGTTTAGGGCCCAAAGTATTATGTATTTGCCATTCAACTTGTTGATACGTTCATATAGTCTTGGATGAAGGGAAAACATAAATATTAGCTTATTCAAAACTTTTGTGGACCCCACAAACATTCAATCAATTTTCTATGGTGTGGTTCGCTTGAAATTTGAATCTACTTCATTTTTTGGTCAATGCCTTAAAATGACTCACCACACCCACATACAGCTTATCTACCTTATGAAAAAGAGCTAGAAAAAAGCCGTTTCACTCTAACTACGCTTGAATTATAGTAAAATAGTGAGATTTCAAAACGCGCTAAAAATGTGCATTTTATATACATGTGAGTATGGGCCAAATGATAAAATGATAGAATCCCCTCAATTACACTTGTTTGGCACATGGTCAAAGGTGAGATAGAATTGTATTTGGTCTCATGCAAATTTCATCCACCGTTTGAAGAACGTGGGAATGATTAGAATTAAGTGTGATAGAATTGCATTTAGTTCTATATGAATTTATGAAATCCACTACATTGTTCATTTATATGCGCCCTTCACATGTGACATTCAAGATGTATAAGTGACCAATATCAGTTAGAAATCTGATCCACTGATTACAATTTCATGGTACACCAAACTTGAGTTTTGCTAAATATTATGTTTTTTCGCCGGCAGAGTTTAATCCCTTGGGATTGGATGTCAAAATAGTTGAAACATGTAACTATTGTACTATAATGGTGTTAATTTCATCTAACGCAATTCCATATCAGTTTAATCCCACGAAACAAGCCAAAGGTGCCAAACGCCATCTTAGAAAAGGGTTAGATATACATAAACGTCAGTGGGGGCCCGTTCCTCTCTCTGCTATTTCAAGAGTTTTGGAACGGCCCTGTATGTACATTCACGTGCAACCATGGGCTGAAGAAAATGATGTACGGAGTAGATTTTATAAAGACATTTTGGTGGGCCCCACATGGCACATAGGATCCCTTTTGTAAGAAACTCGCGTCCTCTTTTCTCTGTCCACGTATTAGGGTAATGCATTAATTTTGACCGACCATCAGTGGGTCCACCATTGTGTTTGTTACCTAGTGTTGACCAGAGGTCTGGAACCATGGGCTAGTTAGTTGGGACAAGTGGGCCTGCGGTGCAGTGATCCAACGGTTGATATCAGAGGCCCCATCCTTCATGTCCCATATGATAAAATACCTAGGATGGTCAATGCATGGACCGAAATGAAGCAACGGTTCAACTTCGTCAAATATTTTAAAGACAGGATCTTCCAAGCTCGAGGATATTTTTCCGTGCATGGCTCATCCACGGTGGTGAGACCCACTTATCAACGGCTTAGATCACTATGCCGAGCATTGTATAACGATAAATTTAGATACTGAACATGCGCGAGCATGTTTCAAAGATCAAGACCGTTCAAATGATGGCCCATGCCCTCGATCGGGAAACCTCAAAAATCTGAAAATGGGAGGGCATTCTTTTAAATGAATATATAATTGTTGACTGTTGATCAAAGTTTTAAGTGCAAAAATTATGAGAATAACCATCCATGGTGGGACCATCAAATCAACGGTTCAAAATAAAACAACTACGTGCACGCTTACGCAAAGTGAACGTTTTTTGGCGTCGAGCTGGACCCGAGATTGTTTCCAAAACAGGAACTACCTCTTTTTAAAAAAAGGAAGTGAATGCGACTGAGGCAACGTAGCGACTACAGATGAGAGTGTACGTAGCACATGCACATGTCTATGGTGATCTGGCATCTGCGAGATCCGCCGTTGATTGGCTACTAACTAAAATCTCCTTGATTTGGACCATCCTAACCATCCATGAACGCAAACATTCCATTGATGAATTTTGTCTTTTAGTATTTTCTTACCACCTATTGGACGGTCATGATCATCCAGACTTTCTGGGCTTTGGTTATGACCTGTATAATGAGGGGAGTGGATTAGGTGAGGGCCCGGCCTCACCCAAGATGGTGCAGCCCTTACCGTGGGGCCCACCTTGATGAATGTATTCTATATCCACTTTGTCCATCCGCTTCGCCGTATCATTTTCGGGTACGATTAAAAAAATTAATAGATACAAATATCAGATGGACCACATTTTTACCATGAAAATCTATTTATGGGCCACAAAAGTTTTGAATCAAGACCATCATCTGGAGCTTGTTTGATTTTTCAATTCCTTGATGAATACATAGGAAATGCATATTGATTATTTTTTAAGGTAATTATTACACTGTTTTCTACTGCCAACTATTTTTTTGCTAAATTTTTTTTAATATATAGGTGGGTCCATCGTGTTGTATGTAGCTTATCTACACCGTCCATCTGTTTTACCAGATGAATTTAAGGCATGGGCCAAAAAAATGACGAAGATCCAAATCTAAGGTGAACCACACCATAAGAAGAAAAAGAATTGAATATATATCGTGGGGCAATATTTCCTTTTTGGTGTGGGCTACTTGAGTGTGATATTTGTCTTATTCCTCAAAATATTCTAGTAAAACTAGTGGAGTGTATAGATATTTCATATATATGGGTGGGGTTCACAGTTTTAAATCACTTTTTTGAACCGGTTTCAAAGCAGAAAGAAAATAATAATTGCCCTGAGTTTTAATGACCTATAGGAAGATTTTAATGATGGGACGTTCAATCCGAATTTTTCCTATAGGTCCACTTGAAAATTTGATCTGCTTTATATTTCGTCGAATGCGCTGAAATGATATGGAAAAATGGATGGATGGCATGGATATAGAATACATACATCAATATGGGCCCCACGGTAGGTGCCGCACCATCTTGGGTGCGGCTCGGGTCGCATCTAATCCGATCCCTGTAATAACTAATGAGCAGCTTCGATCAATCACATCTACGCCAGGTGTACAAAAATGTCATCTACTCACGTTACGTTCGTGCGTAGAGGGTGAAGGGCGCGAATTTCCTGCAACAGCTGTCGTGTGATGCCCCACCAGCGAAAATCTCTCTATTTGACTCACATTGATGCATGTGTTACATCCTAGGCGTCCATTTTTTTACCAGGTTAGGACGTCAACCCAAAATTACGTCGACCGTACCATAAGATGAGGTTACTGCCGTTGAAACCTCCTTGGTTCCCGGGAATCACGTCTTGAACGGTTTGGATGGCATCTAAATATCACGTGGTTCAGGAAATTTCTAATTGTTGTCCTCCCATACCCACCGTTCTCTTTTGCGGGACCCACTTTAGTTTTTTAGCATCCGGTACGGTTCGTGTGCTTAATAACATTACAGCCAAACGCGGATTAGGTGAGACCGCGGAAACACCGACTTCGGTGAGCTGTGAACGTGGGGCCACCTTGATGTATTTGTTGTATATCTACGCCGTCCATCAGTTTCGCTAGCTCATTTTAGGGCTGATCCAAATCTCAGGTGGACCACACCACAGGAATAGTGGTGATTGAATGCCCACCAATCAATGGACCACAGCAGTTTTGGATCAAGTTGATATATGTTTCTTACCTTCATCCAGATCTGCATGACGTTATCAATAGCTTGAATGTCAAATACACCATGGTGGGCGTGAAATCACGACTGTTTCCTGTGGTGTGGTCCACCTGAAATTACTCATGCCCTAGATTTAGCTGAAAAGACGGATGGACGGCGTGGATATGAAATACATACATCAATGTGGGCCCACGATCACGGTCCTACCGAATCCGCATTCATGACAGACGGAGTAGATGTAACGCATATCACGAGGTGGGCACAAGTAGTTTTTGTTGTACGCGCTTTCCGACAAGTGTCTGATGAAAATTCGCGTGAGGAGCAATGGGGAGGGAGCGTCATGAACTGTACACGTGTCATTTATTAATTCAAACTAAGCCGTCCAATTTGAGGCCATCACATTGGATAGTCGGTAAGCCCAAAACCAGATTTGGTGGACACTTCCAGCTTCTGATTCCTGGACACATGTTTACTTAATTAGAACCATTGGATATTTTTCGTATCGGCCGTCCAATAAATCATCTACAATCCGATATTTCTATAATCGCATCTGAATGAAATTCGTTTTATTGTTAATCTGATTAGCTTATAATAAATTGGACGGTTCAATTTGGGGTAAGATGTGCCACGTGTAATTTTTTTAATGCCTGAGTATCAGAGCATCTTGATTGGTGATGGTCCTGAGGTTTAATCCTTTAACCTTATCTTGATAGGTGGAAGGTGCTGCAACTGCACGTGGATATAAAGAAAGGACGGGTGGTGACGCCATACCTCCACACACTCATGAGGCCCTACACGTGCCAAACTGGCTCTACCAGTAAGATCTGGGAACTTCATGTGGTCGGGAGCTATTTGGGGCCCACAGAGATGCTCGTGAGAAATCCACGCCGTCCATCAGTTTCTCAAGTTCATGGACAGAAGTCCAAAATTCAGGGATCTAAAACTCAGGTGAGCCACGAAGAACAGCGAGAATAGAAACTCCCACCGTTGAAATCTTCCTGAAGCTGACCATGATGTTTATATGCCATCCAAACCGTTCATAAGGTTTTACCACTCGGATAAGCTTATGGCACAAATATCATCCTGATCCAAAACTTCTGTAGCCTTGTGGATCTGCTTGATTTTTGGACCCCATATCTACGGAGTAGATTTCTCACGGGTATCAATGTGGGCAACGTAGCTTCCCACCAAAGGAATTTTTTGTGCGGGAGTACAGGCAATTCGAAGCTTCCCCGCGTGCTGGGAAGGGGTAACTGGGTGAGGCCCTGACCTTGGGGTGCCATCTTGATGTATGTGTTGTATATTCACACCGTTCATCCGTTTTTTCATATTATTTTAGATCTTAATACAAAAACTGAGACAGATCCAAATCTCAGGTGGACTACACAATGAAGATTGAATACTAACCATTAAAAATTTCTTGAGAGCCACAATAGTTTTGGATCAAGCTGCTCTTTGTGTTTTCCCTTTATCCAGGTTTGGTTGACCTTATGAACAGATTTGATGACAAATAAACATTACAATGGGCCCTCGTAAGTTTTTAATGGTGGGCGTTCCTGTGGTGTGGTCCACCTGAGATTGGATTTGCCTCATTTTTTGAGACCATGCTCTAAAAAAATGATATGTAAAGATATACGACGGATACATCGATGGTGCCCACTAAAGCGGATGCCCCTGTCTCACCTACTCCCCGCCAGCGTCTTGGAGACATTTGTGCTGCAACATGCCTCTCCGCCACGTGTATGGTGAGAAAATAACATCCGCGAGTAAGATGCGACATGCAAGACAAAAGTATGGTATAATTACTCAACAGCGAATACTAATAAGTTCACCCGCGGCTTCTCCGTGCAGACGTGCGCTAACCATACACGTGGCAGAAAATGGACGAGATCTATAACATTTTTTCAGTTGGGCCAATCATGAATATAAAAATTGACCCAATACGTTGATCCGATGATCCTAGCCGTCTAATATTTTTTAGATGAGTTTGTTAGCACTGTTCACCTTTCTGACCCTCCGCGTGATGATCCAGACAGTTCATCTAAAAGACCCCAGGTGAGAAATTAGTAATGATCAGTCATCACCACCGCCCATACAAAAGTGATTTGACACTTTGTTCTGGACTGTTGTTTCAAGACCATGTGATATGAATGGTGTTTTCGAAATTTGAACGGTCTGGATCGTCAAATAGTGGGCCAGAAGGGACGAGCAGGTTGATTGAGCCTTGCGAGTCCAACTCATGTGTAATGGAACCCAGTCGTACCTGGGTCGGGGGACTGCCCCGCCCGTCCTAGCCAGGAACGGACAGGGGTTGGAGGGCCACCGTGACGTACGTTTTTTTTTTTATCAATCACACCGTCCATCCATTTTTTTCCATGTCATTTTAGGGTACAGGTCCACAAATAGGCAGATCCAAGGCTTAGGAACAATGGTGGAGATTAAACAGTCCGTTGAAAACTTTCAGGAAATATATAAGTTTTGGATCAAGCTGATATTTGCGTTTTCCCTTATGACCGGTTTGGATAGCACCAACTAAGTTGTTTTTCTTGCTAATGGCAGCAGTTAAAACTTGTTTGGGATAAGTTAATTTCGTTACAAATTAATATCAGCTTGCTGAAATTTATATAAGTATTTCAGGAATGTTTTTTTGCTTTTCAACTTTTCAAAATAACTTATTTCCTTCCTCTTTCTGTTGACATAGTGGATTGATTGCAACCAACGCATACAAAACGTGAACACTACCATTAGATATAACAACACATCCTGGTGGGTCCCTCTTTTTCAAACTTATTAGAGTGTGAAATCCAACAAACATACTCGTGGCAGCATGCCACAAGTTGTGGGTCCCACACGCATGTGCTTCTACGCTCCCACTGAAGCACTTGAGTATACAAATCTAGTATCCTAATTTCAGGAAGCCTTCTTAAGTACACGCTGCCACACACACATATATATATATATATATATATATATATATATATATATATATATATATATATATATATATTTGTTAGATCTAAGCCACTCATCAGGTTGGTCGTACTGTGTAGATCAATTGGACTAGAATATCAGGTTGTAGTCTAATCCTGTGGTGGGACACACTTTGCAAACGAAATGGATGACTAAAAAATTGACGAGTGATGCTAGTGTGGTGCACTTATGAGCGATCGAGCCCACCTCATTAGTGGCTCGGATCCCGCACATTGGCACATATCCCCGTTAGATAAGGGCCATTGAACTTGTTAGTCATGTCAGTAGGGTGCCTTTAATTGAAAACCACACCGAACTGACGATCTTCTGTTGAATCCATTTTCTTTATGATCGTCCATTCAGTTCTATTTTCATCTTCATTATGGTCGTCCATTTAGATCTATTTTCATCTGACAACCATCCATATATAGGACCTGTTGATGGGCTGTATGGATCAAGCGTCCCACTTTCCACTAATGATGAGGGATAAATACTTGTGTTGCTAGAAAACAAACTTTCTACTTTTGGCTGATAAGTATGTTTTATGCTAAACATAATTATTTCTGTAGTCAATAGGAACCAAGAAAAGTAACTTACTTGATAAGTAGCTTATCTTAAGTAACTTACAATCCAAATGGACCCTTGACGTGGTACATTGTTGCTTCTTGGTTTCAAATTTGCCCACATGTTATATGTGTGGGCGTACGCGAACCAACTTGTGTGGCTTGATTTCAACTGAACAACTTTGACCCCAAGCATCAAGATAAGCTGATACATTGAACTCAAGCCGTATATGACCAAGATCTGAGGAGATTGACCACCTATTCAACCGCTCATAAAATGTTGTTTAAGATAATCAGGCAATTATTGGAGGGTAGGGTTCCTCCTCCATAAATGGGTCACACATTACCTTTTGTATGAAAGAACTTTCCAAATGCAATAGTAAACCAAAAAAAAAAAATACTTATAGTCAACCATAGGGAACAATTGCAACGCACCTTTCTGAAAGAAGAATTGCTTGTGTTAAAATAGGTCCAGCATATAAGCTTACATCTAAAAATTATAGTTACTGGATTATTACTGCTACTACAGGACTAGATAACTAATCATACTAGCAATGTAAATTACTGATTATACTAAGAAACATAAAGGATAATTGATTTGGTTGGTTTGCTTGATTGAATTGGTATGAGATTATTTGCTCCATTGAACTCTTTTGCTATTTATATGCTTTCTTAAGAGAATTATCCGAATGCATCCCACATTTATTAGTTATTGCAACTGTTTTGCACTATCTTGGTCTTTTGCATTCTCTTTCTCCTTTTAACCTCTGTCCTGATAATCGCTTGCAAGCTTTGCTCGGCTATAATCATCTTTCGATGACATGTATCGCTTGACCAACACCAATTGTTATTACTGCAAAATATGCTCCACATATCTTAGCAGATTGCAATGTGTGTTGTACACTTCTCATGCATGTTGTACACTTCTCATGTTGTTGTACATGTGTCCCCTCTTGATTGGCCTTCTAAAAAACGGTGAAAGTAGGATATTCTTGCTCGTTGTTTTCGGTCATGAGTATCAGGGCGTGCCAGAACCGACTATACAGTTCAATTCCAACCGAACAACTTTGACCCCAAGTGCCAAGATAGACAGATATGTCGTAATCGATCGTATATGACCGTGATCTGTAAAGATTGGCCATACTTTTCGCATGAAAAGAATTTTGTATACGAAATATAATAATAAAGAAGAAAACTTACAATCGGTCATTGAAGATGTGCTGAAGATCATTCCTTCATAGTGAAGTTAAGACGAAATTTCAAGGACCAACTACTGGATAAATTCTACAGACTTGCTATTGCGGAATGTAATTTCACAACTTATGCTACGAAATGTGAAGAACAAAATTATGCTAAAGAAGATAAAGATGCTGATTATACTAAGGAATGTAAATGACAGGATGCTAAGGGGCATGATAATTGAAAGATAATTTGAAGATTGATTTGATTTGGTTGGTGTTGGACCCTTTGCCTTACCACTCTTCTCTTGTTTTTATAGACTTCTCTTTGAGGAGAAGAGCCGTTAGGATCATCCACGTTGAGCAGTTATAGCAACTATCTTGGGATCTGCTTCTTTTGACACTTGTCTTGGCAACTACCTGTGGGAACTATATCATTCTCCTATGTTTGAACGGTTACAGCAACCATTCCACTACTATAGCATTCCGAAGGCTTTTTTGCTACTGACACTTGTACATGTAACTGTTTGTAGGAAACATCGGTCATAAGCTGCACTTGGCCACTGCCTTAATCACAAGCCACACTCGGCTACTTTTGCAAGAGACGCAAATCTCAATTGGCCACTGTTCAGACCTTAGTCGGTCGCTCCTTGTATTGCCCAACTAGTGCACGTGTTTTTTTCTGACTGATGCCTGCTTGTGCTACTTGCAAACTCAAATCAGTCGCTAATCCCTGATTGAAATCCATAATCCGACGCTCTTGTTGGTTTTTGACATAGTCGGTCGCTGTTTCCTGTGAAGAAATAACACTCGGCTGATTTCGTTGAAGGCAAACATAATCGGTCGCTCTTCTCTGGACATGTGCCATGGACATGTAGCTCGTGAGGCTTTGACGCCTCAACTCTTCACGCATGAAGACCACCGACCGGCCGGCCGGCCGGTCGGTCACGCTGGAAATCAGGCAGCAGGCTGCTGGAAGTATTTTTGGCCCATCCGACCGGTTGGTAGGGGTGTCCGACTCCGACCGGTCGGCAGTGTCCTAATGCAACTCTGTTTCTCGCGCGGTTTGCGCGCAAGAGGTTTCTAAATCCAGTTTTTCTTTATATTAAAGGGGTATTACGAGTTTAGAGGTTTCTAAGGTTGCAAAGGGGATTGAGGGAGCTTCTAGGTGAGAGAAAGAGCTTGGAGAAGAGGGTTTCTTCTTGGGTAAGCTTGGGATTTCTCTTGTGGGCTTGGGTTTTTGGGTCTTGGGTTCCATCTCTTGTAACTTCTGATATTATAGTGGATTGGTGTCGCTTTGTGCCGTGGTTTTTTACCCGTGAGGGGTTTTTCCACGTAAAAATCCGATTGTCTATGTGTGGGTGATTGCATGCATTGTGATTGCATTGTGTGGCTTGTTTGATTGAATTGTCTACTTGTGTTCGGCTTTGCTTCCACTGTCGACCCTCCTATCCCAACAACTGGTATCAGAGAGATCGTTGGGGTGTGACAGAAATTCGAATCTGAGACAAGAGCATGGCATCAGGCATGAGGTTCGACATAGAGAAGTATTCGAGAAAAAATAACTTTGAGCTTTGGAAGGTGAAGATGAAAGGCCTTCTAGTTCAGCAAGGATTGCAAGTTGCGCTCCTTGGAGAGCGACCAGAAGCCATGAAAGAAGAAGAGTTGAAGAAGATCGATGAAAAGGCCAATGTCTCAATCCAGTTGTGTTTGGCAAATGAGGTCTTGTATAACGTCATGAAAGAGAAAACTACGGCTAAAACATGGGCAAAGTTGGAGAATATCTATGCGAAGAAATCTCTTAAAAATCGCATATACTTGAAGCTTTAGTTGTAAAATCTAAGGATGACGGAGGGGGCCGATGTCGAGAACCACATCAGCAATTTCAATAGGGTTATTTGCAAGTTGATGGATGTAGATGAGCCGATGAAGGACGAGGATCAAGCGTTTATCCTGTTGAATTCTCTTCCAGATTCATATGAGTCACTTAAGGACTCTTTGTGCGCAGGTAGGGAGAATATTGGCGTAGAAACCGTTACCTCAGCTCTTCAGGCGAAGGTGATGAGAAGGAAAAGCGGCGGCGTGGGTCCCTCTACTGATGAGGCACTGGTTATGAGTGGGAGGAATTCTGAGCGGGGTGGAGGATCTCCTTCATCGATATCTAAATCAAAAGGCAAGTGGAGGCACAAGGTGAGATGCTGGAATTGTGGGGAAGAAGGACATGTGAAAAGGGATTGTTCGAATCCTGAGAAAAGGCAAGAGAGATCTGGAGGTTCTTCTAGGGAAGGAACCAATACCGTAGAGGACTGTGGTGATGGTTGTGATGTTTTAACTGTATCTGGCATAGAGCTTCTTGGTGGAGAGTGGCTCTTGGATTCAAGGGCATCATGTCATGTATGTCCTGACCGAACCTCATTCATGTCATACAAGGAGTATGATGGTGGATCGGTGTTTGTGGGCGATGGCTACGCTCGCAATGTGGTAGGGATTGGTTCGGTGCGCATCAGGATGTTCGATGGAGTCGAACGGATCCTTGAAAGTGTGAAGCATGTCCCTGAGATGAAGAGGAATGTGATATCTCTTAGTGCACTCGAAGCGAAAGGGTGCAGGTTCATCGGCTGCGATCGGTATTGTAAAGTGGTGAAGGGAGTACATGTGATGGTCAAGACACGGAGGTGCGATAATCTTTACAAGGTGATTGGGAGCACAATTCATGGTGGAGCTGCGGGATTGGCAGTGGGATCCACGGTTGCTAAAGTGTGGCAAGAGAAAAAGGGCCACATGGGAAGAGCAATAAGGCGTGTGAAGATGCAAGGATAGGGTCGATGGGGCATGAGAAGCGACGGGTCTATAATGATGACGAAGTAGAGGTGAAGATGGTGCGTGGCGAGGTGTTGCATGAAGAATTGAGTCGTGGTGGAGTTTGTTAGGCTTGGACGCCTCAACTCTTCACGCATGAAGACCACCGACAGGCCGGTCGGTCACGCTGGAAATCAGGCAGCAGGCTGCTGGAAGTAGTTTTTGCCCATCCCACCGGTCGGTAGGGGTGTCAGAACAGTCGGCAGTATCCTAATGCAACTCTGTTTCTTGCGCGGTTTGCGCGCAAGAGGTTTCTAAATCCGGTTTTTCTTCTTATTAAAGGGGCATTACTAGTTTAGAGGTTTCTAAGGTTGCAAAGGGGATTGAAGGAGCTTCTAGGTGAGAGAAAGAGCTTGGAGAAGAGGGTTTCTTCTTGGGTAAGCTTGGGATTTCTCTTGTGGGCTTGGGTTTTTGGGTCTTGGATTCCATCTCTTGTAACGTCTGATATTATAGTGGATTAGTGTCGCTTTGTACCGTGGTTTTTTACCCGTGAGGGGTTTTTCCACGTAAAAATCCGATTGTTTATGTGTGGGTGATTGCATGCATTGTAATTGCATTGTGTGGCTTGTTTGATTGAATTGTCTGCTTGTGTTCGGCTTTGCTTCCGCTGCCGGCCCTCCTATCCCAACACCTCGCTTGCCAACTACAATTGGCAAACACAAACCTCACTGGGTCGTTATTCAAACCTCAATCGGCCACTGTCTGGTGTTGCAAGTTGTAATCAGTCACTTCTCCTAGGACGCAGACCTCAATCGGTCATTGTCTTGGTTGCAAAATGGCAATCGTCCATCTTATCTTGCTAGAAAATGTAATCCACCGCTTTAGAAAAACTTGCTCAACCACTTTGCATTGGACGTCTGACATGACAAGCATCCTGCTTCGTCTAAAAGGGTCGGTCAAAAACAGGCTACAGCATATACAACATACATCTATGTGGTCAGACACAGGCTACATCAGATACAACATGCATATGCGGCATGGGTTGAGAAGGTTTCAAGGATGGGTGCATTTATCACCACAGCCTCATGTGGTGTGCTCTTCTTGAGCTTTAGATTTACCTCATATTTTTGCCCTGTACATTAAAATGATATGTTATGGTAAAACCCATGCATCACAATGGCCCCACGGAGCCCTTGTCTATTCCTAGCTATGGACCGGTGGGTGTAGTACCCTGTCCGTGTCTCAATACAACTAAGCAATCACAGTCGAAACTGTGCAACTCGAACAATTTAGGTTAGGTTAAGCTTTAACTTGAGCTCAGCCTTACCTCAAGAGAACCCAACCCAAATTTCAGCTCGAGTTGTCTAACCTAAATTCAAGGTTAAGCTTTAACTTGAGCTCAGCCCAACCTCAATAGAACCCAACCCGAATTTCAACTCAAGTTGTCTAACCTAAACCCAACAAGTCATCTGTACTCAACCCGACCTAAATACATGTGATTCTCGTTACCAACCCAACGTAACTCAGCCCGTAGGCAAATCAGATCCGTATTTTGTAATCCGAAACCAACACGAAGACCATGACACCTCACCTAGACGCCGGTTGGGTCAAAAAGTTGCTACTCTACTCCTAAGCTTGCGGTGATATATGCAAATGTAGGGGCTTTGGTGATATATTCAAGGATCCAACCCATCCACAGGATGCTGACCTTAGAAAAGCCTCCAAATCCTAAAAATCAGCCCAATCCATAACTAAGATGGCCCATATATAGAAGTGGCAATATATTAGGGAGCAGATTAGGTGAGGCCCCAATGTAGGTGCGACCCCTGACTGTGGGGTCCACTGTGACGTATGTGACTACATCCATGCTGTACATCCGTATTGAAAGCTCCTTTTAGGGTATGATCCAAAAAAATGAACCATTCCAAATCCCAGATGGACCATAGTACAGGAAACAGTGATGATTGACCATTAAAAACTTTTCGTGGACAACAAAAGATTTGGATCAAGATGATATTTGTGTGATCTCTTCGTCTAGATGTTTGTCACCTTATTAACAGATTTGATGGCAGACAAACATTCCAGTCGAATCTGTGAAGTTTTTAATGGTGAGGATTCAATCATGGCTTTTCCTTAGTGTGGTCCACGAAAGATTTGAATCAGCTTCATTTGCGTGATTATGCCTAAAATGAGTTTTCAAAATGGTTGGACGGTGTGGATTTAAGGAACATGCATCGTTGTGAGCCCCACATGAAGGTCCAACCCAGCTGGATCGATCCCAGGTCTCACCTAATCTGCTCCAAGAGGGAATGTCTACCATTGATTAGTATAGTGAGCCAAGGGCCTATTTGTTTTTTTTTACTTTCACACTGGAAATACATTGTAGATGGGTAATGATTAACTCTCATTAATCTTTGAAGGAGAAGAAAATAGCCTTTGTAATCACCCCTTAAAAATCCCAATTTAAGAATCGCCTTTGACTAAATCTGTGGAGCCCTCCATGATCTATGTGTCTGATCCATGTTGTCATCTGTTTTACCAACTCAAGCCCAAAAAAGGCAAATTAAAAGCTTATGTTGACCATGACACAAGAAACATAGATAGCTGATGTCGCCCACTATTTGAAAGTTGAAATAAGCCTAGGGTTTGTAGAGATGTACATTTGTCATCCAACTTGTTCATGAGATCATGAAGACATAAATGAAGAGAAAACACAAATATAAACTTATCCAAAACTTTTGTAGACCTCATAAAGTTTTCAAAGGCAGGGAGACAATTCCTCCTATTCTGGTGTAGACCACTTATGCCTTTGGATGTGCCTCATTTTCTGCGCTCATGTTATAAAATGAACAAGTAAAATGAATAGTCAGCGTAGATCAAACACATATATAATGGTAGGCCCCACATATTTTACAAGAACCATGTTTCCTTCATCTATGGCGTCAAATGCTTCCAAACAGGTTCACCGTCATGTCACGTCATGTGGAGGCGGCTAGAAATGCAATTATCAATATAAATAATTATTACTTATTGAAGTGTATCTATAAGTAACTATAGAAAAACAAACAGGCCCTAATAATCAGGGCCGGCAGACCCTTTAGATTTCACTGTTTTACCACTTAGGTGGGCCGGTAAGAAATTCAAAGGTGAGCATTCCCTTAAAGCTCATTTCCTTTGATGTGGCCCACCTTACTTTCGGATCGGGCCAAACTTTGGATGAAAAGGTTTTTCTCATGTTACATATCTAATAGACGGGTTGGATTTCTTGATAATATAACTGGGACCCACATCTGCTCAGTACCACCGTAAGCTTAGGATGCAAGTACCGTTCATTTATAGTTGCATTCGGGTCCTATAGATGGACGGCTAAAATAAAAACGGAACGAATGTACGTTCGACTGAGCATCTACACGCAAGCACAAATATCGAGTACGTACACAAGATGCGAACCTGATAGACTGAGAGTTAGAACAATGTTTCTGGCCTTCCGTTTTCTTTTGATGGTGTGGTCCACATGAGACATGAAATGGATTTATCTTTTGTCCAGAAGATATTAAACAATGTGGCGTACCTGATGGAAAGATCAGATCTTGCAAACGTGCTCCATATTGATACATGCGCCTGCGAGTAGGCATGGGAAATTAGCGAACCCCACATTGAATTTGGATAGAGTAAGTGGGGGCACACGAACTGATAAGGGCAAATCTCGCGTGTGGCCCACCGAAGGGCCTGGAAAATGACGTCTGGTGATCTCATGCGGGGGATTTGTGATTGGTCCATATGCTGCTGTCAGAGACCTGTTTCTTGTAGTGTGGTCCACTTGATCTTTTGATCTGCTTCATTTTTGAGTTCAAGTACTAAAATGAGTTGGAAACACGAATGGACGGCGTGGATAAAATATATAAATTACGGTGGGTCCCACATCACCCAACATCACGTATCTCCATGTTGTTGGGTCACCACCCAATCCGTTTCTTCTCGAAGCAATCCCCTTCCCCCAGGAGACCTGTATGGGTTCATATTGGCGCGTCGTTTTTTGTAAATTACTAAAATACCCTTTGACGATGGACGACGATTTCCTACCACTTCGGTCGCATTGGAGCCTGTCCAACAAAAGGTTATGTCGAGCCCACAATAACGTGTATATGACATCCAACCCGTCCATCATTTTCAATGGCTCATATCAAACTGTAATCCCAATAATCAGGCTGATCCAAAATTCAAATGGTCACAACAATGGGGTGAAATGTACGGATGTGGGCCCACCACTGAAACATTTTTGGAGGCTTCCATAGTTTTTGTTCGGGCTGAGAATCATTTTGCAGTGCATCCTAGTTCGGTTCACTCTTTGAACGGGTTGGATGGCATAGAAACATCACACATAGCCCAGTAAAGGTTTCAATGGTGATTGTCTCATCTCCACCTTTTCCTCTGGTATGGTCCACTTGAGTTTTAAATTCAACTGATTTTTGAGCACACATCCTAGTACGACCTTTCACAAACAATGGACGGAAAAGATTATATTATACGCTCATCAAGGTGGGCCTCACAGCATTTTGTTTCATTTGGCTCCCAGCAACAGAAACTACCGTCCATTTGCTAATTCCACACGAGTGTAGAGCCCTGTACGAGACATGAGCGTGAGATCTGAGCGTTGGATAAAGTAACGACTGGATCTTCGATCAAAAAGTGAAACAACTTCTCTCTTCAGGTGCGCCACAGCGCACAAAGTAAAACTTTTTTTCTAGCCATCCATTTGTTTTAATATCATGTGGCCCACCAGATTTTTGTGCCAGAAAATATAGACAGTGTAGGTCATCTGAGGAATTGATTTTTGTGCCATACTAATTTGCTAATTAAGGGTTTGTTTGGATACTATCAAATAAGTTCCTTTTTCTACTTATAGTAGTTGATAAGTAACTTATTTCCTATACTTAAAAAGTATATAATCATTTCAATTAAATTTTTTTAACTTCTTAACTTTTCTTTGAAAAAATGAAAGAGAAAAAGTTGACAAATACGTGTTTACCAAACATATTTATTTTCTTAACAAGTAGAAATTAAGATAAGCTACTTATGGCATAAGTAACTTATCTTAAGCAACTTATTCCAACCGGCCATGGGTAGAAACGAAGATAAGTTGCTTATCCCTGACAAAGTTACTTATTTGATAAATAGCTCGTAATAAGCTGCTTACACTCCAAACGCCGCCTAAATGACCAGATTTTTGTGCCAGAAAATCAAGACAATGTAGGTCACCCGAGGAAAACTCAGATCACACAAACCTGTCAAAATGTGACACGTGTCCGTGTGCGAACGTGTGTTGCTCCCACACGCAAACGTGTGCATAAAAAGTACAGGGGCAATTTCGGTAACTTGTATCCTTTTATTAACGGATTTGAATGAGACATCGATGTTTGAAAATGACTGTCCAGCTCGCATCATATCCAGTCGGATGCCAGCTCGCTCTTGTCGTTTTGGAGTTTTGTGGTACAATGACATTTTTAACCATGCAATACTCCAAACCAAAGGATTTTCACTTGTCTTTGTAAAAAATGTGAGGGGTAAATTAGTCATTCTCACAAAGTTGCGGATGAAGCTCCTGGACTTGAGGTCAGCCCTGCGTTCTACATTAATAACTTGTAGGATGCAGCTGGACTGGGATTCTCACAACACCACTCAAGTCTATGGGGCCCACGATGTTCTATATGTAAAAATGACTCAAATCCGAAACTCAAGTGGGTCTCACGACATAGTATTGAACGTCCACAGTTGAAACATTCGTGGGGCCACAAAAGTTTTGCATCGGTTTTTTTTTTTTTTTTTTTTCAGTTCATCCAACCAGGAATGACCTATGAAGGGCATGCATGGCATATAACGTTATGATATACCTCAGGGAGGTTTCAACGGTAGGCATTTACCCAACCACGTTTTCATGCCATGCAGCCCACTTGAGTTTTGGATTTGCATTTTTGGCCCATGATCTGTGGATTTCTCACAAACATCACGGTGGGCCCCACCTAGCTTCTGCGAAAGCCTTTCGCGGGGAATCCGCGTCCCAAACATCTCATGTGTGCCACACCACGTGAAATAATGGGGATGGGATGCCAACCAACTTTTCAAGATCAAGAGGAGGAAAGAATAAAGCAGCCTGGTACCAAAACTCAGTCGTGCACGCCACGTGAACTAAGCAGTTTTGGGAGCCACTTTGCATCGGTCCCATTCGTGTGGCCCATATGACTTTTAAATAGGATGTTCTTCATAATGTACGGTCCAGATAATTGTTCTCACCTGATGAACGGAGTGGATTTTTCATATAAAATATGTTGGACCCCAAACAACTTGGGTGTATTAGGCCCTGCGTGAAGCAGGTGTTCCACGATTCTGGTCCTACGTAGCTTCCCTAGAAGCCCTCCTCATGCCGGTAGTGATCGGGGCCGTTGATCTGGTGGCCAACGGTGTGGATAGGCAACTCCTACCTTGTAGCTTCTGTGGGCTTTAATGGTTCAATATGGACCACTTATCGGATGGATAGTACCGCATACTCAAGTGATGGCCCACCAGAAAAACAGTTACTATCACGATTTGGTTTCATAAAAAAAAGTTTTATGTAAGTGCTATGCATTCTCCGTTCAACAGCGGTAATTTGAATTGGGTGAGAGTATGAGGATATATGGATTTTGATACATGTGCCTACATGTACCTCAATTAGTCCTGCACATGGGTCTGAGTTAGGGTCGGGTTGGCCCAATTACGGGTAAACCTAAACATATTTTAAAGGTTTGACTTTCAGTTTGGTTGTTAGTTAACCTTAACCCTAACCCTACCCTACTTGCAAAAGGGTTAACCCTAACCCTATTGGACCCTATCCGCTGAACCGGGACGGGTCCAATCAATCAAGGACTGAGTTTTGCTTACAATTTTTCAATCTGAAACATTTTAGAAAGGATGGTGTACTTATGATGGACCATTAGATAAATGGCTTGATAACCCAACCATGGCCCCATAGAAATGAATTGGAGTTACCTATTGACCCTCATGAAAAAATACCTCCACAATAAGCATGGAAACAATTAGGTGTGTTTACGATCTTACCATCGGAAGTTTTAATTTCCAAACATGTTAAAGTAGGGCATGTTTGAAGGTTTTTTTTTTTTTTTTTTTAATGCTCTGCAAAGTGGTTCGGGCAGAACGGGTCAAGGTACGGGTCGAGTCAGTTGGGTTTGGCGTGTACTAAACCATATCTAAATTAAAAATGGTCCAGCCCATTCACCCAAGACTGAACCATTTTTTTCTGTTCGGTTGGGGCACATTGGATTTTTGTTGGGTTGGTTCAGTAGGGTCGATTAGGTTAAACCGACATATGTGCAGCCCTAACCTCAATCCACACCGTCCAAAATTAAAGCTGAACCCTTTTGGATATTTTTGTTTACTAGCACACTAAAAAGTGTTATAGCCATCGGGTTGGACATCAAATGGACGGTGGGTAAATAATGACGTTGCTTCATATTTTTAACACACTTAACACCGTGGAATGAAATAGTCCAATCAATCTGTTTTAGGGGCGCAATTTGGACGGTTTAGATTGAGGTGCATATATTTCACTTATATGTTGGCTCAGTGCATGTATTTGGATGGACGTACCTAACTAGAGTATCCATTTTCTTCATCTGATATGATTGATGGTCTTTCACGTGCGCGAGGCACACGTGTGCAACTTATCACGTGCTCCTAGCCTAACAAATCAGGTTGATCTTATCATAAGATGGACCAAACACATGCAAAACAAATGAACAGAACTGAAATTTCCCTCCGAATGGTATGTACATATGTCGCCCAGTGGATGGTTGGATTATTAGAAGAATATATAGACAGTACGGGTCCGAAAGAGGTGAGGCTCTCGACTCGCTCAAGTGTGGCCCACTATCTGCACTCACATGTGTGCGTGTAAAGTTGCACTTGCATTTTAAGGGGCTTATCCATTATAATGATTTTTTACGTTACTTTAATATAAAATTATCATTAAAATAACAGTCATTGACACAAAGGTACTTATCTTTTAGGCTATAGATGGATTAATACCTACTTTTAAACTTATTCCAAATAAGTATTTAAGAATTGCAAACGTTAGTTATATTGGTACCCACCGTCTATCTTCCCTACGTATATGATACAAAGCCATACAGTATTTCTAAAAAGATCATATTATCCCTTCTTTTAGTTGCAAATAGACGGATACATGTGTGTAATCTCAGTCTATCATCGGAAGCAATGTGGGGCCCACAGAGATGACCTAGACAAATTCACTTCGTCTATCCATTTTTATTCATCAAAAGATTCTAATAAATGAAAAAAAAAACTTAGTCAAGTGGGCCACACTGCATGAACAGTAATATCTCAAATGTGTACCATTTAAACTTCATTGAGCCAATCTCCACTGTTTTGTATACCGTGGTCCACTGAAGATTTGGATCTTTTTCATTTTTAGGCTTATCCCCAAAGTTTAATATAGAAAAACGGATAGACGGTGTGGATATACAACAGATCAGCAAGGTGGGCCCCACAAATTTATAACCACTAAAATACAACCCGCCTAACCCCTCTCTTCGGGCGCAGCTTTGCTGGATCCTCATATCCATAGAGGTACGTAGATCCCTTACCGTGCCGACTGTGTGATATGTGTGTATTACATCCACGCCGTCCATTCATTTTGAAACTCATTTTAGAGTATCATTTAAAAAATGAAGTAGATCCAAATCTTAGGTGGACCATAATACAGTAAACAATGGTACTCAACCATTAGAAGCTTCTCGTGGGTCACAAAAAGTTTTAGGTCAAGCTGATATTTGTTTGGTGTCTTCATCCAGGTCTTTGTGACCTTTTAAACAGGTCGGATGGAAAATAAACATTCTAGTGGCCTCCATGAAGTTTTTAATGGTGTGGATTCAATCAGTACTATTTCATGTGGTATGGTCCACGTAAGATTTGGATCTGCTTATTTTTTGGATAATGCTTTAAAATGAGCTTTCAAAATGCATGGATGGTGTAGATGTAAGGTACATACATCAAAGTGGCCCCATAGTTGGGGATCCACCGACCTCAATGGATTCGGAGATCCACCCAAACCGCGCCCTTTCTCCACCTCTTGGGCGTGGATTTCCTGCGAAAGCCTTGTGCAGGAAGTTCCTGTTCTGGGAACCAAGGCGGGGCCCAAAGTGATTTTTTTGATAAATCCACCTTGTCCATCCGTTTTGGGAGCTCATTTTAAGACATGAGAAAAAAAATAAACCGGACCCAAGACTTAAATGGCCCGAAAACGTGAGTATTGAACGTCCACAGTTGAAATATTTGTGGAGCCACAGGAGTTTCGAATCAGGATAATATTTGTGTTTCCTAGTAGTAGTGACGTTATGAATGGTATGGAGTTCATGTAAACATAACTATGGACCCTAGGGAGGTTTCAATGGTAATAATTTACCTACCCACCTTTTCCTTTAGTGAGGCCTACTTGAGTCTTGGATCTGGTTCATTTTTGTTCTCATGTCTTAAAATGAGCTCCCAAAACGGATGAACAGAGTGGATTTATAAAAAAAATCACTTCGGGCCCCACCTTATTAGATGGTTAGAATTTTTCAATCATAGAATGTTAGATCTAATCCATCCATGAGGTGGGCCCCACTAGCTGGCCCTGCTTGTCATGCAATGGGTCCACACGACATGGATAAAACATAAACATCATGATGGGTCCTCAGATCATGCCCAATAAAGGCGTCCGCCGGCAGCGGCGTCCTCTGGACGATGTCTGTTCCAGCGACTCCTTTTATTGTTATCATTGTGCTTTCCCAACAAGGTGGGGTCAATATGAAAAATCTAATCTGTTTATAGAGTTGGCCAACTCATGGCCTGGCCAAAGAGATCTGGTTTGAACATAATAGACAGCATAAAAAAACACAGTGGGACTACGAAGGTTTCAACGGTGGCAGTTATTCTTATTAGTATAGCCCATTTGAAATCTTGATCTTCTTCATTTTCAAACCCACGACCTAAAATAAACTGGAGAAACAGATGAACTGCGTGGATCTAACATATACATTGTGGTGGGGCACACGAGTGGCCATCAGACAGCTGCCAAAAAGGCAGCAACTTGACCCACCATTCCATGTGGTGTGTTCCACTTGAGACTTGGATCCGACTAATTTTCAGGCCTTGGCCCGAAAATGATCTGACAAAATAGATGGACGGATGGATGAAACACATATATCATAGTGGGGCCCATGAGTGGGGCCCTTATTACCACCCAAAAGGGCTTCCGCCCTTGTCAACACTAGATAGTATAGTCTTTTAGATGAGCTATCTGTACATCAAGCACCATCATCATTCTATATAAGTAAGGGTAAATGCGTCTTTTTGTGACAAAATTGATGTCTACGTTACTCCTTCATCAGTCAATATCAACAAAGTAGTAAGATGTCTATATATTACAAACCTTAGGTACTGATTTGGAATAAGTTTAAAAGTAGGTAGTAATCCGTCTATGGCCTAAAAGATAGGTACCTGTACAACAATAACTCTTAAAATAAATTAATATTATTATTTGGATGAGAGATTGTAAAGGCATTAGGGTAAAAACTATAATGATTATAAATTTTTTTACTTCTCTTAAATGTATTTATACTTGATCAACGCTTCTAGTGTTTGGTTTGATAATAGTAAAATCATAATGATAACATGTTTCCTAAATTTTGGGGTAATGGATGAAAAAATTAAGCCCTTAGTGAATGTTGTTCACAAACGATATAAATTTGATTGAGAAAAATGAAGAAAGTAGTCAAAAGAGAGCTAAATATAAAAAGGGTGCTTTAAAATTTAAAAGATATAAAATTATTTAAAGTAAATCATAATATATAGACTGCAATATTTAATAACAATAAAAGTGAAAATTAGGAATTGATTAAGAGTGTTGACAAAGAAATTTTCTAAAAGGATTACCATAGCTACCTTAGGTCGGCAATTCTTGAGAATTGAGAGATTAAAAAGAATGTTGTCCATAAAATTATAGAAGAAATGAAAATGCGTCTTCAGAGTCTTTGTAATTGTCATGTATCACTCAAAGCTCAACCATGAAAATGTTGGATACTTAAAAGACAACATATTCATATGATGAGTGATTAGAAATGAATACATTGAAGGGAGCTTAGGAGTAGCATTAATGAGAAATAACATAAGGAAAATTAACTAGATGATTTTGTCACAGGCAAGGGAGGCTAAGAACTGCTACGATTACAGTTACGAGTGAGTTGGACAAGTTAAAAGGCTTTAAAATGAAGAGGAAAGAAACAATAAGAAAAATAATTAATGACTTATGGTGTAATTGAAGTTATGGCCTTGGACAAAGTAGAATGACAAGAAAAGATTTAAGTCAATCTATACCTCTAGAGGTTTTGGAGGTGGAAATGCTCATTAGCTTTTGAACTAACGTAAATAATTATCATGAACAACTCATTAGGCATTTATTATGAAAATGAAAAATAATAATAATGAACTATTTATTAGGCATTTATTATGAAAATGAAAAATCAAATAGCCTTGTAACTTATTAGCAGTAAAATCATAATGATTTTTCATCACTATAATGTTAAATAATTGCTTTCGTACAAATTTATTTACCAGTCGCTTAAAAATATCACTTTCAGTGTTTCTGTACATTATTGTGGTAATTAATAATCCAAATGGGACCATTAGCTGCCATTAAAACCATAAATCCATTCATCATCTGCACCATCCATCTAATCTAACATTTGACTTCACAACCCATCACAGTATCTTCTCTCTCCATGAGTGGGAAAGAGAAGAAATGGATTTAGTGAAAAAGCAAGCAGTCCATACAAAGTTGTCATTGGATGGACCACTGGCTGAAAATTCTGCAGCAATATGTTGATCTTCTCCTTCCTTTTTTCCAGGAATTGTATGATGTTCCAACCTAGCTAAGGATATGAACAACGTAATTAAATCATCCGCATGAAAAGCTCAATCAATGCCGTTGGATCTTAAAGGGCTTGGGACCATTGTTGAATAGACCATTGCCTGCGACTGTCCACCCCAACGGTGTTGAGAGGCGACCGTACAGGCCCTCGATTTTGTTTTTTCCTTTTTCTTCACCAGTAGGCATGATCAGAGCCACTGTACACGTGGCATTCATGTTATCATCCCATCTGACAGCTATTTTCTTTCATTAAGTAGCAATCTTGGGTCTTCGCCGTCTAAAAAAGTGGTCTGATGAATTGGACGGTTTGGATTGAGATCATGTATATTACGTGAAGTGGGTATGTGTGGCTGAGTATAGGTGGTCCTATTCCTGCATCGCATCGGTGGATGAACGCAATAACGATTCGAATTCGAAATTTGAATGGTTGCAGCAATGGCAGAGGGTTGACATGGACACGTCAAGAAAAAACAAAATAAGAAGCGTCAAACGCCTCAGGAGCATGGAATGGGGTACTCGGGCGGCTGAAAGCCTTCAAGTGACCCGTTCAACATGTGTGGCCCACCATGGGTCAAGCAATGAACAAAATAGCTCCGTTGCTAGAATGGTCAGGATCTGTTGTAGGGACAGCTCCCATGGGCGCGGATTAGGTGAGGCCCTGACCGTGGGGCCCACCTAGATGTTTCTGTTGTATATCCACACCGTCCATCCGTTTTTACAGATTATTTTAGAGCATCATCACAAAAGTGAGGCAGATTCAAATCTTAGGTGGACCACACTACTGGAAAATAGTGGTAATTGAACGGCTACCATTAAAAACTTCCCAGGGCCCACTTGAGTGTTTATTTGCCATCCAACCTGTTCATAAGGTAACACAGACCTGGAAGAAGGAAAAACACAAATAGCAGCTGGTTCCAAAACTTTTGCGGCACTCCATGAAGCTTTTGATGGTGGAAATTCAATCCCTACTTTGTGGTCCACCTGAGATTTGGATATCCCTCAATTTTGGGGCCATGCCCTAAAATGAGCTGGAAAAACAGATGGACGGAGTGGATATACAACACATACATCGGGTGGGCCCGAAGGTCTGGACCTCATGCACTAAGTTGTTACCCCTGCCTCACCTAATCCGCGGCCTAAACTTGGTGGGCCGTGGCTTTTGAATGCTTCTGATCCTTGCCACGTGTGCAGGATCAAAACATGATGGGCCGCGGTGAACCCCATGCAATTAGATAACCCAATCGTATTTTTCGTTTTAACCGTTCAGTAAGTGTCCACCAATCCAATATTCAGCTCAAATAATTTTTTATTTCAACATACATCTGAACTGGAAAAAATAATTAGTTTTTAATGTGCCTGCGTATCATCTACACGCTGTGCCAGAGTATCAAAAATTTTTTTTGGCCGGATCTACTATAAGCACTTGTAGGTTAACGTAAACGTACAATGTAATTTATGAGGCTCATACTATTGCATGTATGCAATCTAATCCGTCCATCACATACATATAATGATGCTTTCCTTTGTGGTCAAAATTCATTTCAATCCAAAACTTAGGTGGGCCACTCAATGGAGAAGAACATCTTGACCACACTTTTACCTTTTAAGGGGCATTTTTGTCATTTCAAAAAGTCAGTTGCCAACCCATATCAACCTTTCATACACGCTTTTGTTTCCCGCACAACGTAATATCTTTTGGCGGGAAATATTCCGAAGGTTTTCTTTTAGAAAGCATATAGACGGTGGGCCACTGTTGGGCCCACTGTAAATGTATGTAGTTCATCTACACCGTCCATCCACTTTTCCAGATCATTTAAAGGTTTGAAACCAAAATTGAAGCATATCTAAAACTTAGGTAGACCATACCACGAGATACAGTGGGTACAATGATTTCCACCATTGAAAACTTTCTTAGGACTCGCAATGATGTTTATTTGTCATCCAACTTGTTCACAAGATCACATAGCCATTGATGAAGGGAAAAAAAAAATAATATTAGCTTGATCCAAAATTTTGCGGCCTTAAGAAATTTTCAACGATACAAGTTCAATTCACATTATGTCCTGTGGTGTGATTCACTTCAAGTTTTTATAGCTTTCAATTTTTGTATAAACCTATAAAATTTTATTTTAAAATGGATTAATGGAGTTGATGAAATACATAAATGATAGTGGACCCCGTGGAGTTTACCAGTACGCTTAAAGTACTGAGTTACTCAGTATGCAATCCGTTTCATGCTGGTGGAAGATATGTGAAGCCCACCGTGATGCTTGTTCGAAATCCTTACCGTCCATGGGTTTTTCCAGATCAATATAGAACATTGGAAGAAAAATAAGGTAGATCCAAAATTTAAACGGGCTACACAACAAAAAACAGTGAGATCAAAGATCCATTATTGAAAAATAGATGGATGAGGTAGATCCAAAAGTTAATCGGGTCACACAACTGGTAATAGTGAGATTAAACGTTCACTATTGAAACATTGGTAGGGCAAAAAATATTTGGATCAGGTTAATATATTTTTGTTTTTCGCTCATCTCATTAATAGTGACGTTATGAACGGTATGGATTCTATGTAAACATCATAAGGTTCTTAGGGAGGTTTAACGGTAGTCATTTCCCTACCCACTATTCCAATCATGCGGCCCACTCAAAGCACTAGTTCGGTGTAATTTTTGGTCCCATGTCTTAAATGATCTGGAAAAAAATCAATGGATGTTATAAATTTCTCACAAATATGAAGGTGGACCCACAAATCGTTGGAGTTGATCCTCACCATTAGAAACTTCATTGATTCCACCCAACCTGTGGAAATGCCTGTAAAGTTAATCACCATTGTTTCCTTTACTATAATCCATTTTTCATTTAGACCTACTTAATTTTTTACATCATGCCCTAAGCCCTAAAACTAGCTTTCATTATGGATGGACGGTATGGACATACTTCCTAGTGGGCCTCCTAGCTAGGGGTCCTACCTACCACTGTCGATTCGGCGTACCATCTAATCTAGTGCCTATGTTGGGATTTAAGTGGGGCCCAATGTGATGGTCATAAGAAATCCACCCCGTTCATTCATTTTGAAATCATTTTAGGACATAAAACGAAAAATGAGGTGTATCCAAAACTAAAGCAAGTCATACAAAATAATTCTTAATTTAGATCTCATACCTTAAAATGAGCTCGCAATACAGATGGATGGGGTGAATTTTTCACACCAACATCATGGAGGTCCCATTGAATGTATACCATTGAAACCTTCTTGGGGGTCCCAAAAGTTTTGGTTTAGTCCGATATTTGGTTTTACCCATCATCCAGGTTCATGTGACCTTATGAACAGTTTGGACGGCAAATAATCATTATGGTGGGCCGTAGGTATGTTTTGATGGTGAGAATCATTATCAGGTCTGCGTTTTCTGGTGTGGTCCACGTACACCAGCGAATCCACTTCCATTGTTACCGAAGTGCGAGTGGGTGCGTAACCAACTAGGAAGAAGATGCATCATGGTATCGAGACTACAGAAGCACTCTAAGCACATACCGAAAAATATTGACGCATACCGTACTCCTAAAATAGTATCGATCCACTTCGACTTACATAGCAGCCCTTCGGTGGCACGCCGAACGCTTTCACCGAACTTCGAGTGGGTGCGTAACCACTTAAGAAGACACTACGTTAGGGTACCGAGACTCAAGAATCACTCTGACATGTACCGATGAACACGGATACACACCGGACCTCCAAAATAGTAACGGTTCCCCCCGACTTGTACTATAGCACATGCGGTCGCATCTCGAATGCTTTTAAAGAAGTACGAGTGGGTGCGTAACCAACTAGGAAGAAGATGCATCATGGTACCGAGACTACAGAAGCGCTCTAACCAAATACCGAAAAACATTGACACAAACCGTACCCCTAAAATAGTATCGATCCACTCCAACTTACACAGCAGCCCTTCGGTGGCACGCCAAACGCTTTCACTGAACCTCGAGTGGGTGCGTAACCACTCAAGAAGACGCTACGTTAGGGTACCGAGACTCAAGAATCACTCTGATAAGCATCGATGAATATGGATACACACCGAACCTCCAAAATAATAACGGTTTTCTTCGACTTGTACTGCAGCACATGTGGTCGCAACTCGAATGCTTTTACTAAAGTACGAGTGGGTACAAAAATAACTACGAAGAAGATGCATAATGGTATCGAGATTACGAAAGCACTCTAACCAAATACCAAAAAACATTAACGTATATCGTACCCCTAAAATAACATCGATCCACTCTGACTTATACAACAGTCCTTCGGTGGCACGCCAAACGCTTTCACCGAACTTCGAGTGGCTGCGTAACCACTCAAGAAGATGCTGCGTTAGGGTATCGAGACTCAAAAATCATTCTAACACTCACCAACGGATACACGCTGGACCTCCAAAATAGTAACGGTTCCCTCCGACTTGTACTGCAGCACATGCAGTCACATTTCGAATGCTTTTACTGAAGTATGAGTGGGTGCGTAAACAACTAGGAAGAAGATGTATCATGGTACCGAGACTATGGGAGTACTCTAACCAAATACTGAAAAACATTGACGCATACCATACCCCTAAAATAACATCGATCCACTCCGACTTACACAGTAGCCCTTCGGTGGCACGCCGAACGCTTTCACCGAACTTTGAGTGGGTGCGTAACCACTCAAGAAGACACTACATTAGGGTACTGAGACTCAAGACTCACTCTGACATGCACCGACGAACATGAATACACACTGGACCTCTAAAATAGTAACGGTTCCCTCCAACTTGTACTGCAGCACATGCGGTCATATCTCGAATGCTTTTACCGAAGTACGAGTGGGTGCAAAACCAACTAGGAAGACGCTGTATCATGGTACCGAGACTACAAAAGCACTTTAACAACATCGAAAAATATTGACGCATACTGTACCCCTAAAATAGCATCGATCCACTCCGACTTACACAGCAGCCCTTCCGTGGCACGCCGAACACTTTTACCGAACTACGAGTGGGTGCGTAACCACTCAAGAAGATGCTACATTTGGGTACCGAGACTCAAGAGTCATTCTGACCACGCACCAACGAACACGGACACACATTGGACCTCCAAAATAGTAACGATTCCCTCCGACTTGCACTGCAGCACATGCGATCGCATCTCGAATGCTTTTACCGAAGTACGAGTGGGTTAACCAACAAGGAAGACGCTGCATCATAGTACCGAGACTACAGAAGCACTCTAACCACATATTGAAAAACATCGACGCACAGCATACCCCTAAAATAACATCGATCCACTCCAACTTCTACAACATCCTTTCGATGGCACGCCAAATGTTTTCGCTGAACTACGACTGGGTGCGTAACCACTAAAGAAGACGCTACGTTAGGGAACTGAGACTCAAGAATCACTCTAACCACGCACTAACGAATACAGACACACACTGGACCCCATAAATAGTAACGGTTCCCTCCGACTTGCACTGCAGCACATGCGATCGTATCTCGAATGTTTTACCGAAGTACGAGTGGGTGCGTAACCAACTAGAAAGACGCTGCATCATAGTACCGAGACTACAGAAGCACTCTAACCACATACTGAAAATATTGACGCACACCGTACCCCTAAAATAACATCGATCCACTTCGACGTCTATAACATTCTTTCGATGACACGCCAAATGCTTTCACCGAACTACGACTGGGTGCGTAACCACCCAAGAAGACGCTAAGTTAGGGAACCGAGACTCAAGAATCACTCTAATCACGCACTAACGAATACGGACACACACTGGACCTCCTAAATAGTAACGGTTCCCTCCGACTTGCACTGCAGTAAATGCGATCATACGTCGAACGCTTTCATTGAACTATGAGTGTATGTGTATCCACTTGTGAAGACTCTCTATCATGGTATTGAGACTACAAAACCATTCTACATAGATATCGACTAACATTGATGCACATCATACCATATCCCTAAAATAGCATTGATCCACTCCGACTTGTACTGTAGCATTTCGATGGAACACCGAATGCTTACACCAAACTACGAATGGGTGAATAACCAGCAAAGAAGACGCTGCATCAAGGGTATCGAGACTCAAGAATCACTCTAACCACACACCGACGAACATGGACACTCACAGGATCCTGAAAATAGTAACAGTTCACTCTAACTTGCACTGCAGCCCTATGCAATCGCACGTCGAACGCTTTCACTGAATTACGAGTGGGTGCGTATCCACTTGGAAAAGACTCTCCATCATGATACCGAGACTACAAAAGCAATCTAACCACACATCGAAAAAAATTGACCCACACTATACCCCTAAATTAGCACCGTTTCACTCTGACTTGTACTATAGCCCTTCGATGATATACCGAACGCTTTAACCAAACTACGAGTAGGTGTGTAACCATTCAAGAAGACAATGCGTTAAGGTACCGAGACTCAAGAATCACTGTAACGACGCACCGACGCACACAGATACGCACATGACCTCCAAAATTGTAACGGTTCCCTCTGACTTGCACTGTAGCCCACGCGGTCGTAACTCGAATGCTTTTACCGAAGTACGAGTGGGTGTGTAACCAACTAGGAAGACGCTACATCATCGTATTGAGACAATGAAAACACTTTAACATCATACCGAAAAATATTTACGCACACTGTACCCCTAAAATAGCATCGATCCACATTGACTTGTACTGTAGCCCTTCGGTAGGCACGCCGAACGCTTTCATCAAGCTACGAGTGGGTTCGTAACCACTCAAGAAGACGCTACGTTAGGGTACCGAGACTCAAGAATCACTCTAACCATGCACTGATGAACACGGATACACACGGGACATCCAAAATAGTAACAGTTCCCTCCGACTTGCACTGCAACCCATGCGATCACAACTCGAATGCTTTTATCGAAATACGAGTGGGTGCGTAACCAACTAGGAAGACGCTGCATCATGATACCAAGACTACGGAAGTACTCTAACATCATACCGAAAAATATTGACGCACATTGTACAGCTAAAATAGTATCAATCCACACCGACTTGCACTGCAGCTCTTTGGCGACACGCCGAACGCTTTCACCAAGCTATGACTGAGTTCGTAACCACTCAAGAAGACGCTGCGTTATGACACCAAGACTCAAGAATCACTCTAACCACACACTAACGAACACGGACACACACTGAAATTTTGAAATAGTAACGGTTCACCCCTAACTTGGACTACCGTATAATAGTAATGGGCCACACCTTCGTTTATTGACGTTGTTAGCAATGATCCATGTTGTTCATTCAAATTATTATTTTTTTTGTTTTGATATTAAACAAATGTAACAGATCAAATGATCAAGTGGTCCACATCATCTTCATTTACATTTAATGGTACATACTTAACACACTACTAATACTTTTTACGGCCCACCTTCTATTCGGATCGGCCTCATTTTTTTTCTAATGATATAAAAGAAGATGAGAAAACTATTGGATGGTATCGATCAACGAATTAAATTTATGTGGGCCTCATTTCAGAGATTTGACGTAACTAATAATTTCAAAGTTAAAGTTGTAATAAAGTAACACCACAAGGGTAGCGGTGTCAATTTAGACAGCTGGCGCGAGTAGATTCACAACTTTTTATCTCTTTACTGAGGCCTTCGTGAAGAGACAAAATTAACTTCCATGTGTATTTACGTTAACCTACAAGTGCTTGTAATAGATCCGGCCTCTCAAAGTTTTTCCTAACTTACAAGCGTACATACATCCGGCTGCTCACCAATACGAAGTGGTCTTCTGATTGAGCGCGGTCTTAGTGGATCCGAGGTGGGTGGATCCCTGAACGTGGGTCCATCGTGATGTACGTTCCTTAAATCTAGTCCATGCATCTGTTTTGAAAACTCATTTTAGTACACTATACAAAAAATGAAGCAGATTCAAATCTCAGGTGGACCATAATACAGGAAACAGTGGTAATCCAACATTAAAAACTTTTGGTTGGACCCAAAAGCTTTGGATCAACCTGATATTTGTGTGATCTCTTCATCCAGTCTTTGTGAACTTATCAACCTGTTGGATGGAAAATAAACATTCTGGTGGCCCCGGTGAAGTTTTTAATGCTGAGGATTCAATCACGACGGTTTCATGTGGTATGGTCTTCTAAGTTTTGAATCTGCTTCATTTTCGGGGTCATGCCCTAAAATGAGCTGTCAAAATGAATAGATGGTGTGGATGTAAAGAACATATATCACAATGAGCCCCACAGTTAGGGATCCACCCAAACCGCTCCCCTTCCTATTGGCAATTTAGAATGGATTGGGCCCAGTCTGTACTAGCTGGCCTATTGACTGAACGGCCCACAAGAAATCACGATTACTTACAGCTGGCATTGGGAGATCTAATGGATCATTTTTTGGGTGCTCTCGCGGGCTACCTAAACTATCTTCTTCAAATCGAGCCAGGAATTGGCGAATTGCTACACCTAACACACCTGAATTCCGACCGCGTCTGGAGCCCCAAAGCCCTGCCCGCCCCACTTTCGATTTATCAATTGTGCAGAACATCCTAACCGTAGAAAAACGTGGGCCACAAAATGGAGAATCCCTTATTAGTGCCCGATTTTCGTGCATGTGATCTTTATGGTGGGGCCCACTTTTGGTACGGTTTGCATGCCTCCAAATGTGACACGTTGGCCACTAACGAACCGTTCTGGATCTTCTGATGGTGGGTAACTCGGGCGACCTACCTGTCTGAATAGCAGTATTGTGATTTCGAAGAAATCTGAGGCTAATATCCTTATCAGGTGGAATCCTAGGAGAGTCAAACGGCGGAAGGTTTTGACGCCTGACGCGTCACAAAAGGCGTCACCGGCATGTGAGTGGCTGACGGCCCACCGTATCAGCCGCGATCTGCGGTGATGTAAGACACGTGTTGGACGTGGTCCTGTATCAATCCCAGGCTGTCAGACGGCAGGCAGCGCTTGTCGTGACTTACGTTCATCGGGGCACGATTTTGGTGGATCCCGGAATTTATTTACCTGGGTGGATCCCTCACTGTGGGTCCCACCTATATGTATATACATTAAATCCACGCCGTCCATAAATTTTTAAAACTTATTTTGTAGAATGATATAAAAAATGAATCAAATAAAAATCTTTTGTAGACCACACAACAGGAAATAGTGGTGATTGAATACCCACAATTAAAATACTATTGGTGGCCATCGGAATGTTTATTTTACATCCAACCTTTTGATAAGGTCAAAATTATCTAGATGAAGGGATGAAAAAAATATCATCTTCATCCCAAACTTCTGTGTCTCACAAGAAGTTTTTATGGTTATTTACTGTTGTTTCCTATGTTTTACTCCATTTGAGATAAGTAATCTTTTTAATTTTTGGTCTAATGCTCTAAAATAAGGTGTAAAAACGGATGGACGGCGTGGATATAAGGAAAATATACCAATGTGAAGCTCCACATTCAGGTATCTACCCACTTGGGTGCATCCGGAAATCCACCAAAGCCGCGGCGCCCTGTTTATCGCAAATTCCGCTTGCCACGTCATCACATTCCACATGCCTGCTCGAGTCGTGATTCACGGATTCAGTGAGCTGCCGTTCAAGTCAGGGTGCAGAATACGCGTCAAAGATCCTTGTACCCAGAGTACTTGTTTCTGATCTGAGCCGTTCATCAGTTATATTACAATCAAATCATGCTCTATATAAAAAATCAGAATAAAAAATTTAACAAACGATCCACATGAAGTGTTAATATTTTTACTAGTTCTACTTTTAATTCTAACCGCGTATTTTTTCCATCCAAGTTCGACTTGCCTGATTAGCGCAACAAAACCATTGTGGGTCCTTGGACAAATGGTTCGGATATCTGACACGTGTTCCGTAGGCAGGGATTTCTGACAGGTAATCCGTCCCTGCTTTTCTCGCACGTGACGCTGCGGCACGTACGCGCGATCGAGGCCTTAGCAGCACGTGAACAGCGGTTCCGATGAATGTCAGAAGTTGTTGAGAAGTAGGGCTTTTGCCGGTGGAACGTAGAACTGTAGATTGTATTTTCATTTGATGATCCCAAATATACGTGGCTTTTACATCTAATCCAAACCGTCCAAAATACAGGGCCCACTGCAGATGGAATACAAGTCCAAATTATACTGAAAGAATGACGGTAACTGATCTTTTGACTGATATGTAATGGACTCCGACCAGATCCAACAAAATGTGTATCGATCAGAGGTTGGAATTAACTAATCAATCTGATTTTGTAGATATAAAAAAATCTTCTCTGTTTCTCACTATTTGAACGGTTTGGATTTGAGAGAACGCCCAATGCTCGATCAAGAACTCCAGCCCATTCATGCGCGGTTCATCAAAAGAACCGTCGACATTCCCATCGTAAACGTAGAGGAAAGGCGTGGGGGCAGTACCCAAGCCGAGTCCAGCGCACAGCACCAGTCCTTATCCATTTGACAAGGCGGGCCCACCGAACGAACGAACAAGATTTTGAAATACGTGCCACATGGGGCGTGTGGGAGCAGAGGATTCGGAGTGGATTTGGTGGTGACTCGTCCAGTACCGAGGTCGGTACTGGTTGATGGTCCACACAATGATGTTTTATCCCAGCCGTCCATCCATTTTGAGGATAAGAGCCTAAACATCCATTAAAAACTCCCTACGGTCACAAAAGTTTTGGATAACTCTGTATATTTCTTTCATCCAAGTCTGTGTGACCTGATCAACAGATTGGATGGCAAATAAACATTATGGAGGCCGTAGGAAGTTTTTAACGATAAGATAAGCGTTCAATCGTCACTAACTGTTTTCTATGTGGTGTGGTCCACCTGAGATTTGAATCTACCTCATATTTTGGATCATGCACTAAAATAAGCTTTCAAAATGGACGGACGGAGTGGATAAAACAAATACCATGTGGGGCCACAGATTTTGCAGCCCTAACGAAGCCGAGTCCTGCGGAGTCAAACTCGAGCGAGTAGTACTTTAGTTGCGCGTAGGAATTTCCGAGCGCCGACAAGTAAATAACGTGTGTGGGGAACATGCATGAAACCTCAGTTTTGCCACCAGTGAAAAAAAAATGGAGACTTTCCAACACGGAAGAGGATTACGTGGTGTGACGCACACCACCCATCTCGTGGTGTGTTGACGTCACCAAGTTCTGTGGCCCCATCATGATGTATGTTTTATATATCCGAATTGTCCATACATTTTCCCACAGCGTTTCATAGCAAAATCCCCAAAATGTTTAAGATCCAAAGCTCAAGTGGACTGTAGCACAGAAAGCAGTAGGGGATTAATGCTTACCACCCAAAACTATGGATCTGCATCATTTTGGAGATTATACCCTGAAATTCGCTCACAAAATGGATGGACCGTTTGGATATAACAAATACGTCATGGTAGGGCCAAATAATTTGATGACCTCGATACACCACGGAGGTCGGTGGTGTGTGGTACACCACGCAATCCACCTCGAAACCCTTCGACCTACGCATGCTGCTTTGTTGTATGGAAATTCATACCATTCAAGTAGCTGACACACCTATGGATGGATCATAAGCTGAAACTTTCAATGAGAAGACAATATGAAAGATCTAATTTCTCTCTTTGAATTTGGACCACTTACTATTTCATTCTTAACCATTCATCTCATGCCCATTAAATCGATAGTTTGGATTGCTCCATCAATGTGATTTTAGATATGCTTATTATAAATTTTATAAGACTATCGACAATCTTATATAGCTGTCCATCACTGCCACATGTAAAATCAACGAGTCACTAAAGTTTTTTAATTGGTGCGAAAGCAAGGAGGACGTTGGATTAGGTGAGGCAAGGGTAACAGCTTACTGGGTGAGGCCTTAACTGTGGGGCCCGCCCTGATACATGTGTTATATATCCACACCATTCACCCATTTTTCCAGCTTAATTTAGTGCATGGTCCCAAAAATCAGATAAATCCAAATCTCAGGTGGACCACACAGTAGGGATTAAATTCTCATCATTAAAAAAACTCCTTGAAAGCCACAAAAGTTTTGGATCAAGCCGGTATTTATGTTCTCTCTTCATCCAGGTCCGTGTGAACTTATCAGCAGGTTGGATGGCAAATAAACATAACAGCGCGGGCTTTAGGAAGTTTTTAATGGTGAGTATTCAATCACCACAGTTTCCTTTAGCGTGGTCCACTTGAGATTTGGATCTGCCTCATTTTTGGGACCATGCCCTAAAATGATCTTAAAAAACTGATGGATGGCATGGATATACAACACATTCATTGAAACAGGCCCCACAGTCAAGGCCTCACCCTGTGAGCTGAAAATGAACAAATAACAAATAAAAGTTCTTAATTGAATTATTTCAACCCTTTAAAAAATTGGGTTCCTTTGGCTTTTAACATGAACCGTTACCAAACCTTTGTATAATCAATGAATTGAAAAATTCAAAGTCGTTTGCATCATTGAAAAAAAATACAAATTCAATGGTTAGATTCTCGACGTCTGGATGCATCAAGGAAAGTCCCGTGCATCAGAACGGTCAATACTTCAATAATGTTGATGCGACATTCTGTACACGTAGAGCGAGCTCGTATTTGGCGGATCCTGACCGTTAAAATACGAAGAAAAATCATGTTTGGTGGTAGTCTAACACTTTGATCAGTAGCGAAAGACAAAGCGATGGTCGGAACCGGTACAGATCAGATGGATAGGGTGGTCCAATCTGGAAAGCTTTTGGGGCATGCTCCATCCATGGTGGGCCTCGTCATATTGACGGTCTGGATGATCCAAGTTTGGGTTGCACTTGCAGAAAATCGGATGATCGGGCTTTATTGTTCTTATTTGTATGTACTTAGGTGCAGAAACGCCAACCGTGGCGATTTGTGCCGTATCCGGGCCCTTCATCAGGTGGGCCCACTCAAGGCCAGACAACTACACACCTATATGAAAAGCGGAACTTTAAAGAACGATGATCAACGATCTAGATTCAACATACACGTGGCTCACCTGATGAGTGAGTGGACCAGACCAAGTTTTGGTTCAGGACATGCCAACGGTGGATCCCATCTCCCACGTGTATTGGGTTTCAATCGGAATGGCACGAATCACCTCGTGAATCTCTCCTCCACCGAATCGACGTGGCATTTCTTGGCCCACTTCGTGGAATAATCGTATGTAGGCCGGGTGCTTAGTACCACCTACCAACCCTATTAAGTCAATGGCCCACGTTATAGATGGACCTTCTGCAGTTGTGCATTCCTCACACTGGATTTTTTTTTTTTTTCTGGGGGGGTTATTTTTGGACCGTTCAACCGAATACTAGGAACCTTTTTCTTTGGGTGAGTTAACTAAAGAGGCAATGGGCCGGCTTTGGGTTGGGTTGGGGCTAGCCCGAGCCCGACTTATTCACTAAACGGGCCAAATATTTTGATCAGAATCCTCCGGACACGTTGTCCGGTCCAACCGGACTCATGTGAAATTTAGTGAGCACATGGACCAAGTTTGGTATTAAATGGCATCGAATTGCATTAAGTGGAATTAACAACATTACTACATAGTGATTATATGTCTAGAAATGCCATTGTATTTTGACCGTCTAATCTGACATTTGGGATTAAAATCTTCTTTTGGAAAAATACTGTATTAAGTGAAATCTGCGTTTGGTAGCTATGCAATTGTAATCAATGGATTAGATTTCACAACTAACATTGGTCACCTGTATGCACGGCATGGATAAAACACAGGCATCGACATGGGTCCCACAAATATAATGGATTTCCAAATTCACCATAAATCTTGTTGTATCTTCTGCTTGGGATGGAGGATGGAATTAACATTGGACCAAATGCAATTTCATGCCATCTAATCCCACCTAATCCATGGTCCAAACAGGCCAGCTACCGATTGGGCAAACCACGGGTTGGTTTTGGTTTGGATTTTGAACTGTTTGGGCTGGCTCAGTTGTGTTGGGCCAAGCAGGGCAACCCACTAAAAGCCCTCAGCTCTAATGACTTGGCCGGATGTGATACAACCAGCTCAACTTTAAGAATGAACCTGCCGGTGGCTCCTGAGCCTCTCTCAATTAATAAATATGTGGACATATGCAAATCTGTACTGTATATAATGCAATCAGCTTTATGATGATTTTATTCAAACAATTAGTCACAGGAGAGTTGTGAATTTCAAGACTCAAAAAGTGTAGTGGAAGGAAGTTGAAAAATAAAGTAGGACATTTAGGTTATTTAATATATTTATGTGTGCTTATCAACCTACAGCTAAGATTTTAACTGCTCCGATCTCTTTTAATGCAAGTTGCCTGCACCGTCTCTTCTCTCACCTACTTTATACGCCTAGCTAGTAACCCATTCTCTCTCTCTCTCTCTCTCTCTCTCTAGCCCAAGCTCTTTCCTTATACATTCCTCTCTTTTCATATGGGTTTACATGCACCCCTACACCCATCCATGCACATACTCACCTTTGCATTCACGATGCACATAGTGGGATTTCACCATCTATGGGTACTCAAACCCCAGAACTCATGTTGAAGCTCCGAGGAGTCACCCAGATGACTACCTAATAATGTAATAAAAGAAAATAATTTCCATAATATAATTACTTAAATATTGAATTACAAATTCTACAGAATTTAAATAAAAAACCATACGACATTAACAAAAGATAAAAGTCAATTTATTAGCAACTGTCACGAAATCAACCTCATCATCCATGTCAACTTAAATATAATACATTAGTATATAATATTTTACTCAATGATATTCTTAGTTGGATAAGTTACGAAGATGCCGTTGGGTACTTAAATATTCAAATAATATCCATATTCTACGTACTTAGAAGTCAGTAATTGGGTAACTTTTTTTTGACTTTGTATCTTTTGTTAATGTAGGCGATGTAGATAAAAACCGAGTCTAAATGCAATTATGTGTGGCTAAGGCTCCCATAAATACAGAAAAATAGAGAATTCCTCTCATACGAATTTTTCTCTCTCGATCTTGTATAATTTTCATCCTTTTTTTAGCAATCTTTCAATTCTAGCCGGCTCGTGTCACAACCTATTTAGCTTGTCCCATACCTGTCCAACAAGGGAGTCGGGCCAGTCGACCTGCACTCAATATGATCCATTGCAACCCCTATTTAAGACGAGACTTGATTTTATTTTTCATATCCATGCACCCCAGATAGTGGCGTTGGACGTGAGGAAAAAGGGTGTGGATGTTCTTCTATAAGCAAAGATTAACTTGTTGATTGATGAGGTGTAATGTGTACACCTGTGCAAATGCAATCGATTCGATGCATGAAAGTTATGAGCAGTGTGAGAAATATGGCCAAGTTTATAGGGGGCGTTTGGATCTTATGTTACTTAAGCCACTAGCGCACGGGTCCTTATCTTTGCCTCAGTGGTAAACTCCCAAGAGTTTCAACATGAGGTCTGGGGTATGAGTACCCATAGGTGGTGAAATCCTACTACGGCAAGTGTGTAAAAAAAGAAGAAGCTATTAATGCCTCAAGTAGAAGTAATTAAGTGACTTTAAGTAAAAAAATTACTTATAAGTAATCATAAACTAAACTTATCTTAAATAAGTTACTTATTTACTGCTGTAAGTTGAAAAAGTAACTTAATTGGTGGTATCCAAACCGCCGTTAAAATCTCCCAACATTTTCACAGGAAATTGATGAAATGATTTTATTGCGATGATATGAGCCTTTTATTGTGAAATTATCTTGGTTTTTATATGCAAAAATTATTGGAAAGTTAAGGGAATTCATTTTATACTCATATACTTAAAATTCAAATTATTTAGTAATTTATAATGGATATTTTATTTTTCAAACTGGATTTTTTTTTAAAAACTAACTGAGCCAAACCCAAATAGGTAGGACAATGCTAGGATGATCATTTGCAAACATTACAATGAATGAAAGGTTCACATCATCGTATGCAAATACCATATGTGCAAGGCATGGCCTGGGTTTTGGGTATGCATAAAGGGATCATATGACAGGTGGTCCCGGCTTATTTACACCGTTGAAATGTGTATTTGACTAGAACATTGGACTGGGCTTTTACCTGAGAGCTTATTACTTGGCCAGACCAGGCCTGGGCCTAGGTATCTCACTAAAAGGTTGGGCTTGGACCACACCTAGCCCTGGACCAGCACGGCGCTTTTAAATTCCCATTTTTCACCATTTCTGGAAGGTAGTCCGATCGAATATGTGGTGCGCTAGCTGGGCCATGTGGATCAATATAAGACCCAGTTCGGAATGTTGAGCCCAGTTCAGGAAGTAAGCCCTGGACAGTCCTCTTTCCTCAGAGTCGATCCCAACCGTTAGAAATATGGACCCGAACATGAAATGGCCAGAACCATGGCAAGTCATACTTTGACCATAACCTATTCGGTGATGAAGTTAGCTCTTCAACAGTTCGGATCATCTGTATAATCATGACCCAACTAGCACACTAAGAATAACTTTCCAGTGTATTTAGATGCCACCTATTTTACATTTTTCATTAAATCAGGGAAACAGGGCAGTCAATGGGCCGGATCTGGACAATGGGCTTTCAGGTCAGGCCCATTTGAGCTGCACATGCTGAACACGAGCCAAGCTAGTTCGGTTAACTCGCTTGACCTCGCTTGAATAAGCTCGAGTTGGTTCAGATCAAAAGCTAGGTTCAAACCGAGCAGAGCTATTTTTTTAAGCTCAAAATAATTTCAAGCTGAGTTGGAGCTGACCGAAGCTTGACTTGACTTGATTCAAAGCTAGGGTCGGCCACACACACACACACACACACACACACACACACACATATATATATATATATATATATATATACATATATATATATATATATATATATATACATATATATATATATAATCTGAGCACTCTAATTCCTACCTTCTAAATAAATTCGCCTGAGTCCTTTTTTTTTGTTTTTGTTTTTTTTTTTTGTTTTGTGCCCGTCATGGGCAAATACTAGGCCCAAGGGTTGGACACAGGCCTAAATTTTATTAATCGGACAGGGTTTGGGCTGCACATAAGAGCCCGTCAACATGCTCGAGCCTCACCTGACCTGACCCATTTAAGGTTTTAAGGGTATTCTTTGGTAGGGTGACTCAGCTAGACTCAGCTGTGTCTCGACTCGATTCAAGCCCAAAAGTTGGTCTGAATCATTAGAGTCCGAAAACTATGGTCACCAACTTCAAGCATCATTCCTATAAAATCTAGTCAATTTCATGGGGCCCAGCAATCCCAGATGGCCCACTTTCGAATGTGGAACGAGGCAAAGAAGCCACTATTGAAAGCAAGGTCTCTTTAAAGTGGGGGCATGATTGAAAGTTTTGTACATGAAAAACGTTCACATACAACATTCTTATTTCTATCTATCACTTCAGTGGAACATCGGAGCCATGAAAAGGCCCAGACATACCATGAAGATCGCTTGGGACGAACATTAGCATGATCCACTCATTAGGTGGGCCACACATGTATACTGAGTTAAATACCCATTTCAATGGTGTTAGATAAGTCGGGCCCACCTATCAAATGATCCCTTTGTCCTCGGGGATCTCAGAAGCAAGAACTAACTTATGCAGGGAAGTCTATTGCTTGGTCACATGGCAAGCGCTATGGGCTCATCCAGATGTATGTGTTTTATATTCATGCCATCCATATGTTTTGCCAGCTCATTTTAGGACATGAACAAAAAAATTAAAGCAGACCAAAGCTCAAGTGAACCCCGCCATAGAAAATAGTGGTGATTAAATGTTTGCCATTAAAAACTACTTCGGGGCGCAAAAGTTCTCGATTAAGCTGATATTTGTCTTCACTCTTCACCTAGGTTTGTGTGATCTTATGAACAGGTTGGACGACAAATAGTGGCCATAATGAGTCATAAGAAGCTTCAACAATGAGTGTCATTATCTGAACCGTTTCTTTTAGTATGGTCCACCTGGGGCTTTGAATTTGCTTCATGTTTGGGCTCGCATTAATAGCTACACCAAAGACATCCCGGGAGTAGATTCGGTAACTGTGAGTCCCTGACATGGGACTCTTTGAATGAGAGCGGATTAGGTGTTACCCTGGTAACAGCTTAGTGGGTGTTACTCTTACTGTATGGCCCAACTTGATGATTTTTTTTGTATATCCAAGTCATCCATCCATTTCTACATATCATTTTAGGACGGGGTTCCAAAAATTATGCAAATCCAAATATCAAGTGGACCAAACCAAGGAAACAGTGGTGATTGAGTGCCTCACCGTTAAAAATTCTAAAGCCCATCATAAGGATCTGAATGAAGTTAAATTACAAATATCAGATTGATCCAAAACTTTTGTGGCCCACAAAACGTTTTCGATGGTCAATCATCACTATTTCTAGTGGTATGGTACACCTGATATTTGGATCTTCCTAAGTTTTGGGATTGTGTCTTAAAATGATATTAAAAAACATATGGACAGCTTGTAATACAGAAAGTACATCAATGTGGGCCCACACGGTTAGGGTAACACCCACTAAGCTGCTAATTAACGCTAGCTTTGATGAAGTCACACGCCAGTATTAAAGATGAGACCACACAGAACATGTTTGAAAGTGACTTGTTAGAGTGCCTACTTACACCAACATCTCACCTAGGCCCGGCAAAACTCCACACGACTTGTTAACCCGCACAAAACTTGCACGAAAAAAACAGTGTTTGGGTCCACCCTTATCGTGTCGGGTCACTAACGGGTTGACCCATTAAGACCCGTTTCGATAACGGGTCGGGTCAGTGTTTAACGCGCAAAAAACGTTTGACCCGTTAGTAGGGCATTTTGGTAATTACAACATTACATACTAAATGTTTGAAACAAAAAACCCTAACCTTATTGCCTCTCTTCAGTTCTCTCGTCAGCCCCTCTCCCTGCCTCACGCCGTCAGCCAGCCCCTCTCCCTGCCTCACCTGCCTGGCTGCCTCACGCCGTGTGCCCCTCTCCCTGCCTCACGCGGCCTCACCCTTTCCTGCCTCACGCCGTCAGCCCCTCTCACCCAGTCACCCTCAGGTGAGGCCTCAATCCGCCTCTCTCTCTCTCTCACACAAATAAAAATCTTTGCTTCTTCTTCTTCTTCTTCTTGTTTTTTTTTTTTTTTTAATTAATGGAATGAAAACCCAAGATTACTGGAGAGACTCTGACAGCATTGAATCCGCCAAAATGGAAGCGGATTGCTAGTGAGGACGGGCACAGAGATATTTATGTGCCCGGGGCTGTGTGGGGCCCAAAGAGATGTCCTTGACAAATCCAATACATCCATCTGTTTTGCAAGACCTAATAGGACCCAAGACATGTGTGAAGGATGAAAGGAGAAAAGGCCGAACGAACTGAAGAATTCGGGCGCCCGATCGGGCGTCCAACCATAGCCTTCGGGCGCCCGATCGGGCGTCCAACCATAGCCTTCGGGCGCCTTATCGAGCTCTCGAACTTGGCCTCTCGAGCGCCCGAAACTCTCTGGAGGTTTTCGGACGACTTCGGGCGCCCTATCGGGCACCCGACAGAGCGCCCGAACTTTCCCGTACTTATGTTATTTTGCGCGTTTTGCTCAGTTTTAAGGGTAATTTGGACTTTTTACTTGTTTTATTTATTTATTTAGATTCTAAATATTACAATGATGTGAATTTTTGTAATATTTTTGGATCACCCTATAATAAATACATTAATGTCTTTATCTTTTTGTAGTGCACATGTAGATGGATTCTATGAATAGTAATGAGGATTCTATCGAAGTTTCAACTGGATTAGGTGACAATATTGATGACACAGAAGGAACTACAGAGTCAAGCCCTACAAAGAAAAATGCTAAAGGCTTTCAAGTGGGTAAGCGCAAATTGAGATCACTTGCTTGGAACTTGTTTAAGCCAGTACCTTTAGGTAAGAATAAGAAGAAACGTGCAAAATGCAAACAATGTGGAGTAGTCTATGTATGTGAGAGTAGTCATGGGACGGGCAATATGCTGCATCACATGCGAAGTTGTCTTAAAAACAAACATAGTGGCCATAATGAGTCATAAGAAGCTGCAACAATGAGTGTCATTATCTGAACCATTTCTTTTAGTATGGTCCACCTGGGGCTTTGAATTTCATGTTTGGGCTCGCATTAATAGCTACACCAAAGACATCTCGGGAGTAGATTCGGTGACTTTGAGTCCCTGACATGGTACTCTTTGAATGAGAGCAGATTAGGTGTTACCCTGGTAAAAGCTTAGTGGGTGTTACTCGTTACTGTGTGGCCCAACTTGATGATTTTTTTTGTATATCCAAGTCATCCATCCATTTCTACATATCATTTTAGGACGGGGTTTCAAAAATTATGCAAATCCAAATATCAAGTGGACCAAACCAAGGAAACAGTGGTGATTGAGTGCCTCCCCGTTAAAAATTCTAAAGCCCATCATAAGGATCTGAATGAAGTTAAATTACAAATATCAGATTGATCCAAAACTTTTGTGGCCCACAAAACGTTTTCAATGGACAATCATCACTATTTCTAGTGGTATGGTACACCTGATATTTGGATCTTCCTCAGTTTTGGGATTGTGTCTTAAAATGATATTAAAAAACGTATGGACAGCTTGTAATACAGAAAGTACATCAATGTGGGCCCACACGGTCAGGGTAACACCCACTAAGCTGCTAATTTACACTAGCTTTGATTAAGTCACTCGAAAGTATTAAAGATGAGACCACACAAAACATGTTTGAAAGAGACTTGTTAGAGTGCCTACTTACACCAACATCTCACCAACTCAAGCCTCATTGAATCCACTTCCCTCATGTATGGTTCTTATTCCTGGCACCGTGAGTTAAGAACCTAACTAATACACCAAGAGGCCTAGGCCAACGGAACTCGGCATAAAAGTGTTTCCTTAAGAGTGCCTACTCGACCAACATCACACGAGGGTGGACCAACCAAATCTCACCAACTGGGGCCTTATCAACAGCTCAGATAAGGTATTTAAAAATGGAGCTCAGCCTTTTCTTTTGATTTTTTTTAGGAAGATGCTTTTGTGTTGCCAGGTGGCACTCTTTCGGGTTCTACAGGAATTCCCAGCATGTCGTCTCTCCTTTGTCACATGTCAAGTTTGGTGTGCCCCACTATGATGTGTATTTTATCCACACTGTCCATTCATTTTACCAGATCATTTTAAGACATAGACCAAAAATTGAGGCATATCCAAAAGTCAAGTGGACCACACCATAGAAAGTAATGGGGATTGAACACCTACTCTTGAAAACTTCCTCAGCTGCAGAAGTTTGGCTTACTTTTTTTTCTTTCTTTCATCCAGCATCAATAAACATCATGGTGGGGCCTAGGAAGGTTTCAACGGTGTGAACTTCATTGTACTTACAGCTTCCCTGGGGTGTGGTAAACTTTTTGTTTTTTTTGTTAGTCATGCAATGCACCCGCCCTGTTAGCTGCGCAACACACCCACACGGTTAGTCATATGATGCACCCACCCAGTGGGGGGGTTAGTGTTCGATCCGGAGACCTGCTGTTGAAGCGCCTAGGCATCTTCCAACTGGGCTAGCAGGTGGTAAACTTGAGCTTTGGTTCTGCCTATTTTTTTGAACCCGTGACCTTAAACAATCTCATAAAATGGTTTCATCGGTGTGGATATAACACATACATCATTGTAGGGTCCACAAAATTTGGTGATGTCACCACACCACCAAGGTCAATCTGCCTCCATAAGTAAGCTCCGCTCATGTGATAGTTTGTCACCATTTTTAGAATGGTGGCAATCGGGAGCCAGATTAGCTATTACCCTGAGAACAACTTAGTGGGTGTTAGCTTAACCATGGGGAGCCCACCTTGACGTATTTGTTGTATATCTATGCCATTCATGTGTTTTTACATCTTATCTTAAAGAGGTGATTCCAACCTTAATAAGATCCAAATCACAGGTGGACTATACCACTAGAAACAATGATGAATGGCCATTAAAAGGCTTTTTTTATGGTTCACAAAAGTTTTGGATCAAGCTGATCTTTGTATTTTCCTTTCATCCAGATCTTCTTCACATTATCAGGATGTTGGATTGCAAATAAACATTACTAAAAGGCACTCAATCACCATAATTTACTGAGGTGTGGTCTACCTGAGGTTTGGATCAGCATAATTTTTGGAACACCATCATAAAATGAATAGGAGAAACGGATGAGTAGCTTGGATACACAAAAAATCATCAATGTGAGCCCCACGATGAGGGTAACACCCACTAAGCTGTTACTCCGGTAACACCTAACCTGCTCCTGCTGGCAACTGAGAGCGGATTGCCTGATGACCCGGGGCATAGAGATATCTTTATACCGAGGCTGTGTGGGGTTAACAGAGATGTCCATGACAAATCTACTCCATTCATCTGTTTTGAAAGACCACAATAGTACAGGAGTCTAAAAATCAGGAATATCCAAAACTCAAGTGGGCCATACAAACAAAATAGTGGGATCAACAACGTCTACCATTGAAACCTTCCTAGAGCTTAACATGATGTTTATATGCCATCCAAACCGTTCATAGAATTATTTCCACTTAAATAAACGGTAGAAACAAATATCACCTGAATACAAAACTTTTGTTACCCCACTCATTCAATCCCCATTGTTTCGTGTGTTATGGCCCACATGAGTGTTTGATCTACCTGACTTTTAAAATAATCTCTTATTGGTCTTTCAAAACATATGGATGGAGTAGATTTGTCATAGACATATCTATGGGGCCCACGCAAATTTGTGCCTTGGTCTAAGGCAGTTGGGCTTTTTGGTACTGTGGCCCCATATCACGACTGTTCATGTTAGTGGCCCATTCTTTCGTAACTTAAATTTTTATAGCTTTAAAACTACTTTTTCACTTTTCGGTGAATGAAAATGCCCCTCTACCACAATTGCCCATCGTATGGCGGGTTCCTGTCTCAAGATGAGAAATGTTTTTTTAAAGAAGGGTGTGAGCCCCCAAAAAAAGGGATTCAGCCCTACCACCTTGGCCGATCTGATTTGTTCATTTTAATCAGATGGACGTAAACTTGTGAAAAGGTTTTTACGGTTTTTTGTTTGAAGCTCTCTGTGGCCCACAAATACATTAACGGTATACTTTAATTCTGAATTATGTCTTCTCTTGTGATCCATTTGTGATGAGTTTTACCTTTAAAGTTGAGCCTGATGACATGAAATTAAAACTCCTTACATGTAGAAGGGATGAATTTGCTTGAAAACAACCCAGTGGGCCCCAGAGAAGATGTGGATGGGTACAAAATGTGGAGCCCTTGCCACACTGAGGGTCATTTTGGCCGTTTTCTTCTTCCTTAGTTTTTTTTTTTCATGGGAGGGGAGGAATGTATGAAATGGGAGGATGGTGTTTTTTGTTTCCTTCCTTCTTCCTTCATTGATTTCTTTATAATTATTTTTCGATTTCTTTTATGTGAATTGTGGGAGTTTGTGAAAGGCAGGAGGATTTTTTATTATTATTATTATTGGGTATGGATAGTGAGAGTTTGTGAAAGGGAGGATGGTGTGGAAGAATGTTGTAATGAATGAATTTTTGTAATGCAAGAATGTTGAAATGAACGAATTTTTTAATGGAAGAATGTTGTAATGGACCACTTTTAGGAAATTAAATGGTTTCCAAATGAAATAATTCCAAAGTCATTTAAAAGCTCATCAAATTATCTTTCCAACGAGTATATGATCACCTAAATCGAACATGTAATGAAAAAGTTATAGCCATTTTCTTGGGATCGGTCACCCATAGACCATAGTGAATATCCGTAGTCCACAGTTCTTTATGAACTTTGGGCTCAGTTTTGGGCAATCGAATGGTGTCCAAACGAGCTGAATCCAAAGTCATTTGAAAGTTCATCAAATTATCTTTCTGAGAGTATAAGATCACCCAAATAAGACATAGTAACAAGGGAGTAATAACTATTTTTCATGGTTATTTATTGAGGATCGTGAATATTCATAGAGAATCACAAATATTTACCAAAGATTGCGGATATTCATTGTGGTAACCAATCCCATGACAATGAATTATAACTCGCTCGTTACATGTCCGATTTGGGTGATCTTATCCTCATTGAAAAGATAATTTAATGAACTTTCAAATAGCTTTAGAATCATCTCATTTAAACACCATTTAATTATCCAAAAGTGGGCTCAAAGTTAATTAACTTTGGATCGTAGATATTCACTGTGGGTAACCAATCCCACGAAAACGGTCATAACTCCCTTGTGACATGTTCGATTTGGGAGATCTTATACTTGTTATAAAGATAATTTGATGAACTTTCAAATAGATTTAGAATCATCTTATTTATACACCATCGATTACACAAAAGTGGGCCCAAAGTTCATTAAAGACTGTGGATCGCATATCTTCACTATGGGTAACCGATTTGATGAAAACGGCCTTAAATCCCTCGTTAGATGTTTGATTTGGGGGATCTTATACTTGTTGAAAAAATAATTTGATGAACTTTCAAATGAATTTAGAATTATCTCATTTGAAAAACCATTTGATTATCCAAAAGTAATCCGTTACGAAATTATCCATTACAATATTCTTCCGTTACAAAATTCATCTATTACAATATTTTTTTCACTCTCCTCCCTTTCACAAACTCCCACCATTCATACCCAATAAAAAAATAGAAAAATAAAAAAATAAACATAAACAAACCACCATACCCTCCTCTCTTTCACAAACTCCCATCATTCATACAAAAAAAACGAAAAACAATTATAAAGGAAACCAATGAATGAAGGAAGAAGAAGGAAGGAAGAAATGAAGAAGAGAAGAGGAAAAAGAAGAAGGAAAAAAAAAAATACCATCCTCCCCTCTTGTGAAATAACCAAGGAAGAAGAAACGGCTAAGTGACTCTCATGTGGTAAGGGCCCTGCGTTTTAAACACATCCACATCTTACGTGGGGTCCATTGGGTTGTTTTGAATCAAGTTAAGCCCTTCCAGATGTAAGGAGTTTTAATTTTATGTCATTGACCCAAGTTTGATGGTAAAACTATCACAAATGAACCACAATAGAGGAAACAATTCAGAATTAACTCATAATTTAGTGTGGTTGTAGGTAACAGAGAGATTCAAACATAAAACCGCAAATGCCCCTCTGAAGGTTCAAGTATGTCCAATTAAAATGAACGAATCAGATCGGCCAAAGGGGGAGGCCGAATCCCTATTTTTGGTGGGGGCCACGCCCTTCTTCAAAAAACTGTTTCTTATCTCGAAATAGGAACCCACCATACGAGGGGTAACTATGGCAAATGGAGATTTTTTTTTAGAGGCGGCAACTGTGGCAGATGGACATTTTGGTCCACTATAAAGTGAAAAAGTGGTTTCAAGGCTATAAAACCTTCAGTTGGGAGAGGACGGCCATTGACACAAATATGTCATAGTATGGGGCTACCATACCCAAAAATCCCCAGCAATCTCCTCTGGTGGCAATTTGGCTTGCATTGTAACACATGTCGCTCCTTACAATGACTGTGAGTTGCCTGTGCCCCCCTACCGACTTGATGTTCCTGTGGCGAAAGTTATGTGAGGCTATTGTGATGCACGTGAGAAATCCATCCAACATTTGTTTCACAATCTCGTATCAAAACATAAGCTAAAAAGTTAAGGCACATCTGAAACTCAAGTAAGCCATGGGATAGGAAAAATTGGGCACCGAATGACCATCATTGAAATATTCATAGGGCTATAGAAATTTTGAATCAGGCCAATATTTTTGTGCTTTCAATTCATCCTGGTGGAAATAATCTTAGAAGTGGTTTGATGACACATGAACATCATGGTGGAGCCTAAAAAGGTTTCAACGGTGGACATTTCCCTCTCTTTTGTTTCCAGTCATGTAACCTACTTGAGTTATGGATCTGCCTAATTTATGGGCTCACTGTCCTAACATGAGCTAGAGAAATGGATGTATGGGGTGATATATTAGTCGCAAATTGGTTCCTATAATGAAATTATAACCATTCAATTCCGCCCTTGTTGATGCCTAAAATTAGTCAGCAGATAATGATCAAGCATCAATGGTGGATTTTCGTCGTTCGGTGTCCACGTGAGAATGAATGAGGCTAATGGAGTGACATGTAATCACCAAAGGAAATCATGGGGGTTCCGGTTGTGTCGGCGGAGGGCCCTTCGATGCTTAAGTCAGTATAGAGACTGAATGAGAGTAGAATCACTCTAGGGCTGTGTGTAATTGCTTACCTTAGGCTATAGACGAATATCTTTATCTATAGGATCATCAGAGATATTTACATGGATCCGTAGATCTTATATATGGGTGTGATGACCAGATGTCTTGGGATAACTCATATCTCGTCTGGATCTAGCGAATTATTCAGGATAGACCTTATCATGCTCTGATCCTTTGAAAGTCGGTTGTTATCTTCGTACATCGATGTATGACGGTGTAGGATGTGCTCAGGTCCATGGATGTTTGGTGCCTGAGGCTAAGCTTGAGGTCAAGGCCTACGAATGAGGCTAAGGTCGATAGAGGAGGCCAAAGCCGACAGATGAGGTCAACTCATATACATGTTAGTTTTAGTCCTTGGTTCCCACTTGGGAGTAGTATGAGCCATATGTTCATTAATTCTGGTCTTCAGCTCTCTTCCTATTATGGTCAGGCAGTTTTGCGCCCTGATACCAATGTTTGAGCCTGAGAACTTGTCTTTGGGCCAGTGGGCTTTCCTCATGACCTAAGGTTAGCTCGAATTTACCCATAACTACTCTCAATTGAAATGTTAAGAGTAAGATAATGAGTGGTCCAAATTTAAAAGGTAAAAAATTAAAAATAAAAATTGATGACTATTATCATCTTCACAATGCAATTCTTTTAAGGTTATCCTCCATCCACAATTGACTATGTTGTTGAACAGGTCTTAGGTTCAAGTGCTAAAGAGACACACTATCCCCACTAGGTGGGTGGGTGCATCGTATGACTAACCAAGTGGGTGCATTGCCCACCAAACAGGGTGGGTGCGTTGCATGACTAACTTAAACAATAAAAAAATAAAAAAAATTAAGTAATTTGGACGGCCCGGAATTCAGTACAACTATCTGATGTGTACAATTAAAGAGTCACCGACCTTACCATCATTTAAATGGTGCAAAACTATCATCTGGTTTTTCGTAACGCCCACTAGGGCTCTCAATGGAGCGGATCAGATCCGAGATCCGATTCGCTCCAAACCCGTATAATGCGGATTTGGATCTTAAAATAGGCCTGATTAGCTAAAAGGACCGGATTTGGATCTTAAAATAGATCCGATTACTTAAATGGACCGGATATGGATTCATAGGAACATATCCAAGTTTGATATAAATCCGATTAAGATCCGGCTCATTGTCATCTTACTGTATATGTTACATTCATGCTGACCGTCCGTTTTACAAATTATTTTAGGCCATGTCGACCATACCGTAGTAAATAGTGGGATTTGCATCATTTTTCTACTAAATTAAATATATTATATTATATATTTTATATCATATGTTTTTTTAGATTTGTAATGGGGGTGGATTCGGACCTAGATCTGACCCGAATCCGATAGGTTATATGGATTTTGGATAAAAAATGGATCTAACAATTTATAAATGGACTGGACATGGATGTCACATTTTGGATCCGAGTTGAATCCAAATCCGATCCGAATCCGTCTACATATATACGGACTTGGAGCCGGATCCAACTGGATCCGATCCAGATCCGACCCATTGAGAGCCCTAAGGACCCACCAAAAGAAGCTCACAGACTTATGAGGGTCACACGCGTGTACAAGTCAGCTAATGCACAAGCCAGTACACATTCCAGCGTCGTGGATAGGTGCCATATCCTAGCCATTCATCAGAAGGGTACCCCCATGGAGATACTTGTCATCAGAATCAGTTCGCTCCACTAATCAGTGGGCCACAATTAACTGAAAAATGAACGGTTGTTAAAAAAATAAGCTTGAGTTTTCTAACCTGTCAACTCATTCCTGATATCATGGCCAACCTTTTTAACGGCCACCTTTATCTGGCGCGGATTAAGTACTTCCCCCGCCTGTCCCGAGCTCGAGACAGGCTAGGGCTCCGACGGTCAACGTGATGTATGGATTTTATCCGCACCGTCCATTCAGTTTCCCATATCATTTTAGGACATAGGGCCAAAAGGCAGATCTAAGGTTTAAGTGGGCCACACCAAAGTAAGCAGCGGTGCTAGTGATTTTTACCATTGAAACCTTCATAGGGCCCACTGTGATGTTTATTTTCCATCCAATCTGTTCATAAGATTATAGAGACCTGGATGAAGGTAAAAAAAACAAATATCAGCTTGATCCAAAACTTACCGTGGCATCAGGAAGTTTTCAACGGTCAGCCTTTAATCCCCATTTCATGGTCCAATTGAGCTTGAATCTATCCCATTTCTAGGCTCATGATCTGAAATAACATGGAAAACTGAATGGATGGTGTGGATAAAATCCATACATCACGGTGGCCCTCAGAGCCCTAGCCTTTCTCGAGCTCGGGGGGAGGGGGGACAAAAATTCTAGGAGCTTGTTGGCTGGGGTCTACTTGAGCTTTGGATTTTTGGACCCATTCTCTAAAAGTATCTTAAAAAATAGATAGAAGATTGGAAATATCGTATACATCATGATGGGGCCCACAGAAATGAGTTTTCAAAATGGATGGAGGGGCCCACAGTGAGGAATCCACTGAAGCGGCCCCCAATTTTGGGCTCAAGGCCGAAAATGTACTGGTAAAACGGACCGAGGGCGCGAGAAGACACATGCTTCACTGAGGTCCCCACATAGCTTACTGAGTCTAATTCCCTCCCACCGTTTTCGAATGCACATCCCCAATGATGTCAGGTTTTGCGAATCACTTTACGGTTCATCTAGATGAATCAGTTGTGGTTCGTTCCGGTAACTGCAATGTAGTGGTGGCGTTATAGCCAACGAATCCAGACCGTCCATTTGGTGCGTCACACACTGGACACTGTCCAATTGGTAGGTCCTATAGTGGATACATCAATTAGTTGACTACTCTAGCCTTTCAATTAAAGGGACTTTCTCCTATAACGGGAATTTCCTCCCTGGATTGTGAACCCTTAGTTTTTCTACTTCTGAGTCATCATTTTTAGGACACAAAACCGCTTCAATAAAGGTGGCTCTGTACCAGCAGATCAATGGTCTGGATCCACCATTGTCGGAACTTCATTTTGCATTTACATGAATTATGTGGCTAAAGTGATCTAATTACATGTGTTTTCATGTTTAATAGTGATTGTGTAAATTATGATGAATTTGATCTAAAAGGATGATTTAAAGTCCAAGAGATGGTGATACGATGCTTGAATGGTGCAAAAATGTCTTGAAAAGTTCAAATCCATGACTGCAGGGTTGGAAAAGCAATATCCATAAAGTGCTGAAATAGCTCTGGGGCTGTTAAATTGTGAATTTCGAGACAGTGCAAGTCTATAAAAGGGGAGCCGAATTCCACCAATGATATTCTCATTTTTTCCTTTTCTTTTAGATTTCTTTCCTAGGAGTTTCCAGAGAGAGAGAGAGAGAAGTTTTTTTACTTGATTCTTTATTCATGCAAGTTCATTAAGGTATAAGTTCTTTAGATTAATTCAAGTTTTTTTTTTTATTGCAATTCTTCTCCTCTTTTATTTATTCTTTTCTTGTCCATTTTCATTTTTAAACACGTGCTTCTAATTTTCTTCTAGCCAGAGCTAGAAGGGAAGCACATGGATTCAATAGATTATCCATCATGATGATTCCTTAATGATTTTATGATGGGATCTTAAGATTGATACATGTTATTATGTATCAGGAAAATATTTGATCTATCATGTGAGAACCGTATGGTGGATGCTTAGATATAGCTAATACAGATTTCTTAGATGGGAGAGGCTTTTGACCTTCCACATTGTTTGATTTGTAATCTCATGGATCTCAAATCCTTACAATCTCTGGAGCTCATAAGTATGTTTTAATGATGTAGAACTTGAGATTTCTAATCTTTGACAGTTTTTTACCCATTTTACATGCTTTAATTGTTAAATATTCTGACTAGACAGACCATAATGTTCTGATCTAGTTGAGTTATCATTATTAGTCATGATAGATGGTTTCTTAAATCCATGTGTGGAACTTCGATGCTTTGGTTTGATTTTTCCATATCAATCTAAATCCTTAATCTATTCGGGATAGATTCTTTCATATCTATTTTCATTATCTGTTTAGTTGATCTGTAAGAAGCTTTCTCAGTAGACTGTCTTCGTGGGATCGACCCTGTACTCACGAGAATATTACAATTGAACCTCTGCACTTGGAGGAAATTAATCAATATATGCAACTTAATTTTAATGGCCTGAATCTAATTTCTCACACCCATTTAAACATTGGTTCAAATCTAGGTCTCCCACTCTGGACATACTTAAAAAAAAAAAAAAAAAAAAAAAAAGGCTTAGGTTTGGGTCTAGCCATCTCAGGCACAGTTAAAATTGGGCAGGTCAAGTCTGGTCCATTTGACTTTAACAGCACTATTATATGTAAAGAGATGTCTTCAGTCTATATTTAAATATAAATTGTTTATTTTGGCAGTGGAAGGAGGTTTACTAATGCATATAAAAGATCCAATTTATACCACACAAGTTGAATGCCTGTTTAATCTAATCCATTCATTCAAGCGGACTCGACCCGTGCCAATCCCTAATTTGATGTGTACCTGGCTCAAAACCAAGACAAGGGCCTAAAAGGTAATAGACAAGTACCTGATCGGATTTAGGTTCAAGTCTAAAAAAATGAGACAGAAAACAAACAAGATTCGAACCCAAGCAACCCAGGTTTAGAAACTTTCAAACCTGACATGAGCCCGGTTGGAGTGTTAAAGTCCCTTGATATACATTGATACACCATCCTCTTACAGCTCAAGCTTTTAAAGTAAATTTAAAGTAAGTGATTGTTTGACATAGTATTAGAGCAGGAGGTCACGAACCTAGAGAGAAATATACTTATGCTCAGGGCTTTGTGGGATCCACAAAGATGTCCATGACGAATCCACTCTAACCATCTATTTTGCAAGACCACGATAGGACAATAATCTAAAAATCACACAGATCTAAAACTCATATGAGCCATACCTCAAGAAACAGTAGAGATTGAACCCCTGAGGTGATAGAAGTTTTGTATCAGGATGATACTTGAGACATATTGAAGTAGTTTTGGATACCTCTCTGGAGTGTCCATGTCTTAAGTGGAGCTTTCAATGCATCCAAAAGGTACTGAAACTGGCCAAATTGCTATTAGTCTGACAATGGACTTTTAGGCATGACCTTGATGGGTTTTTCCTCCTCAGTTTAGAGGAGAGGAAGTGCAGACTGGGTGTGGTCGGGTGCCCGGACCGGGATGTGGCCGGGCAACCGAAATTGACCCAGAAGGTGGGCTTGGTGCTGGACTGTTTTCACAACAGCCGGGCGCTCAGCGGTCTAGTGACCGGGCGCCCGGTGCCCTGGGCGAGCGCCCGACCAAGTTGGTCCGGGCGCCCGAAAATGGGATTTTTCTCTGTTTTTCTCGCTGGACTGGTTTTGGCTTGGCCGGGCACCCGGACGGTCTGATGACCGGGCGCCCGACCCTGCGTGGACTGTATGTACGCAGTTTCCTATTTAGGCTCTAATTCCTCCGGTTTCCTACTTAAGAGGTTCCAAAACGGGATTAGGGCATCCCGTTAGTGTGTTTGCACGTCTAAGGTGAGAGAGAAAAAAAAAGAGGAACAGAGAAAGAGAAAAGAGAAAGAAGAAGCTTGTAGAAGGGAGAAGTTGCTTAAAGATGGGTTCTTCTGCGCAACTGTCAGTCTCAGCGCTTCTACGTCCTCGGGATCGATGAGATCGCTCTACTCTTGTTATTCTCTTGTTGTTTATCCATCCCAAGTGAGTGAAGAAGGTTTGATCCAAGCGGTGTATGCTTGTGATCGGTTGTAACAGTTCTTTGAGATAGTGGATTGTTGATTTGGACTAAGTCCCGTGGTTTTTACCTCTTTGGAGGGTTTTCCACGTAAAAACTACTTGTGTCGTGTGGTTGTTGATTTATTCTTGATTATTGCAATATCATAAGTCCATAATTTTAGTCCATTGGGGGGCGAGATCCAAAGGTTTGTATGAAACACACCCAACAGACCTCACACTGATGTTGACTAAGAAGCAGCTGGTTGTGTGGACCAGCCGGCTCGCAGACTAACCGACACATTGCCGGTTCCATCAAGGATGCTAAGCATACTCTTGGAGTGGCCATTTAAAAGTGTACTCACCTCCAAGTGAGGCACACGTATAAGATTGTAGCCACTCATCAGGCAACCTTCATTCGGAAGAGGTCGTGTCTTAAAAAGAAGGCCAATATGATGATCAGGCTGGCCAGCCACAGCAGGTGGGCTACATGTGCTGAATCAGTGAAGGGTTGAAAGGTTGTACACGTGTCCCACGGTTCATTGCTTCTTTTGGGACCCGATTGCCTCAGACCCGATCGACAACAGGAAGTTGGAAGCCAAGTGGGGCCCACCGTGATATTTTTTGCAGCTCATTTTAAGACATCAGACCAATAATTAGGCAAATCCAAAAATCTAAAGGGTCACATGATAGGAAAATGATAGGAAACAGTGTGGATTGAATGACCACCGTTGAAACATTGTAAGGCTACAAAAGTTTAATATTTTTGTGTTTTTGGTTCATCCTTTTTTTTTAGAATGACTTTATGACCAGTTTGAACGGCTTAAAAATATAGAAAAAACAGATGGGCTACAATGGATTTCTCAAAAACATCAATGGTGGGCCAACCTAATCTGCTACTGCAAGAACATTTTTCAACCTAATTATCATCCCAGCTTGATGATAAGAAGCTCCATCTTGCACGTACGCTCTTTGTTTCGTCGGGTGAGGTTAGTTCACTAGCAAATGCGGGGACCGGGATTGCCAGTTCTTGGAACCTGTGTGGGCCTAAATAGATGTCCATTATAAATTCATTCCGTCCATCAGCTTTTGAAGATCACGATATGATAGGATTTTAAAATTCAAGCAGATCCAAATATACTGTGGACCACATCACATGAAATAATGAGAATTCAACAATGGGAATTGAACGCCCACTATGGGAAACTTCATGTGGGGCCATAAAAGTTTTGTATCAGGATGAAATTTGTGCCAACTGTTTATCTGAGTGGTAATAACCCCATGAACAGCTTGGATAGCATATAAACATCTTGCTCATCTCCATGACAGTTTCAAGTTTCAACCGTGGACATCTTCGGTTCCCATTATTTCAAGTGGTGTGGTTCACAGTGTGTTTTGGGTCATTATAATTCTTGGGTTATAGGGTGAAGATGAGGTTTGGGTCCTTTTCCGACCTGACCCGACTCGACTTGGATCAACATATAGGCTCGGGTAGGGTAGGGTTAGGGTTAGGGTTGGGCCAGCCCAGCCCAATCACAACCCAGACTGAAATCCGATCCAACCTTTAAAATATGTTTAAGTTCAATTCAAGATCCGACCCTGATCCGACCCTAACCCGACCCATGTGTAGGCCTAGATGCGACTTTCCCTCCTGAGTAACTCAGCAACTAAGTAAACTTTGTGTGACCCACCGTGATGTATTTTATCCACGCTGCCCATCCATTTTAACATCTCATGCTAAGGGTTGAGCCCAAAATTGAAGCATATCCAAAGCTGAAGTGAACCACACGACGACGAAGAAGGTGAGAATTGAACTTCTACCATTGAAACTTCTTACGGGGAGTTTTGGATCATGCTGATATTTATATTTTCCTTTCATCTGTCTGGGTGAGCTTATGAGGTTGGATGACAAAAAAGTCATTCACCATTAAAAGGTGTCAATGGTGGAAATTATTATATACCCACTGTTCCTCCACTGGTATCTTCGAATTGAGCTTTCCATGTGCTTTTAGTATCGAGGGTCGCTAGCTTTTGATATGCTTAATTTTTTGGGGCTGCTTCATGTGTGGAGACATGACGACGATGGCTACTGTTCCGTATGTTCCTTACATTACCGTGGCCCCCACATACATCACTGTGGGCGCGTTTTGCTTTTATCGTACTGAGTAAACTCTGTTGAGCCCACCTTGAATGCATGTGGTTTATCCACTCCTTTCATCCATTTTTTCAGCTCATTTTAGGGGTTGAGCCCAAAATTGCAACATATCCAAAGCTCAATTGGACCACACCGCAGAAAAAAATGGGAATAATGATTACCACCGTTGAAACCTTTCTAGGACCTAATGTTTATTTGTCATCCAACTGTCTATAAGAACAAACAGAAATGAATGAAGGAAAAAAACAAATATCAGCTTGATCTAAATCTTCTGTGGCTCCAAGAATTTTTCAACGGTGGACGCTCAATTCACACTGTTTCCTGTGGTATGGTTCACTCTATCTTTGTACATGCTTAATTTTTTTGTCCAAGCCCTAAAAGTATCTGCTAATATGGATGGATGGAACGGATAAAATACATAAATCACAGTGGACCCCACAGAGTTCACTCAGTACGCAATCCGCTTCCTTACTCGGGGCGCTATTGTTTTTCCGCACGCAATCAGCATCTTTTCTAGCAGCCTTCCCTCCCACCGTTTTCGAATGCACGGCCCTCCGTTTTAAGACGTCAGGTTTTGCCAATCACTTTACGGTCCATCTAGATGAACCAGTAGTGGATCGTTTCGTTAACTGCTACGTAGTCGTGGCGTTATAGCCAATGAATCCAGACCGTCCATTTGGTGGGTCACACACTGGACACTGTCCGATTGGTGGGTCCTACAGTGGATACGCTATTAGTGGACTACTCTAGCCTTTCAATTAAAGTGACTTTCTCCTATAATGGGAATTTGCTCCTTGGAATGTGAACCCTTGATTGTTCCAGATCAACGGCCTGGATTCACTTTTGTCCGGACTTTCGTTTGATTCCGCCGTGGATGGACCATGTTGCAAAAATTTCCAAGAACAGAAGATCATGGCCACCAATTCTGTGACCATTTTCGATTGAATGTTGGACTTTGTCGTGCTTCTATTCCTTAACCATCTAATAGTAGGCCATAAATCCAACGATTAGGATTAATCTGTCACCCATCGATGCTGACCCAACGGTCTAGATCACCTGACCGTGGGCCCCACCTATTAGAAGACCCGAGTATACAATGCAAGTCCTGGGTCGAGGACGCAATAACTTTTAAGGCCATGATGCAATGATGCAGAAGAAGCGTTGATCTGCATCCAGCAAACTGATGGACGGTGGATGAACATAAAAGACTTCTAAGTTGAGAGATCCTAACCGTTTGTTCAGGGGCGTACATATAGATTGCTGAGAAAACACAGCAGCAGTCAAAAAAGGATATCGGATGGCTGGGATCTTCCAGTGTGGATGATTCAAGGAGCATTATCAGGTCAAATGGTGTTGATAGCCTCAACGGTTTCCAGCAAGCGTGCAAATCAAGCAGGTTGAGTTGGGCAGAGAATCTACGGACGGGGATTGGGTACTACCCCCACCAGGACCTAGCTAGAGGCTGACCGGCCTTTCAAGGGCTCTTTGCGGCCCACCGTGATGTATGTGTTTTATCCATGCCGGTTATCCATTTTGAAAAATCATTTTAGGTGATTAATCTAAAAATGGGACAGATCAAATGCTCCAGTGGACCACTACACAGGAACAATGGGGATTGAATGCCTACCACCGAAAGCCTCTTGGGGGAGCAGAAGTTTTGGATCAAGCTGAATTTTTTTTTTTTTTTTTTTTTTTTTTTTTTTTTTTTCGTTCATCATCTAGGCCTATATGACCTTACGAACAGGTTGGATGCAAATAAATATCCAGGTGAGTGCTAGGAAGATTTCAACAATAGTAGACATAGTCACCGCTGCTTTCTATAGTGTGGTCTACTCTGGCCTTCAATTTACCTCCATTTTGGTCTCATGCTCTAAAATGATCTTTCAAAATGGATGGATGAGTTGGATAAAAACACATCATGGTAGACCTCATAGAGACCTTAATAAGACTATCCGTCTCTAGCTGGGTCTAAGTGGGGGTAGTTCTCACCCATACCTTTGGGACAGTGGAAAACTGAGTGAAGATAATCTCAACAATGAGGTCTTGGCATTGATTCCCAACATGGGGTGGCTAACATTGCAGGGTGACTAACAGTATGGGTGTGTTCTCATTTTACGCCTATGATTGATCCAACTTATAGAATAGTTGACCAGAAGCCAAACCCAACCTCATACCCAATGAATCTCAAGATAGAATTATTCTATCATATATAGAAGTTAATACATAAAATCAAACATTTAATGTTATATAATAATGTTTAAACAAATATGTCAATCAGGGCTTGAGTCATGACATATATAACTTAATTTTAATGGCGTGAATCTAATTTCTTGCACCCATTTAAACATTGGTTCAAATATAGGTCTGCCACTATGGACATATTTAAAAAATAGGCTTAAGTTCGGGTCTAGTCCTCCATATCATACTGTTAAAACTGGGCGGGTTGAGTTTGGTCTTCAGTTTATATTTAAATATAAATGGTTTATTTTAGCAATGGAAGGAAGTTTGCTAATGTATGTAAAAGACCTGATTTGCGTCACAAGTGTCAAATGCACATTTTATATGATCCATTAATTCAAGTGGACTCAAACCATGTCAATCGGTATTGAATCCTAATGCGGGGGTGGCTAACATTGCAGTGTGGGTGTGTGTACTAACACACACACACACACACAAAAAAAAGAAAAGAAAAAAAAAGGCCATGTCAATGCCAAGTTTAATGCGACCCCAGTCAAAACCAAGAAGTGAGGTAACGTGCAGGTACCTGATTGGATCTAGGTTCAAGTCTTAAAAATGAGGCAGAAAACAAAAACATTTGAACCTAGTTAACCTGGGTTTAGAAACCTTAGAATCTGACATGAGCCCAACTCATTAACAGCCCCACGCTGAGGTAGCAACTGCAACTACCAAAAACAAAAAATTGGCAAGATAAAGTCCCAAGTCACCACTCATTGGACCACTCAACCTTTGGGACATGGGTTATTTTCAATCATAAACCTTATTTTTTCATGCAATAGCAATTCCAAGTCCCATATTGCATGGACTTTGATGCGGGTATTATAAACTTCTAATCATGAACCTTATTTTCCATTTAGACCATATTTAAATAGTTGTGATTTGGGCACAAAAATGTATTGATGTGCCCAGTGTGGAGCCCACAAAAATGTCTTTCACAAATTCACCCCATCCATCTATTTTGAAAGACAATGCTAGGCTATGAATCTAAAATCATGCATATCTAAAACTCAGGTGGGCCACACCAATGAAACAGTGGGAATATAAATGCCCACTGTTGAAACCTTCTTGGAGCTTACCATGATGTTTATATGCCATCCAAACTGTTCATAGGGTTATTAGCACTCAGATAAGCTGTAGTCACAAATATCATCCTGATGCAAAACTTTTGTCACCTCCAGGCATTCAATCCCCACTGTTTTATATGGTATGTCTCACATGAATTTTGTATCTACCTGATGTTTAGATTACTGTCCTATTCTGGCCGTGCAAAATTCGTCATGGACATCTCTGTAGACCCACACAGCCCCGGGATCATAAGCAATCCGCTTCCCTGCACGTAAGGTTGGACTCCAGTTACAGTGGTCTCAGCCCCAGCTCAACCAACTCTCCACTTCTTTTTTTCCTATCACCCCTCCTGTATCAGCGTGCCATTGGCCCTAGGGCTGGTCATGAGCCGAGTCAGCTCGAGAAACTCGATCGACTCAACTCGAAAAAGCTCGCCTCGGCTCAACTCGACTCAGTAGAACAAGTCAAGCCAAGCTTCATTTAGGAGCTCGAGTTAGAAATTGAGTCAAGTTCGACCATTGGGTCACTCGACTCGAACTCGACTCGAGTCAAGCTCGACTCGAGTCAAGCTCGACTCGTTTCATATAGATATTTGTTAAAAAAAAAAAAAACTTAATCTTCTTATTTCTTGGTTCTCTCACCCCCCTTCCCCACACACACATTGGGGTCAAAGCTTAGGACATATAAAACCCTCACATGTTGGGGGGTTTCTTAATCCTACTATTTTGTTTAGGTAAGAACATTCCCTTTGAGCATATCTAATGGATTGAGTAATTTCAAGTACAAAACATGGTAAGCACATAGTGGTTGTGTGTTTTACACACTACACAAACACAGGTGCTATAATGAGACCACACACCATACATATCTACAAAACAGGGGCTATGGTTAGATCAAACACCATATGCAGCTGTAACGCCCCCACAAACACTGCACGCGCGCCCGCACGGTTTTGGTCCCGAGGTTTCCCCCAAAACGCGTCTGTACAGGGAAGGTGAGAACCGCACATATAGCCCAGAATCAAGGCGCTCATCCATCCGATGTGGGACTTACCTCACCCAGGCCCTACCAACTGGAGCGTTATTTTCGAAGCCCGACCGATCCCAACGGGACCCGGATGACAACCCACGCTCGGACCACAGCTAGGCTACACTGGGGCGCTAGAGCAGCTATTGATTGCGATTTTACGAGGGAGGAGGTGCATTTGATCCATGAATCAGCTGAGCCTCATCATGAAGATGGTCCACACAATAACTAGGGCAGTCCATTCAGGTGGTGAGCTATGCATGTACTGTGTTAATTATGGTTCATAAAATATTACTAGTGGTCTGCATTCAATGCATGACTTGGCCAAAGAAAAAATCGATCAGAGCTAGGTCATTTTAATGGTGGGGTCCCACCTGTAGAAATGCTATTCTCCCCTAATATATGTGTGACTTCTTGAACTTAATGTTGTTGACTTTTAATTTGTATTTTGTAGTAAAAAATATAATAAATTGAGGTGGGAGCAAGCTCGACTCAACTCGAGGTAAGCTTGCCTCGACTCGATCCACTAGCTCGCCTCGAAAGTTTTAGCAAATAAGGCAAGCTCCAATGGTAAGCTCGAGGGTGAGCTCGAGCTTGAGCTCGAACTCGAGGAGAGCACAGACGAGTCAAGCCAAGCTTGGCCCACCTCAACTCGAATAGGCTCGATGTACAGCTCTAATTGGCCCATAAGATCGGACATAGATCACGGCATCTAGGAGACACCGAAAAGTCTCATCATGCTCCATTAGATGCCTGCCACAAAGGTACAATGAATGAAAAGATGGTCTATTGTCGATTCAGCTTGGAGACAAAGCAGGCAGGCGCTAGGAATACACATCCCAGCTCAACCAACTTAAAATGTCGGGTCGAGGATTTTCAGCCCAAGTCCAAACAAGCTCAAAGCAGACCAAAAGTTCGGGTCAAGCCAATCGGGTTCGGGTTGAGCCCAACCCGAATAGGAACCTCCGCCGACCATACGAAAGACACGGTCCTGATGCATCAGGACCTTATAATTACCGGTCGAAAGGAGCGAGATTTCCGTTCTCCGTTTCTGTCAATCTCCATTTCCTTCTCCTGCAGAGACAAGATGCAGCTGCAGCAGCTGCAGCAGCAATATCTCTTAGGAGGAATCGTTGCTTCTCTGCTAGGGTTTGTCTTCCTTCTTTCTGCATTACGTGGAAGGACGAGGAAGAAGAAGGTGAAGGAGGAGGAGAAGGAAAGAAAATCCATCTCGACTGATGGAAGCCGCCGCAGATCTGAATCCAGCTGCAATACCAGTTGTACGGATGTGATCGTCGTCGGAGCCGGCGTCGCTGGGTCCGCTCTCGCTTACACCCTTGGAAAGGTGAGATTTATCTCTCTTTTCCTTCTCTTTCTTTCAATTCTTCTTCTTTTTACTGGTGAATTGCAGCTTCTTGATTTCGGACGGCGGATTTTACGTTTTTGTTTCTTTTGGGAATTTGGATGATGAAATTGTTTGGATTTTGGGTGCGAAATTCTTGGTTATGTTCTCATTTCATTTTCATTTTTTTTTTCTCCTGATTTCTTGATGTAATTTGAGATCTGCGCTTCTGTTATCAAATTATAATTGGGCCCACCGGGCATGGACAAAGAACCCCTGACATTTGTAAAGTGGGCATGCATCATTCCTGGATGAGATCTGAACCGTTCATCAGGTCGGCCCTGCAATTGGCGTCCGGAACCTTAGCAAGGCACAGACATTGGATGGTCCTGATCTTTGGGCACTGGAAACAAATGGAAGTAATAAAATGTTGGCATTCAATGGGCAAAACGCTTTGGTAGCAATGGTTATGATTGCCTCATCAGTGTGGTTTTTGTTAGCTATGGACTATCCGTGGAGGGGTATCTGATGAACGTTCTGGATCTTGTATATGCCTGCCATTTTTACAGTTTTAAAATGTTGGGCCATCTTTTTCCATGATAATATTGGGGAGGGACAATTCAAAGTAGAGGAGATGGATTGTGGATATTTCAATTATTTGATCAGAGGCTGCTGGATTCTTTGGTTATTGGATTGGAATTTAGGAATAGAAATGATATAAAAATTTCTAAAACGAATTATTTTTTCAGTAGATTTCTTGGCAGCTTGGTTTGGATGTCTTTTTGTTGTTGTTGTTGTTGTTGTTGTTGTTGTTGTTGGTTTGGGCATTATCTGACAAGTAATGAGATTTAATAGGGCTAAAGCACATGTAATAGAACGGGCAATTGCAATTGAATTGTAAATTTTCTTTTGGTTTTTGCTTCTCTGTTAATATTTAGGCTGCGGCCTTTCATCAATAAAATTATCATCGTTCAAAAAATCTGACTAGTATTGAGATGTTTGTGAAGGTCTTAAAAAATGTCAAGGTATGAAGTTGATATGGAGGTCTTCAACTTCATATCCCAAAACTTCAGCAACAAGTATTTTTCTTCCATTACACCTTCAACCGAAACTTTTGACGTGACTTGGGACTCAGACACTGCTTTTAAACATCTTAGGATGCATCTATGTTGTACTGCTGATCAAGACACCTGTTACCTTAAGGAGAAAAGGATGGGAATCATTGGAGTGGGTAGTCTACCCTTCCTATTTGTGGAAAGCTAGGATCCCACCCTACAAAGTGATGGGTTCTGGTGCCTGTCAACAGCCAATGGAAGGACGTAGTCCTCTCAACTTCCATTTGACATGAACTACTAAAACAAATCTCTTTACTTGAATAATATGTATTAGGAGCTTAATATCCAAATTAAAGGTTCTGATAAGTTTGATGGAAGGAGGAGGTTTCTGGCTGTGGTACTAGTAAGCATGTTCAAGCAGTATTTGGGTATGATTTAATATTGAAAGGAGGAGAAGAGAAAAAAAAATACTGGTTTCTATTATGCATAAAACGCACTTATCTCCTCTTAGGCTTATTTCAAATAATGGAGTTATTTGAAAGTTAACCCACAGGGCCTCCCTTGCTTGGTTGACATATAGACAAACACCATTCTTTTGTTCATGCATTTCGCTTCATCCTTTAGCTGTGCTCACAAATTTGTTCTTTTTCCCTATTTTTTCCTTTTTTTTTGGGGGGGGGGGGCTCGTTTTCTTATGCTATTTTACCCTCCCTAGCTTGGTTGAAATAGGGATTTTGAGCATGTTTTTGGTCATGCTCTTTCATTCTAGCTTTAGCCATATGTACAGATTTGTTCTTTTCCTGGAGTTCATTTTCATGCTTAATGCATGTGTAATATTTTGCATTTGTGGTCTTTGTGTTTCTTCTTTACTCGTAGACATGCATGCATGAATATTTCATAGATCGACAGGAAACAAATCCACAGATTCCTTTGCTTGTAAGTGTAGAACTTTTTAAACTGGATCTTCTTTTTCCTTTGCATTGATTATTAGAGTGTAGAATATCATCATAGCGATACGTGTTTTGAGATATCTGTATTTTGTTAAATTTCAACCTGCATCTTTGGATTTGAGTCTCGAGTGGTGAGTGTAAAGAATTAAGATTGCAGTCCCATTCCATGCTTCTGATTGCAGGATGGACGCCGAGTGCATGTCATTGAAAGAGATTTGACAGAGCCGGACAGAATCGTTGGGGAACTACTGCAACCAGGTGGCTACCTGAAATTGATTGAGCTGGGCCTTGAGGGTAAGCTGCCAAGCACACAAGAGTTTGCATGATATTTTGAAAGATATATGGTTGAATTGGAGAACACATAAATA